>SJYQ01104626.1:677514-693443 GCA_006410935.1 Redunca redunca
ATGTTGAGCTTTAAGCCAACTTTTTCGCTCTCCTCTTTCACCTTCATCAAGAGGCTTTTTAGCTCCTCTTCACTTTCTGCCATAAGTGTGGTGTCATCTGCATATCTGAGGTGATTGATATTTCTCTTGGCAATCTTGATTCCAGCTTGTGTTTCTTCCAGTCCAGCGTTTCTCATGATGTACTCTGCATAGAAGCTAAATAAGCAGGGTGACAATATACAGCCTTGACGTACTCCTTTTCCTATTTGGAACCCAGTCTGTTGTTCCATGTCCAGTTCTAACTGTTGCTTCCTGACCTGCATACAGATTTCTCAAGAGGCAGGTTAGGTGGTCTAGTATTCCCATATAGATGGTTTTATTTGCAAAACAGAAGTAGAGACACAGACAGAGAACAAACATATGGACACCAAGGGGAGAAAGGAGAGTGGTGGGATGCATCAGGAGATTAAGATTAACACACACACACCATGCTTCCCAGGTAGCACTAGAGGTAAAGAACCCTCCTGCCAACACAGGAGACGGAATCGAGGCGGGTTCAGTCCCTGGGTCTGGAAGATGCCCTGGAGGAGGGCATGGAGATCCACTCCAGTATTCTTGCCTGGAGAATCCCACAGACAAAGCAGCCTGGCGGGCTGCGGTCCACAGGGTCACAAAGAGTTGGACATGACCTACCGTGCACATAAAACAGACAACTAAGGAGAATGCTCAGGGAACCCTACTGAGTGTTCTCTGGTGACCTAAATGGGGAGGAAATCCAAAAAACGAGGGGATATATGTGTATGGCTGATTCACTCCGCTCTACAGCAGAAACGAACACAACATTGTGAAGCAACTGTACACCAATAAAAATTAATTTAAAAAAAAAAGAGAGAGAGAGAGAGATGATGCAGAACCTAAATGAAGTTTGGGACACACTGAATTTTTAGAAAATGCTCTCCCTCCCTCTGGAGGGAAGGAATACGTGGGTTTTGATGCTGGTAGGTTTCTAGACTTGGAAGTGAACAGATGAAATTCTTAGCTGATGATTTCAATGTTTAAGTGAAAGAAGACCCAAAGTTAGGAGTAGGGATGAAAGTAGGGGGATGGAGTAGTTTGTGGAGAACGGAAATGGGACAAAAAATAGAGTGAGAAACTTATAAGACAATCCAATCAAGTTGTCCGGCAGGGCTGGGTGCCCTCTTGGAGTCTGAGATGATTTATTTAAAGGAAAGCTGGGCTGCCTGTCTCCATTTCTCTCCTCCTGAAACATTCATCTGTCTGTGTGTAAGCACAGAAGTCATGGTCGGGTGGTTGAGTCATCACAGACCAGGGTTTGACCGGGCAAAACTGACAGAAGCAAAGAGAAGAAGGTAAAGGAGATGGCAGGAGAGAGACAATGATGAAATAATGATAAGTCAAGGACTCTGCGTTGCCCGAGGAAGAAAGTGAAGACAGGTGTGTACGTCTGGGGGGCAAGGGTGTGAGATGGTGAGAAAGTGCTGGGGTAGGTTAACTGGAGAGAATTCACTGATGACAGTTTTTGCCGTAAAATTATTTAAGCCCGTGAGCAAGGAAAGGAGGTGGTCAAAGAACTGGGGTAAAGTGAAGATTTCAAAGATAGTACAGTCTATCCAGAAGACAAGTTTCAGGTTGGACTGTGAGAGTAGAAGGCTGAGGGGGTGGGGGGGCGGAGGAAAAGATGATTGTGGAAATAGGGGCCAAGGAACCAAGAGGCTGACATCCCAGAGGGGACCTGCCCCAGAATAGCAAAATCCCTGGGAAGGACGGTGTGAGTCAGGGAGAAGGGGAAGGCTGGAGCCAGAAGGGTTTGGGGCATGAAGCACAGAGAACGTGGATGAAGTGGATGAAGCAGTGAGGGAGAGAAAAGAGTGACTACGCGGCCGCCATCTCTGTAACCCTGAGACTCCGGTGTGGAAAACCTCACAGGGCCCCCTTGCCCTCTGGTTTCTGGGTCCGCCATTGGAGAGCCCTCTCAGGAGGCTGGCGGCGGCGAGGCCTGAGTGCGTCTCCCCTAGGGGGCGCCAGGCTGACTGTGCCCCTCAGCTGAATGCCACTAGCAGCTCAAGGCAGCCAACCCTACATGCGTCTCTTGTCCTGGGTTTTGATAACAATTCCCTCCTGCCTCCCTTGAGGCGACCAAGGTTGCTAGCTCCCGGTTTCTGCCCCATTCCTGTGCTATTCCATGCGGCTTCTCTACACCCTATTTGTATCTTTGTAGAGGCTCCCTTTTTAAAGATCCTATTTGAATTTTCCTACTCTGAGGTGCCATCTGTTTCCTTGCTGAATCTCTGATACCAGATAGGATCCAATGATGTGAGCATGAAGTTTAAAATGAAGGAAGGAAGGAAGGAGAGGGAAGAGAAGGGGAGGAAAGAGGGAGGCTGGGAGGAAGGGAGGAAAAGACCGAAAAAGACTGATACTCCAGAAGGGGTGATGAGAATTAAGGAGGACGCCTACCCCACCAAGCATCTTGGAACCTTGTGGTGTGTGAGAGAGAAAAACAATGCCTCCAATTGGGAACAATGTCCTCAAAAACCTGCCAGACATCTGTTAGAGGCCACAAGTGGGAAGAATGGCAAAAATAAAAATAAAAATACCCACAGCATTTGAGGATGGAGGGGAAGATGGGACAAAGAAAGGAAGACGTCACACTTCTTCCATCTTGTATCGATCTGTTGAGGTGCAGGTGTACCCTGTTCTTCAAGACAAGGCAAGAGTGACCCAGAAGGCAGTTCAGAGGTCACCAGGGCTGTCTCTTCTGCTTCAAAGAGTGAGGCCATCACCTCGGATTCAACAGGCAAGATGCTGGTCACCTGGGGCCTTGGGAACCTGACGCTCGCCCTGCTGAGCAGCAGAGGCAGGACCTCTGCCTCAGGGGGCCTGAAAAACAGAACGCTGAACCAGAGAGGATTCTTCTTGAGCCTTAAGAGCTAATGGTATTTGGCAAATGGTATTTGCTGGGGACACATCACCTTTTTTCTCATCCTTATTTCTCCTGTTTGGAATGGGAACGTCCGTCCCATGCCTGTTCCATGCCTGTCCCACCAGGAAGTTCATGAATTACCTGGGTTCACAGGTTCACAGCTGGAGAGGAATTTTCCTCTGAATGAATCGTTCTTCCAGTCTCACCCATTTCTGACTGAGATCATATTTAGACTTGGGGCTTTAGACTTTAGAATTGGTGCTGGAAGGGATTAAGACTTTGGAGCTATTGGGAAGGAATTCATATATTTCACATGAGAGGAGAATGTGAATTTCGGGGGCCAGGAGCAGAATGTTATGGGTTAAATGTTTGTGTCCTTCCAAAATTCAGGTTGAAGTCCTAACCCCCAATCTGATGGTACGTGGAGGTGGAGCCTTTGGGAAATAAACAGGTTTAGATGAGGTTATAAGGGGGGCTTCCCTGGTGGCTCAGTGGTAAAGAATCCACCTGCCAGTGCTGGAAACACATGTTAAGACCCCTGGGCCAGGAAGGTCCCATGGAGAAATGGCAACCCCCTCCAGCATTCTTGCCTGGAGAATTCCATGAACAGAGTAGACTGGTGGGCTACAGTCCCTGGGGTCGTAAAAGATCGCCCGCGACTCTAGCACACAGGCCCACCTCACAGACTGCAATCAGCAACTCGGCTCATAGCAGTTTCGTTTTGTTTTGTTTATGCAGGAGACAGGGCAAAGCCTTTCCTGCAGGCTGTGGTCAGTGTTTAGCTACAGATAAGGGGCACTCCTCTCCGAATGCAGGGATTAGGGGACGAGTCATAGAAAGCTTTTTTAAGATGGAAGGGACTGGGATGTGTTTAAAGGCTGATGGGAAAGGGATTAATATAGAGCAAAGGCTGAAGACTCAGAAAGAGAGAGGGCGTAATCCAGGAGAGGAAGTCTCACAGGCAGCTAGCTCCGGACGGTGGGGCGATGGGACTGGTCTCCCTCATTTTGATGGGAAGGAGGAATTTCGCTAAGAAGCCACAAGAATCTGTCGAGAATGGCATGTCATGTACTCTGCATATTAATTACTCACTCTGAATTAGTAATGACACATGGAGGTAGCAAGCTCTGGGCTGAACGAGTCTGTATTCTCCTCAGTGCATTCCTTGTTGTTGACCTGGCCCAGGATATCTGTTTTGTTGGGGTTTTTTTGCCTCCGTGAGTATCACCTGTGACAGGACTGCACGTATCCCGTGTATTTGAACACTCAAGGTCTAAAACAGGGGTCTCTCTTCTGCCCTCTTTTGGTCCAGCAGAGACATTCTCCATGCTGTGAGGATGTTAAAGATCTTAGCGCTCCTGTGTTGAGAGGAGCCCGTTACTGCTTGGGGTCTAAACATTGTATGACGGTTCCTCTCATACAGCACCCTAAACGTGCTGAGTCTTTAGCAACCAGCGAGGGGAGTGGTTACACTAGCCCCCTTGAAGGTGGTCACCGTGTCACACATTGGGAACAGAGGTAGGAAGGTCACCATCAAAAGATCAGAAGGATGAATACAACGAAGTAGGGGAAGCCATGGAGTTTGCCTGAATGATCTGAACATCGGAAACCACGTCCAAAGTCCAATAAATCCAGACCGATCCCAAATCTAAACCTTGGTTCTGAGGGAAACAGAGCTCAAGTCAAAGGGAATGTGGACTGAGCAGGGAATCTATCCATAATGTGCAGGACAAGGTCAATGAAAGCATGTGAGTCTGTTACAGAGTGAGTGTGACGTAAATAGGGAAGGAACCAGGAACGTTTTCTCAGCCAGTCTACTGCAGGAATTAGGTCCATGAAGGGTAAAGAGAAACACTCTCAGATGGCCAGAGGAAAGGGGGAAGAAATACTAGTTTGGGAAGGAAGCGTGGGGTTGGAGAGTTCACCAACTGAGAGCTCAGAAAAGTGCCTGGCACCCCCTCTTGGGCCCCGACCAGTGACTATTTCCAAATGATTTCTGGGACAGATGCTATTAATAGCCTGCCAGTGGCTCAAGGGAAACGTATTGAGTAGAGGCTTATTGCTGGGCTGCTGCGCCATAGGAATGGTCACGTACCCACACAGCATGACCTGCGTACAAGGGATATACGTAGTAAAACTTTGATAGAACTCGCTTAATGCACATTACCAGGTCTCTATTTCTTCTGAAGAAAATATCTCCTACTCAGAAGACAGAAAGTGAAGCTAAGCTGAGAGAGGAAGAGGTTTCTTCCATCCTTGAGACTCAGAGATGCTGAGATTGAAAGGACGGGACTCTGGTTCCCCGAGATGGTGAAACCAATCAGGCAGGGGGAAGGCTTGGATCTGGCTGGGCTGTTGTGTGCATGTGGGTGAGTCTACTGCAACTGCTCTGCACGCGGAAGCAATCTCACATTACTTGAATATCTCCCAACTCAATTTAATCTGGCTCAGCACCCAAACGCGGATTGACATGAAGTCAGTCTTACCCCTTGAGGGTTCTCCCCCGTCTCTCTTGGATAGTCAAAGAAACGGAATACCCTGTGTGCTCCCAAAGTTGTTGTTCAGTCGCTCAGTTGTGTCTGTTTGCGATCCCGTGGACCGCAGTATGCCAAGCTTCCCTGTCCTTCATCATCTCTGAGTTTGCTCAGACTCATGTCCACGGAGTGGGTGATGCCATCCAACCATCTCATCCTCTGTCATCCCCTTCTCATCCTTCCCTTGGTCTTTCCAAGCATCAAGGTCTTCTCCAGTGAGTCGGTTCTTCCCATCAGGTGGCCAAAATATTAGAGCTTCAGCCTCAGCATCAGTCCTTCCACTGAATGCCCAGGGTTGATTTCCTTTAGTCCATTTTTGTCCCAAAGAATTCTCCCCAAATGTCCACTCCTCAAAAAAGAAATGGACGTTTCCTTCTCGTTTCAGACTTCTAACTGGCCCTCCCCCACGTCAGCAAAACCCCAGCTGTCACCAGCTACAGGCTCAGGCCCACCAGGTCCTTTGAAAGCTCTGGTTGAGGTGTCAGGACCCAGGTGGCCCAGTGGCAGGACCCGGGCTTCGTGTTCAGGTTTGTTCACCAGCATTTCCCTGAGCCTGGACCACAGAGCGATGTGTCAGAACACATGTGTCCCGCCCACAATAAAGCCACGCCCACCTGCCCCTTTCCCCCTGAATTTGGGGATACCCACAGAGTCAAGCTGCTTTTCTTTTCCACCTCTGAAATATCAGCTCCTTCTCTCTGAAAGAAAAGTGATTACCCGAAAGAAGGCCTGGACTTTTGAGATAGAAAGGCAATCTTTTTCCTTTCTCTAAGAGAAAAGCTTGGAGGTTGAAAGTGTAAAAGCATTTTTGCCCCTTCTGAGCATATGTGCTTAGTCACTCAGTCGTGTCTGACTCTTGCGACCCCATAGACTGTAGCCTGCCAGACTCCTCTGTCCATGGTGTTCTCCAGGCAAAAAACTGGAGTGGGTTGCCATTTCCTTCTCCTTTGAGCATATAGAGTTTGGGTAAACTCAAGGAGTTGGTAATGGACAGGGAAGCCTGGTGTGCTGCAGTCCATGGGGTGGCAAAGAGTCGGACACGACTGAGCGACTGAACTGAATTGAGCTAAGCATATAGGGTAGAAAGAACAATCTCCACCCTCCCTCCTTCTAGTTGAGTAAACAGGCTCCCCTACACACACCCAAAATCAAAACAGGAGTTTTTTTGTGTTTTTTTTTTTCTCTTGGCTGATGGGAGAGGAGAAACATGGGTAGACCTATTTTTATCAGCTCACCTCCACTACACGTCTAAACTCAAGAAGCTGTGTGAGCCATGAGTGAAGCTGAACCTAGATCACTGGTCTGGAAGGATCCGAGAGTCTGTGGGCTCGCTTTGCACACCTGAGACAGGTAGCTCAAGCACCTGCGTGTCGTGTCGGAACATGGAATCAAGGACGGTGACTCCGCCCTGTGGAAAGAAGTGTCTGAGTTGAGGAGCAGCGCCAGAGAGCAGCCAGGGATGACGTTAGACTTCCAGGCCTCCAGACCGTTTAGGGAGGGGACACCGAGGTTGGGGGGGCCCTGGCCCAGTTCTGGGGACAAAGGAGACAGCTCTGGGGCAGCTGGCCAGCCTGTGTTTCAACAGTGACACCGTGTGGCAGCAGGGCTCTGGGGACAGCAGAGGACATGAGGTTTCTGGTTTCCTCTCTGATACTAACGACTAGTGACTCTCTGATCCCCTGGAGGAGGAAGTGGCAGCCCACGCCAGGATTCTTTTTTTTAAATTAATTTGTTTTTTTGATTGAAGGATAATTGCTTTACAGAACTCTGTTGTTTTCTGCCAAACATCAGCATGAATCAGCCACAGGTGTGCATAGGTCCCCTCCCTTTTGAACCTCCCTCCCATCTCCCTCCCCACCCCTCTAGGTCGATACAGAGCCCCGGTTTGAGTTCCCTGAGACCTACAGCCAATTCCCATTGGCTTTCCATTTTACATATAAGATGGCACTGAAGAATTTATTTGCAAGGCAGCAATGGAGAAACAGACATACAGAACAGACTTGCGGACCTGGGGAGAGGGGAGGAGAGGGTGAGCTGTATGGCGAGAGTAACCAGTGCAGTATCCCTGCCTGGAGAATCCCACGGACAGAGGAGCCTGGCGGGCTACAGAGAGTCCGGCAGGACTGAGCGACTAACACTTTTCACTCTCATGAGTAGCCCAAACAAAAAGGGTTGTCACTTCCTCCAGGCAACCCTGAAGGGTTCATACACGGGGATTCAGGGCTCCGTCTCTGAGTGCCCGTTGTCCTGGCAAGATTCTCTGCGTGTGGTTCATCCGGGAACCTCAGATGAGAGCGTAGTTCACGCAGGACAGAAAGGCCCAGTTCTTCCTCCAGTCAAATGCCATCTTGAACTCGGCCCATTCATTCTCTGAAAAGACCTCCGAGGTACAGGATACGAAAGGGTGTACTCATAAGGATCCACGCCCTCCCCTGCCTAGCCCAGCAGACAGCAGGAGGTGCAACAAAAGCACCAAAGACTTGGACTTCTTTCTAAATTCCGAGAGGAAGATTCCCCGCTGTGGGAGGACTTGCAAAAGACAGGACAGAATGTGCGTGAGTCCAGGCACCAGCACGGTGAAATCCAGTCTTCAGACCTGACAGATGGCCACAGCCAAGAGCCCTCGAGTGTGCGTGTTCGAAGCACGCATTGTGAGGAGCTCGGCAAAGAAAACGTTGCCTGCGCACTGGCACTTCACGTATGACCACCTGTGTTTTCAGAGTCACTCGCTCTAAAGCGAGTAAGTGAACAAAAGTGGTGAAACAGTCTGTAACTCTCAGAACTTCATGGCAGAAAGGGGAGGGCAAGGGGAATGGAACTCCACTGGCTAGATTCAAAGGAGGATACATTTTAAAAAAATAATAATAATAAAGGAGGTACAGGAGTTGCAGAAACCAAAGAATTTCAGGGCCAAGAGAAACCCTACATTTCTAATTCTATCCTCTCACTTCCAGGAAAGACTGTGGGTTTGTTGGTTTGTTTATCTTTTGCTGTTTTCCAGAAAAGACTCTTCTAGGTTCTTTGCAAATGTATCATAGCTCCTCTCACGCACCACCAGTCACCTGGAGGGCTCAGAGGTTTTATCTTGGTTTGTATTCCTAATTGCATACATTTCTACATCAAAAGAGATTTTGCTTTTTGCCCGAAGTATAAACTTGGCTACTGAAGTGCACTCAGGAGATCACCGTAAATGGAAATCAGAACTGTTGGTGATACAACAATAAATCCAAGGCTTTTGAAAAGCTTAGTTGAAATAGCACATACTGTTAATAGGAACTCCTTCACCATGAACTAAACCCAGAATTCCATCTCTCTCAATAAGTTAATACAGTATATTTAATATCTTCATTCCTTATGCAATTTTGATATGTGGCGGTTACTTGGGGCTTTGCAGGTGAATTAGTTGGTAAAGAATCCTCCTGCCAAGCAGGAGACCTGGGTTTGGTCCCTGGGTTGGGAAGATACCCTGGAAAAGGAAATGTCACCCACTCCAGTATTCTTGCCTGGGGAATCCCATGGACACAGGACCCTGGCAGGCCATGGTCCATAGGGTCGCAGAGAGTCGGACACGACTGTAGCAACTAAGCACGCACACAAATGTTGTTGATGTTTTGGTTCAAAGGAACGGCTTTATAACCTGGGTCTCATCCAGTAGCAATACAGGGGAATTGACCAAAGCTTTGAAATTTTAGTCTTCTTTTGTATCTCTTTTTCTCCCATCTTTATGAAAGGTGAAGTGCAACAGGGAAGCGAATTTTCCCTCTAAAATGCATCATTCTTCCGCAACAGCCATTATAAAAGCAGTCAATTTTGGTTTAGAATAACATTTTTCCTTCATTACAGAGAAACTAAAACTGTCACAAAACAAGACAGAGTGAGAGGTTGCAGGTACGTTTACCTAGTTGAGACCCATTTTCGAGTATATCTCATATCTCTCATTTTCCTAAAGATGTGATACTCTGTACTGTTCATTTGTCCATGTGGTAGACACGTGTGGCTACTTAAGTTTTCAATTTTAATTAATTAAAATTAAATAAAATTTAAAATTTGACAGCAGCCACATTTCAAGTGCTCAGTAGCCACGTGCAGTGGGTGTCCACTCTATCGTGGGTGCGCAGCTGCTAGGTCGCGTCTGACTCTTTGTTACCCAGTGGACTGCAGCCACGCTCCTCTGTCCACGGGATCTCCCAGGCAAGAATCCTGGAGTGGTGTCATTTCCTGCTCCAGACAGTCTTCCCAACCCGGGGACGGTATCCACGTTTCTTGCGTCTCCTGCATTGGCAGATGGATTCTTTACTGCTGAGTCACCTGGAAATCCCCATCGATCCTCTCAGGGCAGAATTATAGTTTCCTTCAATGCAGAAACCTCTATTGGACGGTGCCATTCTAGGTGGGGAAAAAAAATATGTACTTACTTTTGTTAACCTGTTACACAGTTTTATAACACTTATCTAACCTGTGGCTAATCTTGTGGAAAACGTATTGAATATACCACAGTTTAGGAGATTCAGGCTTTAAATCATGAGCTACATAGTGAACAAAGAACTATCTTTGAATTTTGAAGTGCCCACCAGCAAAATTTGATTTCTTCTCACTGCTTCTAGAGCTTTCAAAGGAATGCCCACTGATAACTTTGTTGCTGCTGCTGCTGCTAAGTCGTTTCAGTTGTGTCTGACTGTGCGACCCCATAGACGGCAACCCACCAGGCTCCTCTGTCCATGGGATTTTCCAGGCAAGAGTCCTGGAGTGGGGTGCCATTGCTAACATAAAAATGCTGATTAAAGCTGGAGGAAGTACATGGCAAGTCCGCTGTAGTGACCAGGGACATTTAAAATGAGGAGATCAGACATTTACTGCTTAACTCACCTCTTCACCTGAACCCTAGTATTCTCACCCCACCAACGCCAGTTGGTGACGTGTCAATCAAGAAGTAGCACATTAGTGTTAGATTTGTATCTTCTGATCAAAGTAATTCTAATGAGATAATTGAAAGAAAATATCATATGAGTCTCCAAAGAAATCTTAGGAGTTTTTCTATAATTTATTCATAGAATTTAATGCAAGGACCTTCCAATCAATTAAAAACAATCACACATAAAAGCAAAACTGTAATTAATTAAAATAGGTTTATTGGATTGGCCAAAAAGTACATTTAGATTTTTCCATAATACCTAACCCCAAACTAATTTTGGGGGGGCCAACTCAATGCAATAATGCCTACATGCATATGCATTGCACCATTTCATATATTATCTCATTTAAATTCTTGACAGTCTTCTGGTGCAGGTATCATGATTCCATTTTACACATGAGGGCATTGGAGGGAAGAGATTATTCTTAAAGACCACATACCCAGTAGGTGAAGAGCCATGTCCCCCAGATGTTCTTCACTCTACTTTGCTCTAGAATGTAAAAGAGTTGGGCATTCAGGGAACACATGGAAGGTCAACTCTTTGTTATTCACTGATGCTCAAGACCAAGGGATGGCAGCCAACAAGGAGAGCTGTCATCTACCTCCAGTGTGCTGCTAAAGAGAAACAGGGTCCCGTGAGCCCCAGGCTTGCCAGTGGTCACACTTCTGACACTGGGATCTGCCAGTGATAATAAGCAGCACATCATTCATTTCTAAGCTCATTGTCATAGAAACATACCGTTCACTCATTCAACAAACGTGCCCGGAATTCTCTTTCATGTCAGGACCTCTGCTAGGCACTGCACTAGGCAAAGGCTTGGATGTGATCCCTGCATCCCAGCCTTAGTAGACTGGTGGCCCCTAAGACTGGTCTTCTCCCTATGTGATGCTTTGAGAAGATATTTGATTTTACTCAGTGCTACTCTCTCAGCTCGTCCCACCCTCTCCTTCCCCACCTATGTCCACAAGTCTGCTCCCTATGTCTGCGTCTCCACTGCTGCCCTTGCAGATAGGTGCATTAAAACATACACATTACCATATGTAAAATCGGATAGCCAGTGGAAATTCTGTATAATGCTGGGACTAAAATCCGGTGCTCTGTGATAACCTGAAGGGGCAGGATGGGGTCGGGGGTGGAAGGAAGGTTCAAGAGTGAGTGAAGTGAAAGGTGCTCGGTTGTGTCCGACTCTTTGCAACCCGGTGGACTATACAGTCCATGGGACTCTCCAGGCCAGAATACTGGAGTGGGTAGCCTTTCTTTTCTCCAGGGGATCTCCCCCACCCGGGCTTTGAACTCCGCTCTCCCTCATAGCAGGGGGGTTCTTTACCAGCTGAGCTACACAGATAGACCTGTGGCTGATTCATGCTGATGTATGGCGGGGACCAACACAATGCTGTAAAGCAAGTATCCTCCAATTAAAAATAAATAAATAAAACATTGAGTGAAAAAAGAAGATATTAATTTAAAAGTCAATGGAAGTTTAATATTGGCTGAGGTCTGTTGAAATTTATGTGTTTAAAAATTTACTTAATTTATCACCTCCCACCCATTCGGATGGCTATTACTAAAAAAAAAAAGGAAACAACAAATGTTGTCAAGAATGGGGAGAGACTGGAACCCATTATAGGTGGGAATATAAAATCGTGCAGACACTATGGAAAACAATACGGCTATTCCTCAAAAGGGTAATGGAACTACCATATGACTGAGCAATCTCATCTCTGGGTATATACCCCCAAAATGTTAGAACTGCTAGACGAATTCAGTAGTGTCAGGACACAAAATCCACATACAAAAATCAGTTGCATTTCTTTACACGAACAGCGAAGCATCTGAAAAAGAAATAAAGACAAAAATCTAATCTATAATAGCATCAGAAAAAAATAAAATACTTAGGAGTAAATTCAACCAAGGAAATGAATGGAATAGAGAGGAGGACTGACAGAGAATATTGTTAGGAAGTCAGTGAAATGAGAAAGAAATGAGAAAAGTTAAACCTATACAAGGGTGTGGGCAAAAGAAGAGGAAAGATGGATTTAAAGGTGTTTGGAAAGTAGAATCAACCATGCTAAGAGGCAAACTGATATGAAAAGGAAAAGGAAATAGAAACCGTAACTGAATTCTTTTCTGGTGCTCTTTTATTACTTCATAAATTGGACCTTACTGATGTTCATCTTATCTTCCTTATGTGTGTTAAAATTTAAGGATATCCATTCCTATTAAGTATGGTGCCAACTGTATCACATGACTTTTTACGCGTAATATAGCCATCATCACTTGTAAGTGATTTCACATTTCCATTAACGTGTCTTTTGGGGGAATGTGTTATTTAACAGGCACATTTATATTTTCAGCTATACAGTGCTTTTCAGTTATTTTTATTTCTTATTCTTTATTGAATTGCACTGGAGTAAGAGGACATATTCTGTATAATAATTCTTCTTAAGCTATATTGATACCTGTGTACAGTGTGGTATGAAGTTCCTTTTTATAAACGTGCTGTGTGTGTTTGAAAAAAATATGCATTCTCTAGTTGTTCAGCACAGAGTTCTACATATGTCCATTGGATAAGATTGTTCATTGATTACATTTTTTAATATTCTATATCCCACTCATTTTTTTTCTTCATCTATCAATAACTATGAGAAGGATTTAAAATAGTCTATCAAAAGCGATTGTCTTGTGAATTTCCTGGTCCGCCTCATTTTCATTCGATGTATGTTGAGGCTGTATTATGGCTATAGTTTGGGGTGGCTATATCTTCTTGGTGAACTGAGAATGGTATCATTATACTGGGCACCTCTTTATTTCTTAAAATCTGTTTCATTTGATGTTCAAGTCTGTTTCTGTCTAATGTTTGCCTGATGCATCTTTTTTTATGTTTTTACTTTTCAAACTTTCAGAAATACAACTCCTGAAAATAAAACATAGATGAGTTTATTTTTAAATTTTGTGTGACACTTGTCTCTTCAACAGATTTTAAACAATATTTTAAAAAATGGTTCCACCAAAATAAATTGCTCTGAAATTTGAATACTGAGAAAAAACTGTGTGGGTTCCCTCATCCCTTGTTATTCTTTGCTCTGGACTCACATGGTCCAATATGGTAGCCACCAGCCATACAGGGCTTTTGAGCACTTGAAGTGTGACTACTTTGAATTAAAATGTGAGTCTGAGTGAACTCCGGGAGATGGTGATGGACAGGGAGGCCTGGTGTGCTGTGATTCATGGGGTTGCAAAGAGTCGGACACGACTGAGCAACTGAACTGAACAGTGTAAAATACACTCTAGATTTCAAAGCTTTAGTACCCCCCCCAAAAAAGAATGCAAAATATCTTAATATTCCTGTACTGATTACAAAATTAAAACATTTTTCATAGATTTGGTTAAGTAAAATGTATTACTAAAATTAAATTCATCCATTTCTTTTTTTTTCATGTGGCTGTTAGATTAAAATTACCATGAGTTCTACACTTGTGGTTCATGTGATTTTTCTATTGGACAACATTATTTTAGATCTTCCTAATGCCCAACTGCATTCTTACTCTTGGGGTCTAGATGATACCTTTGTTACTATTGTAACAAACCCCGTCTTTCCTTACTATAGTTCAGGTTGATTTGGGGCACTTGCCAGCAGAAGTCATAACTAATATACTAACTATAAAGACTTTCTGTTTGGCATATCATTTATTAGGGACTGAATTGTGCCCACCCAAAATTCACAAGCCAGGAAGAGAGTAATTAGGAAAGGAATCAGCCAACACCTTGCACTTGGCCTTCCCAGCCTCTAGAACGATGAGAAACCAATCCCTGTTATATAAGTCACCCAGTCTGTGGTGACTTTTTATAGCAGCCTGGATGGATCAAGATATTATTTCACCATCCGTTGATGACAAATTCTTTCTGTACTGATCCTGAGATGTAAGTTTTCAAGAAGCCACTGGGTCGTACAAATAAAAGTAAGCTGAATGAAAATATCTGTTGCCAGAACACGGAGGACAAAATTTTTGAAGTGATTCCATTAGCATGCAATTACCAACAATTTTCTCTCTTCCTAAATGTTCCACGGAAAAGAGGTTGAGAAATATTCTCTGTGATCCTGGGAATTGATACGTGACAACTCTAGCCCAGATTTCACCCCTCTGGAGATTCACAGCAGGCATTATCACATTACAGATTTCGAATTGTTCTCAACTAAAGAAATCAGATTACGGTGGTTGCATTCCCCAAGTTTCTGAAATTCATTTGATGTAGTTATGCCCATGTCTCTGGCCAAATTTGACCATTATTTTCTCAGGAGAACAACCAAAATCTCAAATAAATTTGGAAAATGCTGCCCTGGTGTTTTAAAATGGTTTTAAAATTTCAATGATAAAGTTTTGTTTTAAAGACTTTCTTCATTTTCTTTCCAATAAATTATGTCAGATTTTTAATCAACAAATAATTCAGAGGCATATGCTCTCATTATTTTGTTGGCCCAAATTGTCAGGAGATCACTTAATCATATCAATGGTTGTTCAAGAGGTTTGTAGTAGAACTAATGAAAAAATTGAAGCGTTATCCTTCATGTAAGAAAGCATAGATAATAACTCACTATTAAGACAGCAAAACTTGTTTTTCACCAGTCGTGATGGATACAAGCAGATCCATCTAGCCTCTCTTTTCCTCTCACAGTAAATGACAGACTTGTCCGTAACAGCTGGCAAAGTCTAGGGAAGGGGAAATTCACAGAAGCAGGATGTAAATAAATCATCACTTTTTGAACCATAGACTTTATCAATGCAGCCTCATAATAGAAATTTTTGGTTTAAAAAAAATTTTTTTTTTTTTGCCATACCACACAGCACGTGGGATCTTTGTTCCTAGACCGAGGGTGGAACTTGTGCCCCCGCATTGGAAGATGGAGTCTGAGCCCCTGGACTGACTCTCCAGGAAGTTGCTAGAATGTTTTTAAACATATCCCTACCTCTTATTGTGTAGGGTGGTCCCCAGTTGGCCTACTTGTCTCTTAATTTCTAATGCATCAATGTACAACTTATCTACAGAACATTTCAACAATCTTAATTATAATTAAGACCTAAATCCTCATTTATATGTTCAGCTGGTAATATTTCTCTTTAGTTTTTCTTCCATTACCTTTTTAAAAATTCTGTTGCTGTCTATAGAGCATTTAGATGTCTGCATATCTGATGACTGGTCCTAATTTGACACTCATTCCAGTATATAGGGTTAAATTGAGACTTGTTTACATTCATCTTTGTTCAACAGGAAAGTGTTCCACTTAGAAATTATTTTCAAATGCTATCAAATTTAGTATTTTTAATTAAGCATTCAGTTCAGTTCAGTTCAGTCGCTCAGTCGTGTCTGACTCTTTGCGACCCCATGAATCACAGCATGCCAGGCCTCCCTGTCCATCACCAACTCCCGGAGTTCACGCAGACTCATGTCCATCGAGTCGGTGATGCCATCCAGCCATCTCATCCTCTGTCGTCCCCTTCTCCTCCTGCCCCCAATCCCTCCCAGCATCAGAGTCTTTTCCAATAAGTCAGTTCTTCACAT
>SJYQ01104627.1:4088-27533 GCA_006410935.1 Redunca redunca
TGGACTGTGAAGAAGGCTGAGCGCCGAAGAATTGATGCTTTTGAACTGTGGTGTTGGAGAAGACTCTTTAGAGTCCCTTGGACTGCAAGGAGATCCAACCAGTCCATTCTGAAGGAGATCAGCCCTGGGATTTCTTTGGAAGGAATGATGCTAAAGCTGAAACTCCAATACTTTGGCCACCTCATGTGAAGAGTTAACTCATTGGAAAAGACTCTGATTGTGGGAGGGATTGGGGGCAGGAGGAGAAGGGGACGACCAAGGATGAGATGGCTGGATGGCATCACTGACTCAATGGACCTGAGTCTGAGTAATCTCCGGGAGTTGGTGATGGACAGGGAGGTCTGGCGTGCTGTGATTCATGGGGTCGAAAAGAGTTGGACACGACTGAGCGACTGAACTGAACTGAACACAAAATTGAGTAGAATTCCAATCACAGTTTAGCATCACCTGTTTTTGTACATCTATTAATTGATCTCCAACCCATTTGATGGCTGTTTTTAGTTCCTGTATTTCATCTTGAATATCCTCATCTATCTGAGCCTGAGTGGCCCACATAGTATGGGCATCTTTAGTCCAATTTTGAATAAAATTATGTGTTTGAATTGGGGTTTGTAAAGCAACACCAGTGATAGCAGCAGTGGTGCAAATAGCTATTAATCCAAAAATGCCAAAAATCAGCCATCCAATGAATTGTTTAGATAGCCAGAGCAATTTAGCAAGTAACCGGGAAGCAAGTCCAGCCATGGGATTTTCTTCCCAGGGTCGTTGGAGATTTACTAGTAACCACAGACTATGTTGAGATCGAAGAATCAAAAGGGATTCATTTCTTAAGGAAATAGAAGAGTTCAGGGGGCGGTCCTAATATGGCGGAGGAATAAGATGGGGAGACCACTTTCTCCCCCACAAATTCATCAAAAGAACATTTGAACGTGGAGTAAATTCCACAAAACAACTTCTGAATGCTGGCAGAAGACATCCGCACCCAGAAGAGCAGCCCATTGTCTCCGAAAGGAGGTAGGAACAAATATAAAAGATAAAAAGAGAGACAAAAGAGGTAGGGATGGAGATCCATCCCAAGAAGGGAGACTTAAAAAAGAGAGAGATTTCCAAACACCAGTAAACACTCTCACTGGCAAGTCTGTAGTAAGCTTTGGAACCTCAGAGGGCAACATAACCGTGAGGAAAAATAAATAATTAAAACCCACAGCTTAGGTGCCCAATGGTAACTCCCAGCGGAGAAGCAGCGCAGATGCCTGCATCCGCCACTAGCAAGTGGGGGCTAGGCAGGGAGGCGCCGACTACATTACTTAGAGAAAGGACTGGGCCTGAATGCCCCAAGGGCAATCTGAGGGAAATAACTTGAGACAGCAAACCAGACTGTGGGATAGCTACCACATGAAAACCAGCTCACAGAACAAAGGACTGACTAGAGCTAGCCAGCTGCGAACCGGCCCATCCCCCACCGGAGACAGGCAGGCAAAGGCAGCCAAAGCTGGAAGGGGACAATCCCAGCCCCAGAGAGGCATTATCTACCAAACTGCAAGCAGGCTTCATTGCTAACCAAGACTTCTTGGGATTCTGGACGGTCAATATCCGCCTGAGATGGTGCACCAGTTGTACACCCAAAAAACTAAGCGGCAGGGACGGGGGAGGTGATAAGTCACAGCTACAGTGCTCGCCAAACACCTGGTCACCTGAGCTGCTCGGACCTGGGAAGAACACAAAACGCAGGCCCAACCGAGTCTGCGCCTCTTGAGGAGTACCCGAGTACCGGAACCTGAGCGGCTTAGACCTGGGAAGCACATACAACCCAGGGCCCGCCTCAGACAGTTCCTGGCAGAGCAACCTACAGCCTAAGCACTGTAGACAGGGAAAGCACACACACTGTGAGTGGGGGCAAACCCAGTGTGGCCGGGACACTGCGAGCACATGCCAGTGATATTTGTTTGCAGCGTCCCTCCCTCCCCACAGCACGACTGAACAAGTGAGCCTAAAAAAGTGCCCACCACCGCCCGCTTGTGTCAGGGCAGAAATTAGACACTGAAGAGGCCAGCAAACAGAAGAAGTGAAAACAGAGGGAACCGCCTTGGAAGTGACACGTGCAATAGATCAAAACCCTGTAGTTGCTTTACAGACAAGCAAAAGCTGAGAGAATTCAGCACCACCAAACCAGCTTTCCAACAAATGCCTAAGGATCTTCTCTAGACAGGAAACACAGAAGGGGTGTGTACACTCGAACCCCAAACAACAAAGTAAATGGCAATGAGATCATACTTATCAATAATTACAACCCATGGGTTCAATTTACCAAAAGACAAAGACTGGCTGAATGGATACAAAAACAAGACCCCTATATATGTTGTCTACCAGAGACCCACCTCAAAACAAGGGATACACACAGACTGAAAGTGAAGGGCTGGATAAAGATATTCCACACAAATAGAGACCAAAAGAAAGCAGGAGTAGCAATACTCATATCAGATAAAATAGACTTTAAAACAAAGGCTGTGAAAAGAGACAAAGAAGGACACTACATAATGATCAAAGGATCAATCCGAGAAGAAGATATAACAATTATAAATATATATGCACCCAACATAGGAGCACCACAATATGTAAGACAAATGCTAACCAGTATGAAAGGGGAAATTAATAAGAACACAATAATAGTGGGAGACTTTAATATCCCACTCATACCTATGGATAGATCAACTAAACAGAAAATTAACAAGGAAACACAAACTTTAAATGATACAACAGACCAGTTAGACCTAATTGATATCTATAAGACATTTTGCCCTAAAACAATGAACTTCACCTTTTTCTCAAGTGCACACGGAACCTTCTCCAGGATAGATCACATCCTCTGCCATAAATCTAGCCTTGGTAAATTGAAAAAAACTGAAATCATTCCAAGTATCTTTTCTGACCACAATGCAGTAAGATTAGATCTCAATTACAAATTCTAACATATGGAGGCTGAACAACATGCTGCTGAATAACCAACAAATCACAGAAGAAATCAAAAAAGAACTCAAAATATGCATAGAAATGAATGAAAATGAAAATACAACAACCCAAAACCTGTGGGACACTGAAGCAGTGCAAAGGGGAAGGATCACAGCAATACAAGCATACCTCAAGAAAAAAGTCAAATAAATAACCTAACTCTACACCTAAAGCAACTAGAAAAGGAAAATGAAGAACCCTGGGGTTAGTAGAAGGAAAGAAATCTTTAAAATTAGGGCAGAAATAAATGCAAAAGAAACAAAAGAGACCATAGCAAGAATCAACAAAGCTAAAAGCTGGTTCTTTGAGAGGATAAATAAAATTGACAAAACATTAGCCAGACTCATCAAGAAACAAAGGGAGAAAAATCAAATCAATAAAATTAGAAATGAAAATGGAGAGATCACAACAGACAACACAGAAATACAAGGGATCATAAGAGACTACTATCAGCAGTTATATGCCAATAAAATGGACAACGTGGAAGAAATGGACAAATTCTTAGAAAAGTACAACTTTCCAAAACAACCAGGAAGAAATAGAAAATCTTAAAAGACCCATCACAAGCAAGGAAACTGAAACTGTAATCAGAAATCTTCTAGCAAACAAAAGCCCAGGTCCAGACGGCTTCAGAGCTGAATTCTACCAAATTTAGAGAAGAGCTAACACCTATCCTACTCAAACTCTTCCAGAAAATTGAAGAGGAAGGTAAACTTCCAAACTCATTCTATGAGGCCACCATCACCTTAATACCAAAACCTGACAAAGATGTCACAAAAAAAGAAAACTACAGGCCAATATCACTGACAAACATAGATGCAAAAATCCTTAACAAAATTCTAGCACTAAGAATCCAACAACACATTAAAAAGATCATACATCATGACCAAGTGGGCTTTATCCCAGGGATGCAAGGATTCTTCAATATATGCAAATCAATGTAATACACCACATTAACAAACTGAAAAATAAAAACTATATGATTATCTCAACAGATGCAGAGAAAGCCTTTGGCAAAACTCAACATCCATTTATGATAAAAACCCCCCAGAAAGCAGGAATAGAAGGAACATACCTCAACATAATAAAAGCTATATGTGACAAACCCACAGCAAATATTATCCTCAATGGTGAAAAACTGAAAGCATTTCCCCTAAAATCAGGAACAAGACAAGGGTGCTCACTCTCACCACTACTATTCAACATAGTTTTGGTAGTTCTGGCCACAGCAATCAGAGCAGAAAAAGAAATAAAAGGAACCCAAACTGGAAAAGAAGTAAAACTCTCACTGTTTGCAGATGACATGATCCTCTACATAGAAAACCCTAAAGACTCCACCAGAAAGTTACTAGAGCTAATCAATGAATATAGTAAAGTTGCAGGATATAAAATCAACACACAGAAACCCCTTGCATTCCTATACACTAATAATGAGAAAATAGAATTAAGGAAACAATTCCATTCACCACTGCAACGAAAAGAATAAAATACCTAGGCATATATCTACCTAAAGAAACAAAAGACCTATATAAAGAAAACTCTAAAACATTGGTGAAAGAAATCAGAGGACACTAATAGATGGAGAAATATACCATGTTCATGGGTCAGAAGAATCAATATAGTGAAAATGAGTATACTTCCCAAAGCAATCTATATATTCAATGCAATCCAGCTACCAACAGTATTTTTCAAGCTACCAACAGTATTTTTCACAGAGCTAGAACAAATAACTTCACAATTTGTATGGAAATATAAAAAACCTCAAATAGCCAAAGCAATGTTGAGAAAGAGGAATGGAACTGGAGGAATCAACCTGCCTGACTTCAGACTCTACTACAAAGCCACAGTCATCAAGACAGTATGGTACTGGCACAAAGACAGAAATATAGATCAATGGAACAAAATAGAAAGCCCAGAGATAAATCCACACACCAATGGACACCTTATCTTTGATAAAGGAGGCAGGAATATACAACGGAGAAAAGACAATCTCTTTAACAAGTGGTGCGGGAAAACTGGTCAACCACTTGTAAAAGAATGAAACTAGAATACTTTCTAACACCATACGTAAAAATAAACTCAAAATGGACTAAAGATCTAAACATAAGACCAGAATCTATGAAACTCCTAGAGGAGAACATAGGCAAAACACTCTCTGACATAAATCACAGCAGGATCCTCTAGGACCCACCTCCCAGAATATTGGCAATGAAAGCAAAAATAAACAAGTGGGACCTAATTAAAATTAAAAGCTTCTGCACGACAAAGGAAACTATAAACAAGGTGAAAAGACAGCCTTCAGAATGGGAGAAAATAATAGCAAATGAAGCAACTGACAAAGAATTAATCTGAAAAATATACAAGCAATTTCTGCAGCTCAATTCCAGAAAAGTAAATGACCCAATCAAAAAAAGGTCCAAAGAACTAAATAGACATTTCTCCAAAGAAGACATAGAGATGGCTGACAAACACATGAAAAGATGCTCAACATCACTCATTATTAGAGAAATGCAAATCAAAACTACAATGAGGTACCATTTCACACCAGTCAGAATGGCTGTGATCCAAAAGTCTACAAGCAATAAATGCTGGAGAGGGTGTGGAGAAAAGGGTACCCTCTTACACTGTTGGTGGGAATGCAAACTAGTACAGCCACTATGAAGAACAGTGTGGAGATTCCTTTAAAAACTGGAAATAGAACTGCCATATGACCCAGCAATCCCACTTCTAGGCATACACCCTGAGGAAACCAGAATTGAAAGAGACACGTGCACCCCAATGTTCATTGCAGCACTGTTTACAATAGCCAGGACATGGAAGCAACCCAGATGTCCATCAGCAGATGAATGGATAAGAAAGCTGTAGTACATATACACAATGGAGTATTACTCAGCCATTAAAAAGACTACATTTGAATCAGTCCTAATGAGGTGGATGAAACTGGAGCCTATTATACACAGTGAAGTAAGCCAGAAAGAAAAACACCAATACAGTATCAGTTCGGTTCAGTAGCTCAGTTGTGTCCGACTCTTTGCAACCCCATGAACTGCAGCACGCCAGGCCTCCCTGTCCATCACCAACTCCCGGAATTCACTCAAACTCATGTCCATCGAGTCGGTGATGCCATCCAGCCATCTCATCCTCTGTTGTCCCCTTCTCCTCCTGCCCCCAATTCCTCCAAGCATCAGTCTTTTCCAATGAGTTAACTCTTCGCATGAGGTGGCCAAAGTACTAGAGTTTCAGCTTTAGCATCAGTCCTTCCAAAGAACACCCAAGACTGATCTCCTTTAGAATGGATTGGTTGTATCTCCTTGCAGTCCAAGGGACTCTCAAGAGTCTTCTCCAACACCACAGTTCAAAAGCATCAATTCTTCGGCACTCAGCTTTCTTCACAGTCCAACTCTCATATCCATACATGACCACTGGAAAAACCATAGCCTTCACTAGATGGACCTTTGTATGCAAAGTAAAATCTCTGCTTTTCAATATGCTATCTAGGTTGGTCATAACTTTCCTTCCAAAGAGTAAGCATGTTTTAATATCATGGCTGCAACCACCATCTACAGTGATTTTGGAGCCCCCAAAAATAAAGTCTGACACTGTTTCCCCATCTATTTGCCATGAAGTGATGGGACCAGATACCATGATCTTAGTTTTCTGAATGTTGAGCTTTAAGCCAACTTTTTCATTCTCCTCTTTCACTTTCATCAAGTAGCTCTTTAGTTCCTCTTCACTTTCTGCCATAAGGGTGGTGTCATCTGCATATCTGAGGTTATTGATATTTCTCCCGGCAATCTTGATTCCAGCTTATGCTTCTTCCAGCCAGACTTTCTCATGATGTATTCTGCATATAAGTTAAATAAGCAGGGTGACAATATACAGCCTTGACGTACTCCTTTTCCTATTTGGAACCAGTCTGTTGTTCCATGTCCAGTTCTAACTGTTGCTTCCTGACCTGCATATAGGTTTTTCAAGAGGCAGGTTAGGTGGTCTAGTATTCCCATGTCTTTCATAATAATGCATATATATGGAATTTAGAAAGATGGTAACGATAACGCTGTAAGTGAGATAGCAAAAGAGACACAGATGTATAGAACAGTCTTTTGGACTCTGTGGGAGATGGCAAGAGTGGGATAATTTGGGAGAATGCCATTGAAACATGTATATTACCATATGTGAAACGAATCACCAGTCCAGGTTCAATGCATGATACAGGATGCTCGGGACTGGTGCACTGGGATGACCCAGAGGGATGGTATAGGGAGGGAGGTGGGAGGAGGGTTCAGGATGGGGAACACATGTACACCTGTGGCAGATTCATGTCAATGTATGGCAAAACCAATACAATATTGTTAAGTAATTAGCCTCTAATTAAAATAAATTTATATTTAAAAAAAAAGAGTTAAGACAAGTATATAATTTGCAATTTTATTAATTTTCCTGATTTGGCCTGACATTTGTCCCAGTGAACAAGGATTATATTTAAAGCTCTTATTTAGTAAATCCTTTGCATAGTGTTCTTTGTTCTTTCCCTAAAGTTTCAGTAGTATAAACATGGTTCATGGACAAAGAAAGGCAGTAAATAATCCAAGCAATGTGTGGTTTTGGAGGAAGGACAAAATCCCAAGTTTGTCAATTAACATTAATACATAATTTTATTGGGCCCATGCATAAAGGAAGGATTTCATAGCCTAGAGAAATGTTAATTAGTCTTCCTTCTTCCTCAGGATGAGAGGGCCCCTCTAAGCTCCAAGGAGGGGGCATATGTGTTGAGTTATTAGTGGATACGATTGGCCCTCTATCTGTCCATTCTGTAACCTACAATAAAAAGGGGGCAGGGGTTAGGCCCCCCCCATAAGCCCAATAAGTGTGATCAGTAAAGTCAGCCTGAGCATGGGAAGGACAAGCAAGCAAAGCAGACATAGCAAAGAAAAATATTCTCAGGATTCCGAGGCATTCCCTGTTGAGAAATCAGATTTTCAGTTTGATTAGTAAGGGATTTTATCTGTCCACAAGTAGGGAGATCATGAGGTCGGTGATGTCGAGTGCAGTTTTATGGAAATTTTTAAAGCTGCCATGGCTTGTCTCGGAATTTCTTCTTCCTGGGGTTTTTGCTGTTTGGTCTCTAGTTTGAATGTTGCGGGCCCCCTTAGGTTGAATCTTCCGAAGAGGAAGCCATGTGAGTTCGTTGGACCCATCTGGAGAAATAGAAGCATACCCTTTTCCCTGTAAGATTAGTTTCTTAGATTTCCATTGATTAATCTGTCTTGATACCAAATGGGCAAAGAAAGGGAGGTGTCCTTCAATGTCTTGAAATGTTTTTCTGCTTTTGTCAAAATATCTCCTTGCAGTAAGTTTAAAAAGTTTAAAATAAATAAAGCTATATTAACAATAGTTATAGAAAGAAAGGAAAGCGATAATGATGAAAACATTTCTAGGCAATATTTTAGTCCAAAAAAAATCATCTAGAGATCTGTTTGGGGCCTGGTATTTGGTTGTGGTTTTGAATTAATGGGTTGATTTCTTCCTCATTCAGTACATACATTTTTCTTGATATAAAACGAAATGGGATCTGACTGTGTTTTAAGTGGTTTGTGTTATTTGGGGCAAAGGATTAGGAGCAAAGAGTCAAACATTTTTTCCTAAGTGAAATTACTGAAAAGTTGATGCAGAACAAGTTGACAAATGAAACGTTGCTCACATCCAAATACCTGACCTTGTCCCTGGAAAAAGAAATGCAACCTGGCAGCTGTTGAATCGCTCTGTTCAGTGTGTTAAAGAAGATGATTGTACTTTCAAGATAAACTTGAAAAGAAGGTGAATATTTCGTATTTTTGATATTCTTAGGAACAAATAACTTATTTGGCAAATGGCGTCTTTTTTTATGTTGTTTTCGTTTTGTATTGTGAAATAGGCAGTGAAGTTGATGTTATTTTAAGAATCTTACAGACTGGAAACACAAATAAAGCTATAGTAATAATAGTTATAGGCTTAAAGAATATATTGCATTAGAATCTGGTAAAGTCTGTTCTGGATAAGGAAGATAAAAGTGTTCCTGTGTATTTATTTAATTTTTTACTTGCAGTTACAGTGTGTAATGTGTTTAATTATGTCGTGTATTTGTGGATTATAAGGAATGTCTGTAATCTGTTTAATAGAGAATGAATGTAAAAATTGTTTGAATTTGCTTAGAAATATAGGCAGGCCATTGTCTGTTTTTATAGAATTAGGTGTCCTCATTATTGCAAAGTAAGTTAATAGGTGGGTTATAATATGTTGTGTAGTTTCACCTCGGAGAGGTGTGGCCCATATAGAAGAAGAATTTGTATCAATCAAGACATGTAAGAAGGAAGAGGAAAAAAGTTCAGGGCAATGAGTTACATCCATTTGCCATAAAATTTTCTTTCATTTGTCTTAAATCTTTTTTATATTTTCATATTCATTTTATTTGCCATGTCTTATATCTTTTTATTAAAAGCATATATCTTACTTTTCTTTAGCAACTATGAAGTGTCTTGTATGTTAGCATTTTATAGATTGATGNAGAGTGGGCTGTGTATCCCAAGGACATGATAAAGAGTTAACTTTAGGTTTTTTCTTAGGCCTGTTTTTGTTTCCTAGGCGGAATTGGAGTTCCAAAAAAGTATTTTAACAAGTTAACCTTTTCCTAACTGCACATGTAAAAAGATTCAGTTTTGCAATTTCAAAAAAAAATTTTATTTTAATCAGTTTTCTCTGGAGTCTAAAGCAATCTTGTAAATCAGTAATAACAATGTGCCAATTTTGAGGTATAGTAATAGGTGATGGGATCTCCGGTTGTAATGTATCCATAGGTTTCATAGATGCATTAACCTTTTTTAAGGTCTGTTGCTGCTGCTGCTGCTAAGTCGCTTCAGTCGTGTCTGACTCTGTGTGACCCCAGAGACGGCAGCCCACCAGGGCCCCCCGTCCCCAGGATTTTCCAGGCAAGAACACTGGAGTGGGCTGCCATTTCCTTCTCCAATGCATGAAAGTGAAAAGTGAAAGTGAAGTCGCTCAGTCATGTCTGACTCTTCGCAACCCCATGGACTGCAGCCTACCAGGCTCCTCCGTCCACGGGATTTTCCAGGCAAGAGTACTGGGGTGGGGTGCCATCACCTTCTCCGTTTAAGGTCTGTTAAGAGATGCCATTTGTTAGATTTCTTTTTTATAACAAAAATAGGAGAGTTCCAAGGAGAGCAAGATTCCTCAATATGTTTTAATTCTAACTGTGTGTCTATAAGTTCTTTAGTAGCCTGTAATTTTTATTTCATAAGGGGCCACTGCTCTGCCCAAATAGGCTCGTCATTCTTCCAAATTATTTTAATAATTGCTTTGTTTGTTTGTTAAATGAGCAGTGGCCCTTAGGGAGAATGTGGAATGTATATCTGAGTCTGCCATAGCATAAGTCCCTTCCTATTAGATTAAGGGGTGCATCTATCACATAAGGTCTTAATGTTGCAGGCTGGCCTTTTAGTCCTTCATATGGATAGATTTGAACATTTTGATAAATTTCTTGTACTTTGGTTTGAGAAATTCCTGAAATTTGGCAAGAGATTTTTTTGTATAGGCCAGGATTTGGGCCATAAGTATTTGGAAATAATAGTAATATCAGATCCAGTGTCGAGGAGACCAGAAAATCTTTTACCATTAATTTTGATATTTATTTTTAGTTGGGCATATTCAGATACCAATGATGTCCACAAGGATTGTTTTTGATCTGTACTGTTGAATCTGCCTGTCCGTGTATCATTAGAGGAGTTAATAGAAGTATAAGGCAAAAGTAGTAATTGAGCAATTTTGTCCCCCTTTTTGAACTGCCATAGAACCTGAAATGACATCACAATTTGAATCTCTCCTTTATAATTTGAATCAATTATTCCTGGGTGAACATTAACTCCTTTAGAAGTCAAACTAGATTGGCCAAGTAAAAGACCGAAGGTTTGTGGACGCAGAGGTCCAAAAAGTCCGGTAAGTACTCTCGAAGGGACTGCTTGAGGGTAAAGGAAAAAATCATTTAGGGCTGGTATATTGATGGCAGCATTGCCAGATGTTAGGGTTTGAGGGAAAAGATAGAATTTGCCCCTTGTTTTTGTTGTAGGGGACCTGGGTGGGGGGGTCCCCTGTTTGGAGTTTCCTGGAATAGGTTTTCCTTCAATATCAAATTTAGATTTACAATCTTTGGCCCAATGCATTCCTCTACGGCAGCGAGGGCAACTTCTTGGAGGTTTTTTATTAGCCTTCTTAGGGCAGTCCCTTTTTAAATGGTTTTCATCTCCACATGTAAAGCATCCTTCATTTCCCTTTTTAAAGATAGCAGCCATTGGCTTAGCTAGCATTTGCGTCTTTTAAGTTTCTGATCATAGACTGTGACAAGCCTTCAAATAATCAATATTAGTCCCAGTCTCATGAATTGGAGGGATAGTTCTTTAACATTCCTGATTTGCATTCTCATAAGTAATTTCTCTAGCTGTTTCTTGGTTTCTTCTCTGATTACAGTATGGGAAACAGCAGTTTCTAATCTAGCTAAAAAATTAGCATAACTTTCATTAGGTTCTAACAAAGGAGAGACTTTTGGAGTTGTGCCTGTTGGCAGAGGAGGAGCATTTGAAGCAGCCGGGGCAGGGCTAGTAAGAAAATTTTGAAATATTTTACATTGTTCTAATTGGGCCTTTTGTAAAGTTTTATCATCTACTTGATATTCATGCAATAAATGTTCAGTCTGTTGTGGAATATCGTGAGGGCTAGAATTACCTTGAAATGGCAGAATTACAGCTTTCATGAGAGCCCACAGGGGCCAGAAATGAATTGGAATATTTTTTCCGTGCCTGGTGGCTCATTCAACATTTTCTTTGACCTGGTGCCAAATTTCTAAATCAAAACTGCATTTATCAGGGAACCAAGTATTACATTTAACCACTGTTTGAAAGCAAGCCTCTATTCATTGACGCGAAACTAAAAATCCCTGAACTTTAAACAAATAGTGAAGTAAAGCAGAGAAATAATTGGGCTTTCCAGGTGTTTGACCCGTGTCTTAGTACTTACCGACCTCAATAGGCCCTGACCTCAATAAGCTTGGAGTCACTCCGTCTGAAATGCCACGTATACCAGTGTCCGTGTTCTGGGCGCCACTTGTTGGGGTCCTTTAATGGACCGGAACCTGGTGGTTCGGAGTCGACAATAAGAAAGTGAAAGAGAGAGCCGTAGGGAGAGGGAGAGAGAGAGCAAGAAAGAAAGAAAGACATGGGAACCCAAGTTCTGATGGAGCAAAGGTGCTTTAATGATCTTTCTGTGAGTATATATAGGCTGTTGTACAAGAAATTTCTTTCGACAATGATAAAGATCAGAAAACCAAACGTATAGCAACTGTTACCAAGGGAACGAAGGATTAATAATGGTCACAAGGTCAGGAGGCAATCCATATCTCAAGAAAGGGGATCGGGACTAAGCACTTTTGCCGTAAAGAGAATGCTTACTGAAGGAGATTCAAGCCTGTCTCACATAGTGACCTCAGTCTGGGAGCAGCTTGCTGTTCCACTAGTTTCTGACAACAGAAACTGATAGGGAACAGAGGATTTATGAGAAACAGCACGTAGGAATCCTCCTGTTAAACATTCCCCGACACCATGAAGTGATGGGACCGGATGCCATGATCTTTGTTTTCTGAATGTTGAGCTTAAGTCAACTCTTTCACTCTCCTCTTTCACTTTCATCAAGATGCTCTTTAGTTCCTCTTCACTTTCTGCCATAAGGGTAGTGTCATCTGCATATCTGAGGTTATTGATATTTCTCCTGGCAATCTTGATTCCAGCTTGTGCTTCCTCCAGCCCAGCATTTCTCATGATGTACTCTGCAAAGAAGTTAAATAAGCAGGGCGACAACCTTGACGTACTCCTTTTCCTATTTGGAACCAGTCTGTTGTTCCATGTCCAGTTCTAACTGTTGCTTTCTGACCTGCATACAGGTTTCTCAAGAGGCAGGTCAGGTGGTCTGGTATTCCCATCTCCTTCAGACTTTTCCACAGTTTATTGTGATCCACATAGTCAAAGGCTTTGGCATAATCAATAAAGCAGAAGTAGATGTTTTTCTGAAACTCTTGCTTTTTCGATGATCCAACGGATGTTCACAATTTGGTCTCAGGTTCCTCTGGTTTTTCTAAAACCAGCTTGAACATCTGGAAGTTCACGGTTCACGTATTGCTGAAGCCTGGCTTGGAGAATTTTAAGCATTACTTTACTAACATGTGAGATGAGTGCAATTGTACGGTAGTTTGAGCATTCTTTGGCATTGCCTTTCTTTGGGATTCTTCCCCTTATGTTGCTGATTTGCAAAAAAGAGTCTCCGTTGGATATTCTAATGAGTCACAAGGTAACATCTAACAATATACCTGTACGTGGTGGTTGTTGTTCACTTGCTAAGTCATGTCTGACTCTTTGCAACTCCATGAACTGTAGCACACAGGCTTCCCTGTCCTTCACTATCTCCTGGAGTTTGTGCAAACTGTGTCTATTGAGTCAGTGATGTTAGCTAACCATTTCATCCTATGCTGCTCCCTTTTCCTCTTGTCTTCAGTCTTTCTCAACATCAGGGTCTTTTCCAATGAGTCAGTTCTTTGCATCAGGTGGCCAAAGGTTGGAGCTTCAGCTTCAGCATCAGTCCTTCCAATGAATATTCAGGGTTGACTTCCTTTAGGACTGACTAGTTTGATCTCCTTGCTGTCAAAGGGGCTCTCAATGTGAGTCTTCTCCAGCACCACAGTTCAAAACCATCAATTCTTTGGCGCTCAGCCTTCTTTATAGTCCAACTCTCTCCTCCGTACGTGACTACTGGAAAAACCATAGTTTTGACTATATGGACTTTTGTCAGCAAAGTGATGTCTCTGCTTTTTAACACACTGTCTAGGTTGTCAGCTTTTCTTCCAAGGAGCAAGTATCTTTTAATTTCGTGGCGGCAGACACTGTCCGCAGTGATTTTGGAGCCCAAGAAGATAAAATCTGTCACTGTTTCCCCCTTTTCCCCATCTGTTTACCATGAAGTGATGGGACCAGCAGAGACATTACTTTGCCGACTACGGTCCATCTAGTCAAGGCTATGGTTTTTCCTGTGGTCATGTATGGATGTGAGAGTTGGACTGTGAAGAGGGCTGAGTGCCGAAGAATTGATGCTTTTGAACTGTGGTGTTGGAGAAGACTCTTGAGAGTCCCTTAGACTGCAAGGAGATCCAACCAGTCCATTCTGAAGATCAGCCCTGGGATTTCTTTGGAAGGAATGATGCTGAAGCTGAAACTCCAGTACTTTGGCCACCTCATGTGAAGAGTTGACTCATTGGAAAAGACTCTGATGCTGGGAGGGATTGGGGGCAGGAGGAGAAGGGGATGACAGAGGATGAGATGGCTGGATGGCATCACTGACTCAATGGACATGAGTTTGGGTGAATTCCGGGAGTTGGTAATGGACAGGGAGGCCTGGCGTGCTGCGATTCATGGGGTTGCAAAGAGTTGGACACGACTGAGTGACTGAACTGAACTGAACTGATGGGGCCAGATACCATGATCTTAGTTTTTTGAATGTTGAGTTTTAAGCCAACTTTTTCATTCTCCTCTTTCACCCTCATCAAATATATACATGTATAATGAAATCTAACTAAAATTTAATCTGGTGGAGCATCAACTTTATTATTAAGATGAGAGGGTATATGATCACTTTAATTCCTATCGCCATTTTTTTTTCCTGCAAGGGCAATCAAGAGTCAGTTACTTAAACTGGTGTGTCAAATCCTAAATGCCCGTAACAGGCAAGAAAACAGCTTAGCAGTTCCCCATCAAGCTCTGATTTTTCTTCCAGACAGCTAGAATCAACAGTGACACCCTCCCCTGAAAACTTAAAAAACTTACTTGTGTCCAGAACGCGGATGCCGATGGGGGCCGACTCCTCCTCGGTCAGCCGGTACCATTCCTTTTGAGGGCTGGGCAGCCACTCCTCCACGCGGCAGGAGTAATTACCCGTGTCCTGGGGGCTGGCCTGCAGCACGGTGAGCCGGTAGAGGAGCGGGGAGAGCATCTGAAAGCGAAGCCTGCCCTCCCAGGGGCTGCCCTCTGGGCCAAAGACGGCATCTGCGCCCACACTCAGCAGGGCTGTCCGCTCTGTGGGGTCCTCTTCCTCCTCTTCATCCACCTCCACTTCCTCCTCCTCCTCCTCCCCCCCTTCTTCTGGGCCAGGGCTACCCCTTTTTCCTCCAGCCTTAGTCCTCAGGGAGTACCAGGCCACGGCGAAGCGGGAGTCCTGGCTGGAGCGGGACACGATGCTACAGTCCAGCTGGAAAGCTGCCTTCTCAAACACCGTGGCATTGGGGGCCACTGTGTCCACCTGCAGGGCAGCATCTGGGGGAGACGAGGCTGTTTTAGTTTCTGCTCAAAACAACTAAATGTCCACCATTAAATATGTTTTAGGAATACAGTAACATACAAGAGAGTTCCATGCATCTATTGAAAGGAATGAGGGGGCACTGTGTACAGAGAGGAGGAAGGAAATTCAAGAAAAATTGTTAAGAGTACGGCACGCTGTGTACTCCGCGTATCACTCTGCAGAAGAAAATGTGCGTGTGTACTCAGATGCTCAGTCACGTCTGACTCTTTGCGAGCCCACGGACTGTAGCCTGCCAGGCTCCTCTGTCCATGGGATTTCCCAAGCAAGAATACTGCAGTGAGTTGCCGTTTCCTGCTCCAGGGGGATCTTCCTGACCCAGGGATCATACTCGCATTCTCTTGAATCTCCTGCACTGGCAGGTAGGTTTCTTTACCACCAGCACCACCTGGGAAGCCCCATGGAAGAAAATAGAAAATACATTTTATTTTGTTTGCTTGGAATATCTGTGGAAGAATTCACAAGGAGCTGGTAACATGGATGCTTATAGGAATCCAGAGGGAGAGGGGCACATTTTTCACTGTGACCGCTTGTAGCGGTTTAATAGATTTCTGCCCAAAGCCATGTCCACCTGGACTCTCGGAATTTCCTTAATTGGAAATAGGATCTTTGCAGATACACTTAGTTAAGATGTGCTCACAACTGATTTGGGGCAGGCCTACATATCAGGAGAGAAGAGGGCACACAGAGAAACATGGAGAAGGACATAGAAAGGCAGAGACAGACTGGAATGATGTAGCCACAAGCCAGGAACACAGGGCCATGAGAAGCTGAAAGAGACAAGGAAGGACTCTTCCCTGGGAACTTCAGGGGAGCAGGGCCCTGATAACACCTTGATTTCACCCTTCCAGCCTCCACAACTATGAGAGAACTTCTAGATTTCTGTTATTTGAAGTTTGTGCTCATCTGTTATGATGGCCCTTGGAAATGAATTCACCCCCTTACTAGCTTTTGAATTTAAACTGTGTGCGTGTTGGTTGTTGGCTACAACACAGGAAACCCAAGGAAGTAAACATTCTCCAAGGACTGAAGCCAAGCACAGACAATAAACCTGAAAGGGCTCCTTACTCCACGTATGGAATCCCCAGGAGGATAACATGGACAGTGTCCTCTCAGTGGACATAGGAGACGCAGTCTGACCACTAAGAGATAACTGAACAAGTAAGTCGTATCCCACAGACACTACCAGACGGCTCTATTTGTTTCTTTTGCAAGTTTGGGCTCTCTAGAGTAGGTTCTAAATGTGTAATTCACTCCCTACCTCCTCCCTTTGGCTCTGTTTATGAAATTCTCATGCAAGATGCCAGTGTAGCATCAACAAAAATAGACCAAATCGGATTCTACTTGGATGATGACCAAATAGGAACCCTTCCCAAGTACTGTCCTGGGCTTTCAAGGAATTGGCTGAATTGGCTTGCAGGTGAACACAAAGCTGGTTACCGCCACTAACTTGGGGCTCTGCTAAGCCCCTCCACATTCCTCTCTGCACATCTGGAATCTCGTGTGCACCACTGGACACAAAGCTTAGGATCCAGCTATAGGTGATGGGCACGGTGCATCAACCCACCTATCACCAGGGACGTGTTGGGGGGCAAGGTCGGGGGTGGTGGTGCGGTGATGGTGGTGGCAGGAGACGCTGGAGGGGCCAGAGGGCAGAAAGCGGCAGGACAGGAAATCGGTTTGCAGGTGACTCAAACTGTCTCACTCATCAGCTTACCCTTCCAGGGAGCACAGCTGATGTGCCAGCAGAGAAAGGCTGTGCTGGCCCAAGTGAGGCACTGGACCCATCACGGCAAGGTGGTCCGGGGCTGTGAACATTCAGTTCCCCAGAAGGGCCTCTTCCACCTAGTCTCCTTTTCTGTCTTCTAGTCTAAGGCTCACAGCTTTTTGGAGCCCCTTCGAGGAGCTTCCCTTGTAGCTCAGAAGGTAAAGAATCTACCTGCAATGCAGGAGACCCAGGTTTAATCCCTGGGTCTGGAAGATACCCTGGAGAAGAGAATGGCTACCCACTCTAGTATTTTGCCTGGAGAATCCATGGACAGAGGAGCCTGGAGGGGACTAACACCCAAATGCCTTGTTTACATTAATCACTCAACACAAGTTTTTTTGAATAAAATTAATTTTCACCTTCCCACAGTCCAGTCCCCTTAACATGCATGCCTCTCTACCAATTTGGTTTTCTGCATCTGTCCCCTTCTAGAAGAGGCAAAACCATCTCCCTGGTCAGCCTTTAACACTCTTTCCTTATGTTTAAGCTACAAGAAAAGAGTTTGTCCCTGCCCCACCCAGAGGTCATGCTAATACTTCCAAGCTGTGACCTAGACCAGTGACTCTGGTCTGTGGTCCCCCTCTGGGGGAGGAATGTGGTTTCCCCTCTCCCCTGGTGAACCAAACACAACTACTAATCTATTCAGCAAAAGTCCCATCCTGAAGAAGCACAAGCTGGAATCAAGATTTCCGGGAGAAATATAAATAACCTCAGATATACAGATGACACCACCCTTATGGCAGAAAGTGAAGAGGAACTAAAAAGCCTCTTGATGAAAGTGAAAGAAGAGAGTGAAAAAATTGGCTTAAAACTCAACATTCAGAAAACTAAGATCATGGCATCCGGTCCCATCACTTCATGGGAAACAGTGGAAACAGTGTCAGACTTTATTTTTGGGGGCTCCAAAATCACTGCAGATGGTGATTGCAGCCATGAAATTCAAAGACGCTTACTCCTTGGTAGAAAAGTTATGACCAACCTAGATAGCATATTGAAAAGCAGAGACATTACTCTGCCGACTAAGGTCCGTCTAGTCAAGGCTGTGGTTTTTCCAGTGGTCATGTATGGATGTGAGAGTTCGTCTGTGAAGAAAGCTGAATGCCAAAGAATTGATGCTTTTGAACTGTGGTGTTGGAGAAGACTCTTGAGAGTCCCTTGGACTGCAAGGAGATCCAACCAGTCCATTCTAAAGGAGATCAGTCCTGGGTGTTCACTGGAAGGACTGATGCTAAAGCTGAAACTCCAATACTTTGGCCACCTCGTGTGAAGACTGCTGCTGGGAGGGATTGGGGGCAGGAGGAGAAGGGGACGACAGAGGATGAGATGGCTGGATGGCATCACCGACTCGATGGACATGAGTTTGGGTGAACTCTGGGAGTTGGTGATGGACAGGGAGGCCTGGTGTGCTGTGATTCATGGGGTCGCAGAGTCGGACACAACTGAGCAACTGAACTGAGTTCCTTCAGTTGCCATATTTCATAAGCAATGCAAGGTGATTCTTAACTCTTAGAGCTCTTTTATTTCCAATCTTCTATATGTTCAACTTATATCAGAAAAAAGAGCTGTGAGGTCCATCTACATAAAGAATCTTAGGCAAGCAGGAACAATGGTGGTCATGAAATGCTTTCAGTGACATGGGGAGAGGCTCAGAAAGGAATGCTGGGCCGGCAGGGTGGGAATCACATGAAACAGTAAGATGCTGACTCCATTTAGAGAGAGAGACACACACACAGAGAGAATAGGAAGATATGTTGTTTACTCGCCTAGCTGTGTCTGACTCTTTGCGATCTCATGGTCTGTAGCCCACCAGGCTCCTCTGTCCATGGAATTCTCCAGGCAAGAATTATTGGAGTGGGTTGCCATTTCTTTCTCCAGAGGATCTTCCCGACCCAGGGACTGAACCTGCATCTTCTGACTTGTCAGGCAGGTTCCTTACCACTGAGCCACCGGGGAAGTCCATGAAGATGTTCAGACAGTGAGATTACAGACTTTTTTGTTTTGGCCACACCATGCGGTAGGATCTCAGTTCCCCCACCAGCTATCGAACCAGCGCCCCCCGCAGTAGAAGCTCGGAGGCTTAACCATTGGACTGCCAAGAAAGTCCCTACAGATAATTTTTTTTATTTCAAAACTGTATTTTTCTGTTTTCCAAATGCTTATTAGTATGATCACCTTATATAATCAGAGAAGGAAGGGAGGCAGGCAGACAGCTGGTTAATCCAGGCTACTCAACTGGCTAAACAGGAGGCCAACTCAAGGCTGCAGATTTAGGGGCCACAGTGAGCACACAGGGTGGCAGGAGGGAAACCTGGGCAACCCCGCAGTCTGCTCACCATACTGGCAGTGTGACACTTCTCTTTAGGCTTTGGTTCTCTCCAGAGTACCCACACTCAGGGCCCTGGTGAGGACTGAACATGAACCGCTCCTCTGTGGCTGGGAGGGATGCAGTTGGCTGCCTCCTCCCATGCTGCCTGGGGCCTCATGTGGGGATCTACAAAATGCGTGGGAAGAGAAGGGAGACAGTGTTCAGCTGCTGTATCTACCGTTTGTCTTTGGGGAAAGACATGCAGCACATTCAAGGCAAGGGGGAAAGGGGAAGAAAGCTCATGAGAAATACATCTCAAAGCAGAGGCAATTCCCTCTCCAGCTTAGGCAAGACAGGAGGACAGAGATAATGTCCCTCTCCTGTAACAAAGGCTGTATCTGCTCACTGAAGTGTGTGCCATGATGTGTGGGGTGGGCATAACCGTGAGGCTCCAGGGTTCCACCAACAAAAAGAGCTGCTCTACTTAGATGTGAAAACACTGTGAAAGCTTCCCTCAGCACCAGTGACCACAAACAGAACCCTGGGATGCTCAGAACATAAGACAAAACATTCCTCTGGATAGAGGTCCCAGTGCATTTCTGTCCCATGTCCTTCAGGGGACTGTCCTTAACTGACCTGTGGTCTGCTAGGGATGAGTGATGACATGGTGTTTCAGAGGACACAGGAATCCTGCACATCTTTGCTTTAATTATGTGTTTGAATATGGAACAATAATTCTACCCAGTAATTGTGCACATTTGGGTACTTTAGAACCAACAATAAAGAAAAGCATGAGGCTGCACAGAATAGTCATTAGCACCAATAAAATTATTAGGAAGTGAGAGTGTAAAGGCTACAGCTACTTCATTTTCTATTTAAATCATGTGAATCAATTCTTTTCCACTGAAAATCCACAAACTGAATTTTCAGAACCACATGATTATACTGTTTCCAGATTTTTGCCACCTGTCTGAATCTGAATGTATTCTTTGAAAAGAAAATATTCTACTCTATAAATGGGCTTCCCTGTGGCTCAGTAAGTAAAGAATCCGCTTGCAATGCAGGAGACTGCCTACAATGAGGGTTTGACCCCTGGGTCGGGAAGATCCCCTGGAAAAAAAAATGGCACCCCACTCCAGTATTCTTGCCTGGAAAATTCCATGGACAAAGGAGCCTGGTGGACTACAGTCCATGGGGTCACAAGAGTCGGACACGACTGAAGCAGTTGAGCACTGCTCTGTGTAACAAGCTCTAGATTCATCCACTTCACCAGAACTGCCTCAAATGAAAGAGAAAAACAAGTATCATATATTAACACATATATATGGAATCTAGAAAAAAGGTACTGATGAACCTATTTGCAGGGCAGAAATAGAGATCGCGACCTAGAGAACAGACTTTGGACACAGCGGGGAAAGAAGAGGGTGGGACGAATTGAGAGTAACATTGAACATACATTACCATATGTAAAACAGGTAAGCTGATGGGAAATTGCTATATAACACCGGGAGCTCAAGCCAGTGTTCTGCGACAACCTGGAGGGGAGGCAGGCAGGACGGAGGTTCAAGAGGGAGGGAACATATGTATACCTATGGCTGATCCACGCTGCTGTATGGCAGAAGCCAACACAATATTGTAAAGCAATTATCCTCCAGTTAAAAATAAATTTTAAAAAATATTCCAGGCTCTGGAATAAGTGACAAATGTTATTCTAGTTAAGAAATGGAATCACCTTAGGCCAAAGCCAGATGTGCAGTTTTTCACTCACCAGGGGAAAAAAAGATCTCAGACACTTGTGAATGCAAATGTAAAACGTAAATGCTCATACATTTAACTGCAATTAAGTAATTAATTGTATTAATTTAATTAACAATGGGTTCATTTTGAAATTAATTTTATGCAACGCATAAACGATCACAGAGGGGAACCACCAAAGGGAGAGGAGGCCTGGGGAGGTTAACTCTCACCTGGTCGAGTGACGCGAACAACCGTCTGGCCAGCGGTATCCTCGGCCTGTTTGTACCACATGCCACTGGGGCTGGGCAGCCACTCCTCCACGCGGCAGCTGTAGGTGCCGCTGTCCTGCACAGCCACGTTCTGGATGAAGAGCCGGTACACGCCCGGGGAAGGGCTCTCCAAATGCAGCCGGCCCTTCAGGTTGTTCTTGGCCGCCTGCTCTCCGTAGTGGAAGGTGGCATCGCGACTCAGGCGGGCCACGGTCTCCCGCTCTGGCTGGTTGGGCTTCCACACAAACCATTCCACCAGCAGCTGTGAGGCTGCGCTTGTGCGGTTCAAGACCACGCACTCCAGCTGCACCTGCCGCATCTCCAGAACCGACAGGTTGCCCTGCGCTTGGCTGAGCTTCAGGCGGCTGTCTGCAAAAGTGAGGAAAGAGAAGCTGCCAGCAGACAAACAAGGAGCCACTTGCACGCAACCTTTCCCAGTGGACGTGAGTGCATGCCTTCCCAAGACAGGAGAGCAGTGGCAGGCTCAGGTGTGCACTCTGAGTTCTTGATCATGGGTCTGAGTTCCTGAGTTTCAGGGAATTTGGTGTTACAGTAGCAGCTGCCCCCAAATTTATAACCCTCGTAGATTCAGATGCTTAGGAGAAGACAAGCAAGCACGGTAGACGACTCCACGTCCAAGTGACAGCAGAGGATGAGGAACGTGGCCAACTGGAGGGGGTGGCAGGGCAGAGATGGAAAGGGCATGGTGGGAACCCTGCTGGAAGTAACAGCAAACTTTTAATACTGACCACATTATGGCCAGGATATGCTGAGCCATCAACCTCAGAGGAACAGCAGAGGAAAGCCAGCTTAATATGTATACCAGTTGGTCCTAAGAATTGCAGTTCTTACCTTCTCTACCAAAAGAACAAAAACAAAAAGACCATAAGGGTTTCCTCTCAAGATGGGAGCAGAACTGATGTAACATCAGCAAAGAAAAGACTGATACAGATGGTGGTTTGAAACCTGAGCCAATCAGATTGTTCTCCAGAGAAAAAGGTCATTAAACATGCTTTGATGGCATCCTTGCCATTTCAAAAGGGCCCCAAAAGCCTCTCTGGACTAGAGGGGTTAAAAAGCTATGAAACTGTAAATGCACAGAAGCCCCTGGAAAGATCACCTCCTGAGTCAGGGAGGGGGAGGAACTTTCACTTTTCACTTTTCCACTTCAACACTGTCACAATATTTTATAAGGCACATTTATTCTACTTTTGTAATAAAAGGTCAAAAAATTTAAAAAACAACTGAATATTTTAAATAACCAATCTCTGAAAATATATACATACTCTCATTGTCTCAAGGTTGAAAAATTATTTTCTCCTTTGTGGTTTTTAGTATTTTCCAAAAGTTCTATGAGTGTATGCTTTCTTATTAAAGGGGGTAGGGGGTACTGGAAGAAGTAGGGGAGGGGGAAAAAAGAAAAACATACAAACTAAAAATCTCAACTGGGGACCTCCCTGGCAGTCCAGTGGTAAAGATTTCACCTTCCAATGCAGGGGGTGCGGGTTCAATCCCTGCTTGGGCAACTAAGATTCCACATGCCTCATGACAGAACAACAAGAATGCAAACAATAAAAACAATACTATAACAAATTCAATAAAGACTTTAAAAATGGTCCACATCAAAAAAAATTTTTTTTAATCTCAACTAAAAAAGGGGAATGTGTTGTTTTAATCTGTGTCCTGTGAGTTTTTTGTTTATAGTGTTAATATTCCCCATTAACAGAGATTTCACTAGCTATGTTTTGACAAGGATCCTTACAGCCCTTGTGCCCCAGTTAGCTTGCTGAAGTGAGTCTGTTATCCCCAACAGGGAAATTCCCTTGATAAATTTAGGCTGTACCAAGAACTTCTCAGTTTCAGCACAAATGAGAAAAGGGAAAGGCGGAATGATGACTAAGAGGAAACACATGCTG
>SJYQ01104628.1:0-16093 GCA_006410935.1 Redunca redunca
CGCTCACTCACATGCCAAGTTATTTATTTGTTGTTGTTCGGTCGCTAGGTTGTGTCTGACTGTTTGTGACCCCATGCAGCACACCAGGCCTCCCTATCCCTCACTGTCTCCTGGAGTTTGCCCAAAATCATGTCCATTGAATCAGTTATGCTATCCAGCTATCTCATCCTCTGCCACCCTACTCCTTTTGCCTTCAAACTTTCCCAGCATCAGGGTCTTTTCCAATGAGTCAGTTCTTTGCATCAGGTGCCAAAAGTATTGGAGCTTCAGCATCAGTCCCTCCAATGAATATTCAGGGTTGATTTCCTTTAGGATCAACTGGTTTGACCTCCTTGCTGTCCAAGTGTCTTCTCCAGCACTGCAATTTAAAAGCACCAATTCTTCAGAGCTCAGCCTTCCATATGGTCCAACTCTCATATCCATACATGACTACTGGGAAGACCATAGCTTTGGCTATATGGACCTTTGTCAGCAAACTGATATCTCTGCTTTTTAATATGCTATCTAGGTTTGTCATAGCTTTCCTTCCAAGAAGCAAGTGTCTTCTAATTTCATGACTGCAGTCACCATCAGTAGCGATTTTGGAGCCCAAGAAGAGAAAATCTGTTACTGCTTCCACTTTTCCCCATCTATTTGCCATGAAATGATGCAACCGGATGCCATGATCTTAGTTATTTTTTTAATGTTGAGTTCTAAGCCATCTTTTTCACTCTCCTCTTTCACCTTCATCAAGAGACTCTTTAGTTCCTCTTCACTTTCTGCCATTAGAGTGGTATCATCTGCATATCTGAGGTTGTTAATATTTCTCCCAGCAATGTTGATTCCAGCTTGTAACTCATCCAGTCTGGTATTTCACATGCTACTCTGTTAAATAAACAGGGTGACAATTACTTACTGAGCCTCTGCTATCAAGAGTCCTAGCTGGCCTGGGACAACTCAGGTCTGCTAGAGTGCTGCTTCTCAGAGTAGGGTCACCAGACCAGCAGCATCAGCTTCACCTGAGATCATGCTAGAAACACACATTCTCAGGCCCCAATCCAGACTTACTGAACCAGAGACTCTGGGGGCAGACCCAGCCCCCCACACGGTAATGAACTCTCCAGGTGATTCTGATGCACACGCAGTTTGAGAATCACTGCAGTCGTCACCTCAGTCGCCACCCCTGTGCGTCAAGGAAAATCTCAGCTCCCAAAGTGGAGCTCAGTATCAGTTAACACTTGTGCTGGGTATGTGCTCTATGCCAGGCCTTCTTCTAAGCCCTCTACAGATATTAACTAATTTCACTGCACAACTCCATGTGATACGAACTAATACTATCCACATTTCACAGCTGGGGAAATGAAGGCACCGAGAGGCAGAGTAACTTGCCTATGGTCACACAGCTAGGATCCAAGCTCTTACCAGTTAACCAATGGAACACCCCTGGCAGAGGGTCTGGTGCCCAAAATGTATTCTGGGCATGTTTGAGGATATAATTACAGCAATTAGGATTACCTCACCTGAGTTTGCGATGATGACCCCCGCATTCTGTGAATATGAAATCTGTTGCCCTGTGACGATGGAAGAGTGAGTCAGCTGCAAAGGCAGCCTTGGTGCCTGGAACACCAGGGCAGCCCACAAGCCCTCACCATTCATGTAGCTTTGAGACCATAATACACCATCCTGGTCTTCTGGAAACATCTCAGCTTGCTGTAGGGAAGAATCTGGACTCTGACAGAAGTGAGTTGAAACTCTAGTTTTGGCCATTCAGAGGCTGTGTGACCCTGGACACACCGCCTCACTTCTCTCTGATCTTTCGATCAGCTTTCTTCATTGTAAAGTGAACGGTGACAGAGGGAGCCTATGAGGGTTGGAGAAGATGACATCAGTGCCCAGCCCGGAGCATGCACCGAGCTGGCCATCAACAAGCAGCTCACCCGCCTCCCTTCCCATCCATCCTGCTACCTCAGTGTAAAGATCAGAAAAACTTTGAAAGAAAAAGAAAAATTCCCAAATGATCAAAATGCCTTTGTCCTCCAGCCTCCCTGCCCTTTTCCAGACCTCCTTGAAATAGACACCCCAGTCAGGGCTTCCAGGGTGAACCTGGCACCTGCTGCTTCCAAGTGGAGAATTAAGCATCCTGTGAAGGGAAGAGGAGAGGACCTCTCTGAGCCACCTCCAGTGGCCGGTGTCCACAATCAGCGCTAGCATCTCAGCATCTGCCTTCCATGAGGCAGTTTGTCCTGGACATCTGAAGCTCGTTAGCTGCCTACTCCCAGAGGGCTGACCCCACTCGGAAAGAATTACCCCAGACAGAGCCACAGAGGACGGAGCAGAGACCAGGTGAGATGTGGCCATGGGAGATGGGGAAACATAGTCTCTGGAGTGGCCTCTGGGGACCTGTGGAGAACAGAGGAGGCTGGGAAAAAGCACAAGGCTTGTCCCCAGCTCCAGCCCAGCCTTGGGCTCCCTGGCTATGCAAATAGGAGTTGCAGGGTGGGAGGGGATCTCTTGCCCCTTTTGGACCTCATTTTCCCCATGTGTGTACTGGAGGGGAGGGGTCAGCAAGGTACATACTGAAGTGCTTCCAGTTCTGACATTATGGGGTCCCAGGCTGACCTAGAATTCCAGGCCTCTGAAGTTTAGAACTCAGAGCTGGTGGGTGGTAAGTGATAGTTGGTGGTTTAGTTGCTAAGTCGTGTCTGACTCTTATGACCCCAAGGGCTATAGCCTGCCAAGCTCCTCTATCAGTGGGATTTCCCAGGCAAGAATACTGGAGTGGGTAGTCATTTCCTTCATCCAGGGGACCTTCCTGACCCAGGAATTGAACCTGGATCTCCTGCACTGCAGGCAGATTCTTTATCACTGAGCCACCAAGAAAGCCCTGATAGGTGGTGGGTGGGGCCGTAGTTCAGAGATGGAGAGCCATGATCCTTCCCCAGCCCAGACATCAGAGGGGCTGAGATGGAAGACCAGAGAGCATTTTCAGAACCGTCAGCCAGGTGCTCTTGGGAGGAAGAGGTTGTGTGAGCTGAGTCTCAGACAAGGCTCCAGCTGGACAGGTGGCAGGACCAAGGCACCCTTCCCTCTGTGGATCCACGACTCCACCCATCTGTCCAGACTGGCCACCATTAACTTTCACTTAGCAGTTTTTATTGACTTCTTACGTTATACCAGGCAATGTCCTAAACAATATACACATTAAAATGAGGTAACCCTTCTACTGGGTGACAGGTCCCGGGTGATTGACCAGCTTGGAGTCTGGCCCTCATCTGGTTGTCCTGACGTTGACTTTTCTCAAGACACCCGGGGAGGTCAGACAGCTGGCTCTCAAGATGTCACTCAAGATCATGCAAGATCGCCGCCGCTTCCCAATGCTGGTGACTGACATCAGGCCATCTCTGTTTCTCCTGATAGGAGTGCTCTTATTGCTGCCACAGTTTCCTTCCCTCCTGGGAGGGAGCCGGGTGTGTGAGAGCCGTTGCCTGGTGGGCGTGGAACCTGGCTGAGGAGGGCTGGGGCAGAGGGCAGATCACTCAGACCTTGGTAGGCCTGGCCACCCGTCTCCACCCTTAGCAAAGAGGCCCTCTGCGGAGACTGGGATGGGCATGGCCCTCAGACAATGCCTACCTTCTGGACCGTGCTGAATGGGTGCACAGCACAAGTGGGCGTCTCTGAACCTTGGATTTTCTCTAGATACCTCACTTCTGGGTTGCTGCGTTCTTCCTTTGGAGAGATGAACAGCCCTGATGTCCCGGCCAAAGAGCTGTGTCCTAAGCCAGGGAGCCTTTGGATTCATTTACTTTTCATGGGGCAACCTTATTTACCAGCATTTCCAAGACTGGCCCAGAGAGAGGTGAGGGCCTGCCCAAGTTCACACAGCCAGTCAGGACTGAGACAACCCTGGATTTCCAGACCATGCCCAATAAATAGTTTATTACATTTAAATAGGAAAAATGAACTTTAGCACTGCAGAAAAATTAGAAAATACAGATAAGCACAAGCAAAAGTAAATGTGCCTTCAGTTTGTCTCTCGGAGAAACTTCCACCGCCCTTTCCCATCCCTTCTCTCCCCACCTCCGGGCCTCAGCCACACTCCCCCAGCCCCAGCCATAATCAATACCTCACCTCCCTTTGCCAGCAGTGCTTCCCTGAGGACTAAGCCTTGACAGCAGATCCTGATTCAGACCGGATTCTGGAAAGGCCTGGCGTCTCTTCCGGAACAGCAGAGCTTCCGCCCAAACGGAACTGCTTAAGTGCAGATAGAGTCAGACTCCCTGCCAGGAGTCCAGAGCCTGCATCCAGCCCTGCCTGGCCTGTGGATCGTCTCCGTGACCTTGGGCCAGTCCCTGCCCTCTCAGTTTCTTCCGCACCGTAAAATGAAGACTTGGACTTGACCAAGTGCTTTCCCCACAGCCTGTCTCAGTCTGTTGGCTGCTCGTGGGCAAGGACCATGGACTCTCCTCATAGCATTCAGAGTCGGAGGGCAGGGCTCCCCTAGTGATGGGCAAGGCCAGCACTCCCCAACTATGTGACCGGGAGCGGGACGCCACACCACTCTGCTGCCCCATGGACAGACACAGAGCAGAGTGCCGACCCTCTGTGTCTCAGGGCAGCTGCAGATCCCATGAGGGGAGGACCTCAGAGACCTCTGGATGACAGAGCAAGGAGCTGAACTGGGCTCTCACCAGAGGGTGCCCCCTGTCTGCTCAGTGCCTGGCTCCATCCTGGCTCAGAGGGTCTGGCCCAGGCTTGTAGATGGGCCCGCAGGCTCACAGAGATCTGGCAAGAGGAACGTGTGGATACGGGGCCCAGCCTACCACATAAAGTGTCAGTAACAATGCCCAGAGGGCCTCGGGGCCCATGACATCACAGACAGCAGTTTCCCATGTTAGAACTCACAGAGCTAAGGCCATTTTAAAACATAGCACTACCTTTTTTTCCCCTTTCTTTCATTTTCCATTTTGGCTAAGGCATGGAATGTGAAAACTGCTAAATTACTGTAGGAAGATGTACACGCTGGGTTCATAGGCTGACTCAGCTTTCTCTGTCCTAAAAACAAAGGGAAACCTGGGAAGTCTGGCCTCTGCTTCCTCATGCCCACTCTGAGCCCACTCTGACCACAGAGGAGGCCATGTGGTCGATTGGGGGAAGACACCCCCAGCTCTGAAAGGACACTGGCTGTTGTAGGAAGCAGGGTGCCAGTCAGAGATGATGTCTAGGTATGTCTTCTGCCCCTCAAAAGCCCTCAGATCTATTCCAGGTACAGGCAGGTTTTGGGCATAACTCTAGATGGTCTAGTCTCATCTTACCTGTTAGCCTCAACTTAATGGGCCTTTGCTAAACAGCCCTTTCATGCCAGTCATCAGAGAACACTGGAAGCCTCCAGAGAGAGCTCAGACACAAAGCAGACAGGGTGTCAGGAGGCCTGGCCTCTGGTCCTGGCTCTGCTGCTGGCTGGCAGTGTGACATTAGATAAAGCACTGCCCTCTCTGGGCCTGTTTCCCTGTCTTTAAAATAAGATGGCTGGTGGTTGCCAGGGGCAAGGGAAGGGAAAGGGATACATGAATGCTATTGGGTATGGAGTTTCTTTTTAGAGTAATGAAAATATTGTGGAATTAGATAGTAGTGATGGTTGTACAACTTTGTGAATATACTAAAATCTGAATGGTACACTAAAAAAACAAAACACAAACCCAACAACAAGAATACCCTAAAAAAATAAAAATGATTGGTTGGACAAGATGACCTCTTAAAGAAGAGACACTAGCATTTTTTGTGCCCGTGGTACCCACGGGCCTGGACTCAGCGTTTGCATATTATCTCATGATTTTCTGTGATCCACTCTAGTGATATTTATGTTGTCGTGACTCATCTGAAAGTCCAACTTGAATCCTTTGTTCAGGCCCTAAACTAGGATAGAGACTGGGGAAGAGATAAGTGAAAGTCTCTCAGTCATGTCCACCTCTTTGTGACCAGATGGACTAGATAAGAAGTGGGCAAATTTCTCCCCATGGGGGCTCAGAGCCTGGGGAAGAAGTCAGAAGTGCACATGGTGCCCAAGAAGGATTAGCTCCTTCCTTTCCTAGTATAGGGAATAACCCCAAAATATAAGACAGACACACAACTCTGGCCATTTGGGAGCCCTGGGAGTTGATTTCTTCATTTATCCACTGGCTTCAGTTATGCTTTTGGCTGGGTGTTCAGGATACAACCGTGGGCAAGTCAGACCCAGCCCCGCCCTTAGGAAGGGAAACGGACTTTAAAACAATCGAACTTGTTAATTATGAATTTCTTTGATTATTGTGATTGTGATTGGAGCTGTGAAGGAAAAGCACAGAAGGTACTGAATGACTCACTCACCAAGGGTGCTGGCGTGGCTTGAGCTGGGTGGGTTCTGGGGGCGAGCAGGAGCAACGAAGGGGTGTGGAGACCAGGAGAGCACGGGACAGGGTGCTCCAGACAAGGTGAGGCCCGCTCCAGAGCGTCTGCAGAGGAAGACCCGAGGAGGGGGCGTAGAGAGCCTGGGGAGGGGGCAGCTGCAGCAGGAAAGGGCCAGGCCCGACCATGTGGGGCCTTAGAGGTCAGAGGCCACACTTATCTGTCTGTGCTCACTTCATAATGTCCCAGTTTGAACAATAAACTGTGAAGCCACCCTATTAACAGGTCACATTAGGAGTTTTTCCTAAGAAACAACCAGTGTCCCAGGAAGGCCTGGTCATTGCTCCTGCCTCCTGGCCTCGAGGGCCTGCTGCTCTGCACGTCCGGCCGGCCCCGTGGCCATGGTGGCTATTTGAGCTGGACGGTGTGTGAAGGGCCCCGCTTGGCAGCCCCTGGCCGTACGGCCCTGCTGCCCTCCTCCCAGGCAGACCCTGCTGCCCCCATGCCAGCCTCCCCCTCTTCAGGCTCTTGAGGTGAGAGCTTTGCCTCCAGGTCTCAGGCCAAGCAGGGTTCTTGGATCCAGGTTCCATGAGCCGGTTTCCGCCCATTCCTGCCCTCGGCGGCTCCCCGAGGACCCACTCCAGGCTCAGTTGTGGCCTCACGCTCTTTCCACTCTTGGTTTTTATTTTTGCCTCTCTTTATTTTCCTCTCAGTGTGACTCTCTCTTCTGCTGGGCCTCTCTCTATTTTGCCTTCCTTCTCTTTTCCTCTCTCTTCTCCAGGGTAGCCTGGCATTTCAAGAAAAGCCTGTGCTTCAGAACAAGCAGAATAGGACATGATGTCTAGTTCTGTCACGAGTTGGCTGTGTGATCTTGGGAAAAGGCATCATTTTCTGAGCCACTTTTAGGTTCCATGAAGTAGACACGCTCCTCCTGATCCCTGCTTCTCTGGGTGGCTGTGATCTGAGATGAGGTCCACAGTCCGTCCTGGAAGTAGTCGGTGCTCAGCAAATGGTAGTTGCCTCTTACTTTCCTTTTGCAAGTTCTCCTTCCTGACCTTCTGCATACTTTGTTCACTTAACCACAAATCTAGGGAACCAAAGTGCATCCACTGGACCCCAATCACCTTGCACTCCCAGTACAGCCCCACCAAACCCAGACTGGAATGGAGCTGAGCGCCTCAAGTGCTGGGCAGCCTGCTCACTGCTACCGTGTGGCTGGGGGGTGTGGCTGGGTGTGGAGGCTGGGCCTCTCGCCATGGGGCTCCCTAGGGGGATGTGGGAGGGGTCTTCTGAGCTATGCTGTAATGCAGGCATCAGACTTGGGTTTTCACCAACTGAAAGAGAGGCAGGGACTGCCCTGGTAGCCCAGTGGTTAAGAATCTGCCTTGCAGTGCAAAGGACACCGGTTTGATTGCTGGCAGGGGAAGATCTCACATGCTGCGACTGCGTGCTGTGAGTGTGTGCCTCACCTGCTGAGCCCACACTCTAGAGCCCGAGAGCTGCAACTACTGAAGCCTGTCTGCCTAGAGCCTGGACTCTACAAGACCCTGCTCACCGCAACTAGAGAAAGCAAAGCCCACATGCAGCAATGAAGGCCCAGTACAACCTAAAATAAACGAAGTATAAAAAAAGAGAGAGAGAGGCCATCTTTCAATGTGTTACCCCTTCCCCCACCAAGACCTACAGACTTCTCACCATTCCCCACATCACACCCTGCACTTTTCAGCTTCCACGCCATTGCTTATGCCCCTGACCCCACCTGCAACACCCTTCCACGCCCTGCCTCTTATGTAGGGACTTACACCAGCTTTGGGGCAGAAACATGACAGAGAAGGAAACCAAGGCTCAGGAGCATCCAGATGTTGGTATTTTTTACAAGAATGGTACCGTGTAATACATTGTGTGTGCATGCCAAGTTGCTTCAGTTGTGTCTGACTCTGCAACGCAGTGGACAGTAGCACGCCAGGCTTCTCTGACTATGGGCTTCTCTGACCATGGGCTTCTCCAGGCAAGAATACTGGAGTGGGTTGCCATGCTCTCCTCCAGGGGATATTCCTGACCCAGGGATGGAGCCTGAATCTCTTACATCCCTCCTGCATTGGCACGTGCAGGAGACTTAAGAGACACAGGTTCGATCCCTGAGTCAAGATCCCCTGGAGGAGGGCACGGCAACCCACTCTTACCTAGAGAATCCCCAAGGACAGAGGAGTCTGTTGGGTGGGCTACAGTCCATAGGGTCGCAAAGAGCTAGACATGACTAAAGCGATTTCATACTTACACACATACTCCCCTAGGAAGCCCATAGTACATTGTACTATTTATTTAAAGACAAAATAGCTTGCCTGCGGTTCCAGTGGATCTGGAAGTAACCCAGGTCTGCAAGAGTCCACATTTCCCACTTGTTCCTCAGCCACACTACCTGTCACATACTTGTGACTACGTGGAGGCTATTGTAACCTAATTCCTAGATGTCACTTTAAAGGTAACTGTGTAAATAAACCCATACATTTATGGTCATTTGAGTTTTTGACAAGGGAGCCAAGACAATTCAACAGAGAAAGAATAGTCTTTTTAATAAGTAATGCTGGGATAACTGGATATCCACACACAAAAGCATGAAGTTGCACCTTCACCTGATAGTATTTAAAGATTAACTCAAAATGGATCAAGGATCGAAATGTGAGAGTTAAAACCAGCAAACTCTTAGAAGAACACACAAATGTAAATCTTTGTGACCTTGGATAAGACAGTGATTTCTTAGCTATGACACTAAAAGCACCAGCAACCAAAGGGAAAAAAATAGAGGAACTGTATTTCATAAAAATGACAAACTCTGTACTTTAAATGACACTATCAAGAAAATGAAAAGACAACCCACATAACAAGAGCAAATATTTACAAATGCTATATTTGTTAAGGATGTAGAATCTAATATATATTAAAAATTCCTATAACTCAACAATAAAAAAAAGATAACCCAACTTTTTTTAAGGGAGCAAAAGATGTGAATAAACATTTTTCCAAATCAGGTACACAAATGGCCAGTATGTCCAGTAAGCACATTAAGAGATGCTCAATATCACGGATACATGCATATGTACGGCTGAGTCCCTTCGCTGTTCACCTGAAATTATCACAATGTTAATTGGCGCTGCCCCAATAAAAAATAAAAAAATTTTTTAGAAAAGATGCTCAGTATCATTAGCAAGTCAAGTCACAATGAGATACTACTTCACACCCACTAGGATAGCCAGAAATAAAAGTGATAGAAAACGAGTGCTGGCAAGGATGTGGAGAAGTTGGAACCTTCACACATTTCTGCTGGAAGAAATGTAAAATGGTGCAGCCACTGTGGAAAACTGTTTGGCAGTTCCACAAAAGTCCTATAGAGTTACCATACGATCCAGCAATCCTTCTCCTACACACAGACACACACACAAATTGAGCATATATTTCATACAAATCTTATACATGAATATGCAGAGCAGCATTATTTATAATAGCCAAAAAGTGGAATCAACCCATTAACGGATGAATGGATAAGCAGAATGGAGTATATGCATACAGTGGAATACTATCCTGTTATAAGAAGAAATGAAGTACTGATACATGCTACAACATGGATGAACTTGAAAATGAACTTTAAATGTCCAAAAATCCGTAGGAAATTAGTAGCTGTCACCTTCCCTGGTGGTTCAGATAGTAAAGCGTCTGCCTACAGTGTGGCAGACCCGGGTTCAATCCCTGGGTTGGGGAGATCCTCTGGAGAAGGAAATGGCAACCCACTCCAGTATTCTTGCCTGGAGAATCCCATGGACGGAGGAGCCTGGTAGGTTACAGCCCATGGGGTTGCAAAGAGTCGGACATGACTGACCGACTTATGACTGAGGGGCTGAGATGGTAGGTAGAATGAGGACTAATAGGTATGGGATTTCTTTTGGGGGTGATGGAAATGCTCTGAAGTTACAAAGTGGCAATGGTTGCGCAAATTAGTCAATATACTAAAAACCACTGAACTGGATGGCATCATCAACTCAGTGGACATGAGTCTGAGCAAACTCTGGGAGATGGTGAAGGTCAGTGCTGCAGATCATGGGGTCACAGTCAGACATGACTTAGTGACTGAACAACAACATACACTTTAAAAGAGTGAATGTATGCTATGTGAATTATACCTCAATTTTTTCCTTAAAAAAAAGTAGTTGCATAGATCTGTAGGGGATCTTGCAGGACATTGAACCCAGCATCCACTCCTTGGCCCCATGTTAAAGATGGGAAACTTATAGCCCAGAAAAGGAAAGGATCACACTGCAAATCTGAGACAGAACAGAGATAGAACCCAGAACTATATCCATCCCACGTTCCCCTGCCCAGATTGTTAGTTCCTGGAGGACAAGAAACTTTCTTCATCCTGTACCTCCTCTAACAGCAGCACACGACTCTGGGGCACAGTGCAGAGGTGACCGTCAGGATGGCTCCAGATGCAAGCCTCTAGACAGAGAGCTGAACCCAATGAGCCTAAGGCACATGGATTCACTGGCCCACACAACTGGGAGGGACAATGGTGTGCTGGGGACTCAGATGACCTCCCCACCCCCTGCCTGTTTCTTCTCTGCCTCCTTCCTTCTCCTTATCTTGCTCACATGGCAGGGAATTGGGCTGCTGGCTTCTGGAAACTCTGAGGATCACACCTTTAGAACTTGCATTCCAGAGGCGAGCAAACTGTTCTCCCAGAGCCTATGATGCTAGCTGGGGGTAACAGCTCTATGTGGTCCAGTTGGGTCATATTAGGTGGATCGGAAAATGAAAATCTTCAAAAGGTCAGGCCATCTAGTAGAGTACTGAACTCTGTGGCCAGCAGTCCCAGAACCCCAGATATTTGGGGATGGATGGGGAGGGGTGCTTTTATCATCAGAAGTGGGAGGGAGGCTGGGCAGGCAAAAACTCAGCCTCCCTCTCCCCCAGGGGCCACTGTGGGATAGTCTAAGAACCGAGGTAAAAGGCAGTCATGGATTTTAGATGCAGAGTGGTGTGGGGTGTAAGTCTCAGCTTGTCACTTTCTGGCTGCATCCAGGTAGGCAAGTGACACTCCTCCCACCCCCACCCCCAGCCTCTGTTTTCTGAACTACAAAGGGAGAACAGTAATCCCCAGCCCAGAGAATCATAAATATTTGAGATAAGAATCATAGAGTGATTGCCCAGAGCCTGGCACACAGTGGGGGCTAAGGCCAGTTATTACATTGTTATTGATGATTTGAGTGGCTTGATCTTTAGCCTCTGGTCAGACGCTGGGGATTCTGAGAAAATGCTTCAGACAATGGGGGCTTCCCAAGGTCCAGATCCTTGGCCCAGAGCTGACGGGGTGGTGTGAGAGGGACCACTTCTCCTTGGGTAAGGACTGCCCATGTGGGGTATGACTTGGGGTCATCCTAGAGCTGCCCCAACCTGCTGGTGACCTTGGCCTGTTGACCTGCCCTTTCTCAGCTCAGTGTCCCCTGGTTCAGATAGTGCAGCCCCAGGTGACTGCTCAGGGTTCTTCCTCACCTGAGGCTACTATGAACTCAACGAGTGTCACCTCCTGGAGTGGTCTACATCCCCTTTTTATAAAGGGATCAAGCAGCCTTCACTGCAAAGTTGAGGTCTGCTCTGTGCAAAGCCCAGTGCAAGGCACAGGGACTCATAGTTGACTCTGATCCCCTGTGTTCAAGATGCCTGCAGCCTGCTGGATGAATGGACATGGTCACTGACCCCCTGTGTCACCTTGGGCAAGTCACCACCCCACTCCAGTGCTCCCTTTTGCCCCATCTGTAAGGGAAGGAGTTAACTGTGAGGATGATAGCCTGTGGCCAGGCTCACAGCCCCATATGGTCCCAAAGAGGTGGCTGGGTAGCCCATCCCCCATGCCTTAGCTTCAAATCTAGTGACATCATCCCCAACCTTCTCCGTTTCCCAGGCAACTGGGGTGCTGGCTGAGGCTCCCCAGGGGCCCAGACCGTCTGGATTTCCTTACACATAACTGTACCTTGTCCACATTTTCACAATTAAATTGTCAGTTTGGGTTAAGTGTTGTCTGCTGATGGCTGTCAACCTCTCTCTGGCTCCCCTCACTCTTCACCCAGAGCAGGTAAGTGAGAACGTCTTGCCCAGCTGGTCCCTCTGTGCTGTGGAAAGAGGCTAGGATGCAATGAGAGGCAGGAGGTCTGGGTTCCAGCCCAGCTCTGCCAGACATTTGCTGAGTGATCTTGGGCAAGTCATTTCCCCTCTCTACCTAGGTTTCCCCACCTTAAAAATAGGTTTAATCATCTCTGCCCACCCTTCTTTCCTCCCATCCCAAAGCAGTTACAGTTCTCACAGGACCCATAACTATGGTAGAGCTGAAAAAACTGTAAAGCCCAGCTCTTGAAAGGGACTTTTCTGAGTCCCTGCTAGAAAAATGGGTAAGGTTAGTCTCTGCTCTGGTCGGCCCTGCACCCCTCTGGCTGCAGATCTGGCTCAGGTCTCCTCCTCTGGTCTTCATCAGTCTGTTCCTAGACCAAAAAGGCAGAAAAACTGCTCTTTCTAACAAAGCCTGGTGGCCCCGAAGGTGCAAGAGCAGAGGTGCTGGGCTGGAGGGTGAAGGGCCCTGCGTCTCATGACGGGTGTGCCCACGCTAAGTGGCCAGGCTTTCCCTCCCCACGATGGGCCTAAGTCACTTCTCACCCCAGCTTTCCCCTCTCTGCTCCCAGGAACTCTCTTTCCTCTCCCTTGCCTTCCAGATCCACCCCCAGATCAGCTCCAGACCTCCTCCAGGCCCCAACTTGGCAAAACCCAGTCTCTTTGGTTCAATGCTCAGGGCCCTCCCTGGCATGGGCCTGTCTCCTCCCCAGTCATTCTCCCTCCTGCCCCCTTGATGCCAGCAGCAAAGAGCCCTCCGCTTACCCTTCCCTGAAACCAGACTTCTCCCTCTTGGTCTCTGCTTAAGCTGTTCCTGCTGCTGGGAAGGGACTCCCTCACCCCCTGGCCACCTGACAATTCCTCCCCCACCTGCACATTATTTATATAGACATGAATGCTAAGTACAAATGAGCTCTCCATCTGGAACTGTTTATGTACCTGGCAGAAAAGGAACTAACTTTTATCAAGGACCAATTACGTACAGAACATTTTATATATATCATCTCTTTAAGCCCCACAGCAACCCTAGGTGGTAAATTTCACTATTCCGATTTTCCAGATGAGAAAACTGAGGCTCAGAGACAGGAAGTTATCTTTTCCAAGGCCAGAGGTGGGGGTTGGTATTGAAACCCCTAAAACCCACACTTGTTTCAGGCCTTGGTGGAAACACTTCCCTCAAGATTACAAGGTTCTATGTACATGAAAATACTTGCTATTAAGGGAGCTGGTGCTGCTTTGCAAATTCCAGGGACCACTGTGAAGTACCCAAGGCTGTCACATAGAAAAGGAGACCCGCAAAGAGAGCTAGGGCCACGGGAGGAGTCATGGATCTCTGCCCTAGATGAAGGAGGACCTTCTCCCAGACACAGTCATCTCATTATAGAAGAGACTGCCCTGGAGGGAGTGAGCTCCCTACCCTGGGGTTATGCCAGCAGAGGCTGGATGAGGAATTCACCCATTCCTGAAGCAATTTTGGAAGAACCACTGTTCACTGACCCTGATGGAGCACCCGGGATGCAGCATGGCTGAGACGGAGCCAGTGGCTGACCGATGCTGCTCCTGGAGCACTGGAGACATTTACAGGGGCTCTGGTAGCCAGAACTTCAGGGGTCTAAGAGGGTGAGTGGCCCAACTCTGAGATTCTGATATCACCTGAGACAAATACATAATTTCCATCTTTTCACTACATAAGACTGGCTGCTTCAGGTATCTCTTGATACATAACAAACTATGTCAAAATTCAGTAGCCAAAAAGAATGATTGATTGATTGATTCTCCTGATTCTGCAGGCTGACAGGGCAGATCTGCCCAGCTCACTGTGGGCTCCTTGGTGAGGCTGCCCTTGGTGGGTGTGTCAGCCAGGCCTGGGTTCTGCTGGGCTGGCTGGGCCATCTCCACATGGTGTCAGGGCCTCTCCCTGAATTTAGAGCCCAGCCTGGGCTTCTGGGGGAGGCTGGGCTGGGCTCCATGGGGCTGAGAGCAGCAGCTGCAGAGACCCTGAAGCCTGGGCTCCAGAGCATGCATAGCGTCACTTTTGTCACGTGCCGCACTGACTCAAGGAGATCAGCAAGTCCCGAGGCCAGCCCAGATCAAGGGTGGGGACACAGCCTTCACCTCTGCATGGAGTCATATTTCAAAGGGGACCGTGTGTCCTGGGATGAGAGGAACTGGTGCACTCAAAACCTCCCTTGCTGCCACAGCCAGGAAGAGTTCAGACCAGCGGCAATGCATGGCTTACGGGCTGGGTGTCGGGAGACCAGGTTCCTCTAATCTCCTGCACCAGTGACCTAGTGATGTGAGGCATCACATCTCTCAGCCTCGGTTCCTCCCTGTGTGCATTGGAGACACTGAGTGTGGTGGATCTCTGGCCCTGTGGGTGTGCAGGGTGAGACCCATGTGGCAGAAACACTGACTGGTATTCATACCAGAGATGGGGAAACCCAACTGGAGAAGGCACTGCCAAACCTGGTGCCCCCTGCTTCCCATTCCTCTCATTCTGGGGGCAGCACTGTGGCTTGGCTGGAGTTGAAAAGAAGTTGAAAGAGGCCAGAAACCCAAATGTCTCCTGAGCAGCCACCACCCCAATTAAACAATGGAGAGTTGAAAGTGGCTTTTCAGAAGTAACGCCCTCAGCAGATGTGACCAGTGGAGTGGTGTTACCTGCACCCAGGATAGAAACCTCCTGCCTCACCCCAACCAGCCCCCAGCCTGCTCCCTGAGCCTTATAAAAGAACAGCTCCTCCCTCTAGGTGACTGAGAAAGAGGAGAATGTCCCCCTTCCTGGCACTGGGCAGAGGCTCAGTGGGGCACAGGCCTGGGATTGCAGACCTGGCATAAATGATATAAATGATCAGACGGACCCGGAGCTCAGTCTGCTCAGACGCAGAGCAGTGCCTGCCTCACCCACAGGCACAGAACTGCCCGGCACACAGTACGTGCGCGATGTTATCTCCCAGGAACCACGGGAAGGAGTGGTTTCATGGTTTCCCATTTTGCAGATGATGAAACCAAGGATCACAGAGGTTGAGTGACTTATCCAGGGTCACACCTTGGGTGAGTGGAGGAGCAGAATCAGGCCAGGTGTCTGATGATATGTCTGCTGCTATTTGATCCCCCTCCCTCTTGCCTGGAGGATCTGGCCTCAGAGGGTTTGCGGACCCCTGAAGCAGGGGACCTCTGGGCTAGGCTATTCTGCTCAGCTCCACTGTTCACCTGCCTTCCCAGGTAGGCCATTCTGAAAAACACCCTGTTGCTGAAAACAGCACCCTCTGGTATCATTGTTTCTACCATGCTCACAGTTCATCCTAAAACAGTCATGTAAGGAGAAACAAGATATGGGTTCTAGAGTTGAAAAAGCCCTTGGAGTCTATCTAGTCCAACCCCCTCACTTACAGATGAGGTGATGCGCTCAGAGAGGGCAAAATAATTATCTCTTGTCACACAGTCAAGCACTGACGGGGCTAAGGACTGTAACCAGGTCACCCTGCCCATATCCAGGGCTCCTGGAAGCAGCCAACTTGCCCCTACCCATCTTCACCAAGGCCTCGGACCCAAGGAAGGGAAGGTGAGGTGGGTAGAG
>SJYQ01104629.1:0-15201 GCA_006410935.1 Redunca redunca
GCCTTATACAGGAGGCGGGCCAGCCAGCCAGCCATCCCAGGCCGGGCCCCCAGCCACACGGTTCCCCGAATCCCCCCTGACCCATCCTCGGGCCCTCAGGAAGCTTCCTCCACCAGGACAATAGGAGGCCTTCTTCCATCCCAGGCCGAGCAGGAAGGCCCCTTGTGTCCTGGGCCTGGATGGTTCCTGGTGGGCCCCAGATTGGGGTGGGGCGTGTCTGGCTGTGGGTCCAGTCCGGTCACCAGGCGCGCGTCCAGGGCCAGCCTCTTGGACACGACGGCCTGGCCTGGGCTCTCCCCCAGGCCCATCACCTCTGTGCCCCGGAGCTCTGTACATTTGGCAGCAGGAAAACTTGGGGTCAGTGTGCTGTGGCCATGCGGTCTTGACATCTTCACCCCCAAAATAATCTCTTAAGTCCACCTTTCCTGTTGTGTTCCCCATAGCATTTCCCTCATTCTAGACCCACAAATAAGTGCTTATGGGCAAGATGACTGAAACACCCCTCCCCTCCCCATCGCACATTCAGCTGCCAGAGGGAAGTCTCCAGCGCAAATGTGACCCAAGTCTTCTTTTCTCTGAAACAAACGTTGAGTCCATCTTCGCATTCCCCATTGTTTAGGGAGTGGTTCTCACCCTTTAGGGCTCCTCGGAATCACCTGGAGAATCCAAGGATGGTGTTCCCCCAGGGCCCACCAAGATCCAAGGGGCAGGGACTGGCCTGCCACACTCGAGTGCAAGGCAAGAATGTGGACTGGAGAGAAGTTATGAAGGACCGTCACGTAGCCTCATGTTAACCTCATAGCTACATCACTTAGTACCTCTGTGATCCTCAGACTATATATATACATATTTCCTTTTCGCTTAAATTTTTTTTTTTAAGTATTATTATTTTTTGGCCATGTGGCAAGTGGGATCTAGTTCTCTGACCAGGGACTGAACCCGTGTCCCCTGCGCTGGAAGGCAGTCTTAACCACTGGGCCGGCAGGGAAGTCCTCAAGGTTACATATATGTAGATTTCTGTATCTTGATTTTCTCTTGCATATAACAGTCGGGGATGATCAGTTCAGTTCAGTCGCTCAGTCGTGTCCAACTCTTTGCGACCCCGTGGACTGCAGCACGCCAGGCCTCCCTGTCCATCACCAACTCCCGGAGTTTACCCAGATTCATGTTGACTGAGTTGGTGATGCCATCCAACCATCTCCTCCTCTGTTGTCCCCTTCTCCTCCTGTCCTCAATCTTTCCCAGCATCAGGGTTTTTTCCAAAGAGTCAGCTCTTCGCATCAGGTGGCCAAAGTATTGGAGTTTCAGCTTCAACATCAGTCCTTCCAATGAACACCAGGACTGATCTCCCTTAGGATGGACTGGTTGGATCTCCTTGCAGTCCAAGGGACTCTCAAGAGTCTTCTCCAACACCACAGTTCAGAAGCATCACTTCTTCAGTGCTCAGCTTTCTTTACAGTCCAACTCTCACATCCAGTAAGACAGTAGGCACTGAGAGAGGCCATCAGAGGGCAGACAGACTGAAACCACACTCACGGAAAACTAGCCAATCTGATCACATGGACCACAGCCTTGTTTAACTCGATGAAACTAAGCCATGCCATGTAGGGCCACCCAAGACAAACGGGTCACGGTGGAGAGTTCTGACAAATGTGGTCCACTGGAGAAGGGAATGGCAAACCACTTAAGCATTATTGCCTTGAGAACCCCATGAACAGTATGAGAAGGCAAAAAGATAGGACACTGAAAGAGGAACTCCCCAGGTCAGTAGGTGCCCAATATGCTTCTGGAGATCAGTGGAGAAATAACTCCAGAAAGAATGAAGGGATGGAGCCAATGCAAAAACAACACCCAGCTGTGGATGTGACTGGTGATAGAAGCAAGGTCCGATGCTGTAAAGAGCAATATTGCATAGGAACCTGGAATGTAAGGTCCATGAATCAAGCAAATGGGAAGTGGTTAAACAGGAGATGATAAGAGTAAATGTCGACATTCTAGGAATCAGCAAACTAAAATGGGCAGGAATGGGTGAATTTAACTCAGATGACCATTTTATTTACTACTGCGGGCAGGAATCGCTTAGAAGAAATGGAGTAGCCCTCATAGTCAACAAAAGAGTCCAAAATGCAGTACTTGGGTGCAATCTCAAAAACAACAGAAATAATCTCTATTTGTTTCCAAGGCAAACCATTCAATATCACGGTAAGCCAAGTCTATGCCCCGACCAGTAGCGCTGAAGAAGCTGAAGTTGAACAGTTCTGTGAAGACTTACAAGACCTTTTAGAACTAACACCCAAAAAAGATGTCCTTTGCATTATAGGGGACTGGAATGCAAAAGTAGAAAGTCAAGAAACACCTGGAGTAACAGGCAAATTTGGCCTTGGAATACGGAATGAAGCAAGGCAAAGGCTAATAGAGTTTTGCTAAGAGAAGGCACTGGTAAACACCCTCTTCCAACAACACAAATGAAGACTCTACACATGGACATCACCAGATGGTCAACACCGAAATCAGATTGATTATATTCTTTGCAGCCAAAGATGGATAAGCTCTATACAGTCAGAAAAAAACAAGACGGGGGGCTGACTGTGGCTCAGATCATGAACTCCTTATTGCCAAATTCAGACTGAAATGGAAGAAAGTGGAGAAAACCACTAGACCATTCAGGTATGACCTAAATAAAATCCCTTATGATTCTACAGTGGAAGTGAGAAATAGACTTAAGGGACTAGATCTGATAGACAGAGTGCTTGATGAACTATGGACAGAGGTTTGTGACATTGTACTGGAGACAGGGATCAAGACCACCCCCAAGAAAAAGAAATGCAAAAAAGCAAAATGGCTATCTGAGGAGGCCTTACAAATAGACAATTTATCTCATGGGTTTAATGTAAGAATAAAAAGAAATCGTAAGAATGGAAGAAAGTGTTGTGAATGTCAATTAAGTGTGATCATGGCACACAGCTCTGCTTGGGGTGACATCCAAGAAAGGTGCATCTTATACTTCTTTTCCTAATTTAATTTTTGATTGTATTGAAGTATAGTTGATTTGGGGGGCACTTCACTGGTGGCTCAGAGAGTAAAGAATCCACCTGCCAAGGAGACCTGGGTTGGTTCCCTGGGTAGGGAAGATCCCCTGGAGAAAGGGATGGCTCCCCACTCCAGTATTCTTGCTTGGAGAATTCTGTGGACAGAGGAGCCTGGTGGGCTATAGCCCATGGGATCGCAGAGAGTTGGCCACGACTGAGGGACTGACACTTTCACAGTTGACTTACAATGTTGTGTTAGCTTCAGGTGTCCAGCAAAGTGATTCAGTTACACATATAGTCATTCTCTGTCAGATTCTTTCCATACAGGGTATTACAGAATATTGAGTGTATATAGTTCCCTGTGCTATAGACTGGGTCCTTGCTGTCTGCTTGTTCTATCTATAGTAGTTTGTGTATGCTAACCCTGACTCCTAGTTTATCCTGCCTCTTCCCCTCTGGTAACCGTAAGTTTGCATTCAAAGCCTGTGAGTCTGTTTCTGTTTTTTCGAGAAGTTCATTTGCATCAGTTTTTAGATCCCACATAGAGAGATGCGCTTCCCTGTAGTTGTCAGATAGCAAGGGCAGGCTGGGTCTGACGCCGCTGGAAGGAGCCCCGGGGCTGCGGGGCACTGGTCACTGTCAAAGCTGAGTGCTGGGTCCAAAGGGCTCACCCCACCACCCTCTCCCGGCACGCTCGAGAGTTTCCATAGTTTTTACAAAGTGAAAAACCTTGGAATCACCCATGTGTGGCCTCTGGGAAGTATTGGCTGAGAGGCTGCAGTCACAGAGCCCGGAAACTTCTTACCTTGTGTTTTCCAAGCTCCCAAGCTGTTCCCGCTTCTGGCCAAACCACCACTGCACAGCGCGTCCCTGCAGCCACGGCCTCGCGCCCCCAGGGGACCCACCCCTGCACCTCGTCTCCTGCAAGAGGGCCGGGCAGCCCCCGTCACACACTCACCTGGGAACGACCATGTTAGCGAACAGGCTTCATGGAGCACGATCAGGCTTCTCACATCAAGGATGGGAGATGGTTTTCAGGTTGGAGCGAGACGCCCACTCCCCCCAGAGACAGATGGGGGTGAATGCTAGAAGATCAGGGAGGGGAGGGGAATCGCCTCCCTTATTTTTCAACCAGAAATGCACATTTATTCTTACTTTTAACATGATTGTGTCTTCGCCAGGGCCTGGGTCCCATCCATCCCCGGTCCTCGGGGGCACTGCTCCTCCCCGTCACCCGAAGCCTCTGAGCGCTCTGCTCTCTCCCCAGACATTCCTGGGTCTTGTTTCCTGTGGTCCTGTGAGCACTAGCCCATCGTGGCCCACTGTGTCCTAGCCGGGAGACCGTGTGGTCCTGCTTTTTCTGCATCCTGTAAGCTGAGGAATCGTGTTGTCATGAGCCTCTGAGAGCCAAGGATGGTTCACCGCAGCAAGCTAGCCTGTCCAGGCAGAGCGATTTACGTGTATTTCTGATGCCCGCCTTCTAGATACCGATGTTTTGTTGCCTGTGCCTGTGTGCGTGTGTGTACACTGAAAAACATTTCCCTCTCTGCCTTTGTTTATCACAGAGCAAATCCCCACCTGCACACCAGTCTGTCCCTGGACTCCTCCGTGCCCAGCATGCCCAGTAGCATCACTTGCCATCACCAGATCTGCGTCAGGCTGGTACCTGGTCGGCCAAGTTTCCCCTCACTGTTCCCTTTATCAGAAGAGATTGGTCATTCTTATGTGTTTATCCTTCCATACAAATATTAAAATACCTTGCTACTTTTCATTTAAAAAACCATGGAATTTTACTGTGTTTGGGGCATACTTGTTATTTATTTGGGGGCCGGCGTTGCTGTGGGGACAGCCGGGGTCCTGTAGCTCAGGCTGTGTGGATTTCCTCACAGTCGTGACAAGTGTGCGTACTCTTGCACATTTGCTCTAAGGTTTACTCCTTGCTGCTTTGCTACTTTTGCTAATGTAGACTTCACATCGTTCTGTCAAATATCCAGCTGGATTTTGATGTTTGGGAAAAGAAACCCCCTGTACCATGTCAACCGGGAAAAAAAAAAGCACAACTAAGAAGCTGAGTTGCACTTTATTTCACAGACAAAACTGAGGACTTAATCCCAGGACACAGCATCTCAGATAACCCTGAGAAAATATTCCAGAGAAGCAAGGAGGGGGAAGAGCCAGGATATTTAGGAGTTTTTACAGTGAATATCAGATAGTGGGAACATCAAACAATTCCTGTAAATTAAGTGAAACCAGATATATCAAGTTAAGGAATTTAGCGCTTTTCTATGTATGGGCATATGCGAAGTCTGGGCTCACTGAAATCATTGCTTTGATGTGTACCTTAGCTATCTGGGGCCCCTGTCCTGGGCTTTTCATCCTGAGTCTCCTCAGGGTGCCGCATGGGAGGGTGGCTGACTGCTAGATGGGGGGCATCCGGCCTCCATCCTGAGTTCCCTCAGGGCTCACCCTCCAGCAGCTGTAACAGGATGGCTCAGTGGCTGCAACATTCTTTGTTTACTGACAAGGCGGCAATATTTTATCATTGACAACCACCATCTGGGCAACACTGTGCGCTAGGTTCAGGGATTCCCAGCTGACATTCTGTTTCTCTAAGTAGAAAATCACAGAAATGGTAGTTACCCCTTCCCGCTCACCTGATCTAGTCTCTATAAATCTCTCTTTTTTCTTGTCTTAATGCATTGACAGCAATCACTAGCACGATGGAGCCCACAGAGATGAAATGGGTGTTCTAGACTCATCGCGAAATTGTGGGAACACATCTATTGTTTCAGAGTTAAGTGTGGTATGAACTCAAGTTTCTGAGAAACAAACTTCACGAGGTTGAGGAAATGTTCTTTTCCACATCTAATGAAATACTCGTAGAGTTTTCTTTCAATCTGTGCCTGTGGTGACCTATACAGACAGATCTCCTAAATTTCAGGAACAACAAGAGTCTGTCATGGAAACCATCACTACCTACTATTGTACCAGCCCATTTGTTAATGCACTTAGATAAGCAGGACAAACAGAAGTATAAAAACAGGGAAGAGGAAAGTAAACCGGCTGCCCCAGACAGGTGATGTGCTTGTGTGTCTAGAAAGCCCGAGAAAATCACCTAGAGGTCAACTATGAATGATAGACACCCGGTGACTCATAAGAAGACAGACACCGAGTTACTGAAAAATAAATAAATAAATTTCTAGAGTTAAAAAAAGAACACAAATAAAACTAGTTTAGGAAACAGTGTCTTTCATACATATGTAAGCGACAAGCAGTTACAAGCCCTAAAGCAGGTAAAGAGTCAACTGGAATATGAGCAAAATAATAAAACCCTTGCAACGCGTAACAGACAAGTACAGGGACGTTTCCAGGAGAGCTTTCAAAGCCTTTTGGAGAACGCCTAGCAACTTGGCTTCCCAGGTGGCGCTGGTGGTCTTTACCATGCTTGCCAGTGCAGGAGGCAAGAGACGTGGGCTTGATTCCTGGGTTGGGAAGATCCCGGGGAGTAGGAAATGGCATCCCACTCCAGTCCTGGAAGATCCCATGGACAGAGGAGTCTGGTGGGCTACAGGCCATGGGGTCGTAAAGAGTCAGCAACTCAAAAGGAAGACAGAGCCTAAGACTCGGCATAAGGAGACCCGATGTAAAAATGTCAATTTTCTCAAGAGCAATTATCAATGGAATGTTTTTTTTTTAATTTATGGGAAAACATAAGTGACATGAATGTTGCCATCTTAACCATGCTTCAGTGCTCAGCGCAGGGGTATCAACACATTCCCATTGCTGGGCAGCCTCTACCACCGTCATCTCCAGAACTTTCTCATCTTCCCAAACTGACCCTAAATCCCCATGAAGCACTCACCCCCATGCCAGTCCGTGGCCCCACCGTCTAGTCCAGTCTCCACGGGGCCCCATGTGGGTGGAATCACACAAGATTTATCCTGTGGGAACTGGAGTGGGGGCGTGGGTGTGAGGGGCCCTGGGGTTTCCAGGGGAAAGACCCTGGGGTCACTGTCCCCTGACCCCTGCCGTCAGTTAGAAATGGGTGGTCCGCTCCTGCTGGGGGCGGCGCTGGCTGCGGGACGACGGGGTGGGTCCCCGGGCCGGAGCGGGCGGCGCTCGGTGACGTCCTGTGGACTCCGTTGCTAAGTGCTCCTCCAACACAGGCAGCTGCACAAGCAGATGCGGCCATGTGGACGTTTGCCTGCCGGCCTGACGGGGCACGCACACCCTCGGGCACCCCCGGGGCCGAGCCTCTTGTCCCAGCCAGGAGGGAAAAGAGGGGGGGATCTGACTCTTACCCGCGTGCGGGGGGCTGACCATTTCTGTCTTGTTTAGCCCTTTGCTCTCCACAAACTCCTCGAAGGTTCTCAGGGCCTCTGGGCTCTCCTCCGGGGAGCAGTCTGCAGGGGACGGGTGGGTGTGGGTCTGGGCAGCTGAGCAGGCCGGCCACATCTCCTCAGGACTCCAGCCCGCTCTCTTCAGGGGTGCCCATGGATGGGGCCTTCCCCACCCAGATGTTCCGAGGAGGCCAGATGGTGGGGCATGCGGTCTGAAGTGGGGACGCTGAGGGGACATCAGGGGCTGGGGGCCACTGAGGCCCTGTGGTCTCAGTCATGGGAGGCACCCAGACGGCGTCCTCTCCCTGGGTCTTGCTGCCCAGCCCGGCCTGGCTGCACTGGGACCTGGTGGGCACAGAGGCTGGGGGCGTGGCAAGGACTGTCCCTGCTGGGCACATCGAGGGTGCTGGAAGGACAGACATGATGGGGGCAGTGCACAGAGGGATGGTCTGGAGGCTCAGAGATCCTTGGGAGAAACGGGCAAGCTGGTTGTCAGAGCGTCGCTGCTGCAAAATGGGGACGAGGCTCGGCCGGGGTCACTGCCATGCCAAGGTCGAGGGCGGGGCTTCCCGACCCCGTTCAGCCTGTGCGCGGAGCAGCATCCACCCACCAGGTGCCTGGACTGCCTCCCTCCCTGGTCACGGCAACCACGGACGTCTCCCAGCATCGCCCAGGGCCCCCGGGGACCCTGTTTGGAAACCCCCCATCCAGGGCATGACCAGACCAGAGGCCGACTGAGGAAGGACGGGGCGGAGGGCCACGGAAGAGGTGGGTGCCTGAGTCAGACGTGGGCGCGGGACAATGGGAATAGTTACACGAGATGGTGGAAAAGAGCTGTTGAGAGAGCTTGCAAATCCCCCTCCTGCAGGCAAGCTCCACGCAGTCCGGGACCAGGGCCTCCTGAGCCAGACCCCTGGACCTCAGAAAGCTCTGGCGCTCCGATAAGCATGGCCATGTGGAAGTAGGTCCCGTCCATCCTGCCCGGGAGTGCACGGCCACGTGCCCCTTCCCCGGCAGGAAGTCTATAGAGATGCTGCGCCTCCACCCTGCGGGCGGCACCAGGACCCTCAGGGTCTCAGCCCCGCCCCCACCCCCATCTGCTTCAGGGGGAATGGGCACTGGCCACTCACAGGTGCCGAAGTAGCCGGGGTTCCACCCTCCGTTCAGGGCAGCTTGTACTGCAGGCATCCGATGGGCTCCCTGGAAGGCAGGAGTTACAGCTGGGTGCCGGGACACAGCACAGCCCGGCCGCCTAGCCCTCCCGCCCGGCCAGCCCCTGCCAGCCCCTGTTCCCGCCCAGGCTCTTGGACCCTGCCTGCCGGGCTCCCAGAGCCCCTCCCTGAAGCCCTGGAGTGAGGTCCCCACCACAAAGTCGCCTCGTTCAGACAGGGGAAGCAGGTGCGGGGGTGGGGGGTCAGGTCGAGGTCTGGTGTGCTGGCTACGCCGTGCACAGCCCGGCTGCAGACCTCAGCCGGTTCCCAAAGGCCCTTGGCTGCCCGGCCTGTCCTTCCCCGTGATGGCCGGCTTCCCATGGCCGGCTCGCCCCTTCCCTGTGTTCTCGGGTGGTCCCAGCCAGGAGGGAAGCCAGGCAGGGCAGGGTCAGAAGGACCCCCGCACTGACTTCCAGGAAAATTTGGGGCAGTTTTTGTCCCAAACGAATGAGGCTCAGACCACTCTCTTCCGGTGCTGGGGTGGCCCCCGTAGGGGGCTGTCTCAGACCTCCCAGTCCTTCACATCGCCTGCGGCCCCAGCCTTGGATCTGCCTGGCTCCTGCCCGGTCTGCTCATCGACCACAAAGCCCTGAGCATAGGCCTCTGTGGCCGTGTGGGAGCCAGACCAGCGCCAGGCTGCGGGTTCCATGGGAGGGGGTGCATGAGGCCCGCAGGGGCGGTAGACGGGCTCCCGTGGTGCTCACGTCGGGCTGGGCAAGGTCCCCATGGTTTCATGGGTCTGGGGGAGCGAGGCCATAGGATCAGGGCTTCAGGAGGCCGCTGTCCAGCAGGGAGGGACTGGGCCGAGGGCTCCAGCGGGAGGCGGGCTTGTTTCCCATGCGGAAGGTCGGAGCTGGGGACCCACCAGCGGGTGAGGGAAGGTGTGGGAGAGGGGTGCTCAGCTGACTTCCTGCACTCCAGCTTGCCCAGACTGTTCATCCCAAACTGGAGAGGGGCAGGGAGTGTCCTCCCTCCTTGGGGATCGCCCTGTTTCCTGCCCATTGCTTGACGTACAAGTTTCCTGAAAGCTGGATCGGGGTTGGGGTCCTTGAGCAAGGGTGGGGTTAACCAGGGCATGACCTGGCCCGCCTTGGCTTTCTCAGTACAGGCTTGGCCAGCTCCCGGAGAGGGGAGACACAGGGCGGCATGGTGGGCAGTAGGGGCACGGGTGTCCCTGGCCAGGAGGGGTGCCAGTGCCAGATTGGTCACGGGGGGCGGGGGGCACCTGGACAAGCTGCCTGGATGCCCAGAGGCACCGGGGATGGGGTGAGGGCAGCAAAGATGAGGGGGCTGCACCAGACACCCCAACCCCGGTGACAGGGCCCTGGCGGCGGAGGGCGTTTCCAGGGCCCTGAGTCTCACCATAAATCTTCACTGAGCTTTTAAGAGTCACAAGCTATTGGCACAAATGCATGGTTTTCACATAGACCTTCACACACGAGCCTCTCCCTGCAAAGTGGACGGTCAGACTAGAGTCCTCTCGGATGAACGGAGAGAAGTTTCTGGGAACCACAGTCTGAGATGGAAAGAAACAGGGCAGAGGCTGGGCAAGACCCCTCATCAGGAGCCGCCTGTCTGAGGCCTCGCGAAGCCCCGCTGCCCCAGGCCCTGGAGGAAGCCCTCTCCTTTGCCTGGAGACGTCCCCGAAGACACAGACAGGGGACTCTGGCCAAGTCCGCCCGGGCAGGAGTAGCGGGACTGGGACCCTAGCTCAGAGCAGGCGCCTGACCTGGGCCATGCTCGTCCCACGACCCCACCCTCTCAGAGCCCCTCACCTCCTGAGCGCTGGTGGGGGTCAGCTGGGGCCCCTGAGCCCCCAGCATGGAAAGCAGACCCAGCCTGGCTGTCAGGAGGAGCAGCTGCCCGGCTGGTGTCCCCGTGTCCGCTCCGGGGGCGCCTGGCCTCGGGGTCACCCATTTATCCCTGGACCAGCGGCCCCACCCCCTCCCCTTCACAAAGGCCCCTCAGTCCAGCAGGGCGGGAGGGGGACATCATTTTCTTTGGATGCTGTGAATGGAGGTTCTCAACCATGTCATTAGCTCCCATGGCTCTCAGGTCGGACAAGTCCAGAGAAGCCTTGTCTGGGGGAGAATGTTATCAGAACGGGAAGCAGTGCCTCTGGGTTCAGAGCCAGGAGATAAGACAGCGGCTTCCTTGTGCTCCCCCCTCCCGCCCCGTGGCCTTCACTGCACCAGCCCTGGGAAGCCTGGACCCGCCCTGGTCCCTCGAGGCCCCTGGAGAGGCGGCCCCCGTCCAGGCTCCAGCTCCCGCCTTGGAGCTGATGCCCCGATATCCCCAGACCTCCTGAGCAGCCTCAGGCTGGCTCTGAGCACCTCCTCCAGGCTGCCCACTGGGACTACCTTGCCCCTGCCCTCCAAGCAGCCCCCTTGCCGTTCTCAGCCTGGATCGACCTTCTTGTGCTCTGGTCAGTACCCCAGTAGATCCAAGAGGCCTTACTGACTCTCTGGAACCTTCTCTGCTCCCCTCACAGCCTGAATCCTCTTCCCTCCTCCCAAATCCACCTCCTTCCCCATCGCTGCTGCGCCTCCCTGGTTCCAGCTCCAAGCCGCTGTGGTGATTCCGACTGAAACACAGAGGTCTCACTTCCCCAGCCCCGATTCCTCTGCTTTTCTGTGCCCAGAACTTTCCACCCAGGTTTAAATGGCATTGCCTCACTCCCGTGTACCTGTGTGTATCTCTGTGTTTGTGCACATGTACACTTATATGTGTCTATACTATGCATGTATGTACCTGCGTGTTCACGGGTGTCCACATGCTCACCTGTGTGTGCAAGCTTACATGCTCAAGTGTGCATGGATGCGTGTCTGTGTGAGAGGGTATGTCTGTGTATGTCTGGGTGTGTACACTCACATGTGTGTGTGCATCTGTCCATGTGCATGTGTGTCTGTGAGTGTGTGTGAGTGTGAGTGTGTCTGCCTGTGCACAGGTAAGGGAAGGCTCCAGACGGTTCCCACAGTGCACACCTCTGACTCCAGTGGTGGGTGGTCCCATCCCCCCTCAGACCCCAGAACCTTCTATGACCCCTCCCCCGAACGTGCAGCCACCCTGCTAGGGGCACATCACCCTGAAGTCATGAGAGGCCGGGGATTCCCTCCTGGGAGGCCCCCCTGCTGCTCCCGAGGGGCTCAGCCCTTCTGTGTGTCCCCGCCCTTGTGGCTCCTCACACACAGTGGCCCCTCCTCGCTGTTGGATGGCAGGAAGGAATGTCTGCTCCATGCAGTCAGCCTGGCATGGGCACTGCCCCCTGAAAGGCCCCGGAACCATCCCTCTCACTGATCCTGGCAGTGCCGCCTGCATGCCCTTCCCAGCCAGGCGACGCCCAGGTGAGGCTCGTGGCGAAGACCTGAAGGTGCGGCTAGACCAGGGGGCTGGTCAGCTCAGTGTGAGAAGGAGACGATCCTGGTGATCCCGGGGCCAGTGCCATCACCCCTGATATGGAGAGGGGGCAGGGAGAACGGGGTTGGGCCGAGTCAGAGGACTCGGCGTGGGGGCTCCACGGGACGCTGCGGGGTCTGAAGGTGGATGGAGGGGCCACAGGCCGTGGGGCTGGCAGCTCTAGAGCCGGGAAGGAGAGCAGACGGGCTCTGCCTGGAGCCCGAGGAGGAGCCGGTGCGCCGGTCTGCGGGCAGATGATGTGAGTGGAGCACGTCAGCCCCTTCAGGAGGGCGTCTGGGTGTCCACTCAGGAGGGGCAGGGCTCAGGAGAGGCCGGGGTGGGGGTGGTCTCTGGGAGGAGCTGGTCCAGGCCTCGCGAGACTGAAGGCAGGAGCGCCAGGTGGGCTTTCAGAGCAGGTGATTCAGTCTGAGATGAGAAGCTTGCGGTGGGCACGACAGTGGCCTGTGTGAGTGTGTCTGGGTGTCCCTGAGTGTGTGTCTACGAGCATACACACAATGTTGATGGTTTAAAATAACAGAAATGTGTCCTGGCACCGTTTGGAGGCCAGGCCTCTGGAACGAAGCTGTCGTCGAGATAACACAGTACAGGCCCAGAACCAGTGATGCCTGAGGCCACAGCCCAGGGTCTGAAGGCCCAGCGGGACCAGCGGACCAGGCTCTTGCTAAAGTGGGGGCGGGGGTGTCCCCGGCCGACCACTGCCCCCCGGTTCCTGTGCATGGATCTGGTCAGAATATCCAGATTCCCGTGAATCTCACTGAACTGTTTTTCTGTTAAAATCAGCTGGAGTCCTATCCAGTATTTGTAATTAAGAATCCTGACTACTGGTCCGGTGGCTAAGACTCTGCCCTCCCAATGCAGGGGGGCTGGGGTCGATCCCTGGCTGGGAAACTAGATCCCACACGCTGCGACTAAGACCCATCAAAGCCAAATAAGCGATGAATGTTGCTGTGGTTTGTGCCGTCCCTGTAGTCGTATCCGACTCTCTGTGACCCCACGGATGTACCTCGCCAGGCTCCTCTGTCCATGAGATGCTCCAGGCAAGGATACTGGAGTGGGTGGCCATGCCCTCCTCCAGGGCGTCTTCCCAACCCAACGACTGAACCTGCGTCTCTGTGTCTCCTGCGTTCTTTACCACCAGCACACCTGGGAAGCTGTTGTTTGGTTGCTAAATATTATATATGTATATACATATATAAATATAAATAAATAAATAACCACTGTGGCTTGTGCACCCAGAAGTCTGTGGCAGAACCAACACTTCCGGTGTCCTCAGGCTGGGTCATCAGACAGAAGGACCAAGAGACATCAAGCTTGTGAAGGGGAATAGGAACCCCCAAGAGGCTGTGCTGAGAGCCTGCAGCACTTACCTGGCTTCAGTTCAGTTCAGGTCAGTTGCTGAGTCGTGTCCGACTCTTTACGACCCCATGAATCACAGCACGCCAGGCCTCCCTGTCCATCACCAACTCCCGGAGTTCACCCAAACTCATGTGCATCAAGTCGGTGATGCCATCCAACAATCTCATCCTCTGTCGTCCTCTTCTCCTCCTGCCCCCAGTCCCTTAGGCATCAGGGTCTTTTCCAATGAGTCAACTCTTCACATGAGGTGGCCAAAGTACTGGAGTTTCAGCCTCAGCATCAGTCCTTCCAATGAACACCTAGGACTGCTCTCCTTTAGGATGGACTGGTTGGATCTCCTTGCAGTCCAAGGGACTCTCAAGAGTCTTCTCCAACACCACAGTTCAAAAGCATCAATTCTTTGGTGCTCAGGTTTCTTTATAGTCCAACTCTCACATCCATACATGACCACTGCAAAAACCATAGCCTTGACTAGATGGCTGCCACCCCTCTGGCATGGGGTCCTCCCAGCTTCTGCCCCGACCTCGGACGTGCAGTAGCCATCATAGTCAACAAAAGAGTCTGAAATGCAGTACTTGGATGCAATCTCAAACACGACAGAATGATCTCTGTTCGTTTCCAAGGCAAACCATTCAATATCATAGTAATCCAAGTCTATGCCCCAACCAGTAATGCTGAAGAAGCTGAAGTTGAACGGTTCTATGAAGACCTACAAGACCTTTTAGAGATGTCCTTTTCATTATAGGGGACTGGAATGCAAAAGTAGAAAGTCAAGAAACACCTGGAGTAACAGGCAAATTTAGCCTTGGAACACGGAATGAAGCAGGACAAAGGCTAATAAGAGTTTTGCCAAGAGAACCCACTGCTTATAGCAAACACCCTCTTCCAACACAAACAAAGACTCTACACATGGACATCACCAGATGGTCAACACCGAAATCAGATTGATTATATTCTTTGCAGCCAAAGATGGAGAAGCTCTATACAGTCAACAAAAGCAAGACCAGGAGCTGACTGTGGCTCAGATCATGAGTTCCTTATTATCAAATTCAGACTTAAATTGAAGAAAGTGGAGAAAACCGATAGACCATTCAGGTATGACCTAAATCAAATCCCTTATGATTCTACAGTGGAAGTGAGAAATAGATTTAAGGGTCTAGATCTGATAGAGTGCCTGATGAACTATGGACAGAGGTTTGTGACATTGTACAGGAGACAGGGAGCAAGACCACCCCCAAGAGAAAGAAATGCAAAAAAGCAAAGTGGCTGTCTGGGGAGGCCTTACAAATAGCTGTGAAAAGAAGAGAGGCGAAAAGCAAAGGAGAAAAGGAAAGATATAAGCATCTGAATGCAGAGTTCCAAAGAATAGCAAAAGAGATAGGAAAGCCTTCCTCAGCGATCAATGCAAAGAAATAGAGGAAAACAACAGAATGGGAAAGACTAGAGATCTCTTCAAGAAAATTAGAGATACCAAGGGAACATTTCATGCCAAGATGGGCTCAATAAAGGACAGAAATGGTACGGACCTAACAGAAGCAGAAGATATTAAGAAGAGGTGGCAAGAATACACAGAAGACCTGTACAAAAAAGATCTTCACGACCCAGACAATCATGATGATGTGATCTCTAATCTAGAGCCAGACATCTTGGAATGTGAAGTNAAAGCTAGTGGAGGTGATGGAATTCCAGTTGAGCTGTTTCAAATCCTGAAAGATGATGCTGTGAAAATGCTGCACTCAATATGCCAGCAAATTTGGAAAACTCAGCAGTGGCAACAGGACTGGAAAAGATCAGTTTTCATTCCAATTCCAAAGAAAGGCAATGCCAAAGAATGCTCAAACTACTGCA
>SJYQ01104630.1:21921-35038 GCA_006410935.1 Redunca redunca
AAAGAAATAACTAAATATATAACTAAAAAAAACTGCAAAAAATAAATAAGATTTTTAAATAGGAGAGAGGAAATATTACTATAACCAAAATAATTAGACTCACAAATAATTAGTCTAAAAATTAGACTAACAAGAAGAAAATTTTCACATATTCTGTTTCACTTATGCAAAAATAAATTCTAATTCTGATATTCAAATTTAAAGGTCCATACTAGTCACGAAATAAAGACAAGCTTCAAGAGAAATGGCCTAAGACTTTTAACTGTGTAGACAACGTTTACTATAGATCTTCTCTAAATAAACTAGGGAAAGTGGATGTACAATACAGAAAAAAGGGTAATTCGAATCTCAATGGAAGGATGTAAATACCTCTAAGCAAAAAACTGCAAATGCATACAGTTAGATTGGTTAAGGAATGAAATTTGAAGGTAGTCAGATTGGGTGTAAATCCCCCTTCTACTACCTAATAGATGTTGAGTATTTAGTGAAAATTTCAACTTATTATAAAATGCCAGTAGAATAATAAATTCTATTATCATGAAAATGAAAAAAATCAAATTAATAATTTTAGGCAATTAGAATAGTACTTGGACTATAGAATGTGCTGTATAGGTGTTTATACAATAAAATGCATCAAATCAGTTCAGTGGCTCGGTCATGTACAACTCGATGCAACCCCATGGACTGCAGCATGTGAGGCCTCCCTGTCCATCACCTACTCCTGGAGTTCACTCAAACTCATGTCCATAGCGTCAGTGATGCCATCCAACAATCTCATCCTCTGTCCGCTGGTTCTTTTTTTCAACTTCAATCTTTCCCAGTCTCAGGGTCTTTTTAAATGAGTCAGCTCTTCCCATCAGGTGGCCAAAGTATTGGAGTTTCACCTTCAACATCAGTCCTTCCAATGAACATTCAAGATTGATATCTTTTAGGATGGACTGGTTTCAACATATTATAAAATGCCAGTAGAACAATAAATTCTATTATCATGAAGATGAAAGAAACAAACTAATAATTTGCAGTCCAAGGGACTCTCAAGAGTCTTCTCCAACACCACAGTTCAAAAGCATCGATTCTTCAGCACTCAGCTTTCTTTAGAGTCCAACTCTCACATCCATACATGACTGCTGGAAAAACCATAGCCTTGACTAGATGGACCTTTGTTGGCAAAGTAGTGTCTCTGCTTTTTAATATGCTGTCTAGGTTGGTCATAGCTTTTCTTCCAAGGAGTAAGTGTCTTTTAATTTCATGGCTGAGGTCACCATCTGCACTGACTTTGGAGCCAAAAAGAATAAATTCTGCCACTGTTTCCTCTGTTTTCTCCATCTATTTGCCATGGAGTGATGGGACTGGATGCTATGACCTTTGTTTTCTGAGTGTTGAGCTCTAAAGCCAACTTTTTCACTGTCCTCTTTTACTTTCATCAACAGGCTCTTTAGTTCTTTGCTTTCTGACTTAAGGGTGGTGTCATGTGCATATCTGAGGTTATTGATATTTCTTCCAGCAATCTTGATTCCAGCTTACGCTTCATCCAGCCCAGCATTTCTCATGATGTACTCTGCATATAAGTTAAATAAGCAGGGTGACAATATACAGCCTTGACGTACTCCTTTTCCTATTTGGAACCAGGCTGTTGTTCCATGTCCAGTTCTAACTGTGGCTTCCTGACCTGCATTCACATTTCTCTAGAGGCAGGTCAGGTGGTCTGGTATTCCCATCTCTTTCAGAATTTTCCACAGTTTATTGTGATCCACACAGTCAAAGGCTTTTGCATAGTCAATAAAGCAGAAATAGATGTTTTTCTGGAACTCTCTTGCTTTTTAATGATCCAGCGAATGTTGGCAATTTGATCTCTGTTCCTCTGCCTTTTCTAAAACCAGCTTGAACATCTGGAAGCTCTCGGTTCACATATTGCTGAAGCCTGGCTTGGAGAATTTTGAGCATTACTTTACTAGCATGTGAGATGAGTGCAATTGCGTGGTAGTTTGAGCATTCTTTGACATTGCCTTTCTTAGGGATTAGAATGAAAACTGACGGTTTCTAGTTCTGTGGCCACTGCTGAGCTTTCCAAATTTGCTGGCATATTGAGTATAGCAGTTTGACAACATCATCATTTAGGATTTGAAATAGCTCAACTGGAATGCCATCGCCTCCACTACCTTTGATCACAGTGATGCTTCTTAAGGTTAACTTGGCTTCACATTCCAGGATGTCTGGCTCTAGGTGAATGATCACACCATTGTGATTATCTGGGTCATGAAGATCTTTTTTGTACAGTTCTTCTGTGTATTCTTGCCACCTCTTCTTAATATCTTCTGCTTCTGTTAGGTCCATACCATTTCTGTCTTTATTGAGCCCATCTTTGCATGAAATATTCCCTTGGTATCTCTAATTTTCTTGAAGAGATCTCTACTCTTTCCCATTCTACGTTTTCCTCTATTTCTTTGCACTGATCACTGAGGAAGGCTTTCTTATCTTTCCTTACTATTATCTGGAACTCTTCATACAAAAGGGTATATCTTACCTTTTCTCCTTTGCTTTAGGCTTCTCTTCTTTTCACAGCTATTTGTAAGACCTCCTCAGAGAGCCATTTTGCTTTTTTGCATTTATTTTTCTTGGGAATGGTCTTGCTCCCTGTCTCCTGTACAATGTCACAAACCTCCATCCATAGTTCATCAAGCACTCTGTCTATCAGATTTAGTCCCTTAAATCTATTTCTCACTTCCACTGTGTATTCATTAGGGATTTGATTTAGGTCATGCCTGCATGGTCTAGTGATTTTCCCTACTTTCTTCAATTTGGCATAAGGAGTTCATGATCAAAAGCCAAAGTCAGCTCCTGGTCTTGTTTTTGCTGACTGTCTAGAACTTCTCCATCTTTGACTGTGAAGAATATAATCAATCTGATTTTGGTGTTGACCATCTGCTGATGTCCATATGTAAGTCTTCTCTTGTGCTGTTAGAAGAAGGTGTTTGCTATGACCAGTGCATTCTCTTGGCAGAACTCTATTAGCCTTTGCCCTACTTCATTCTGTACTCCAAAGCCAAATTTGCCTGTTACTCCAGGTGTTTCTTGACTTCATACTTTTACATTCTAGTCCCCTATAATGAAAAGGGCAACTTTTTTCGGTTTTAATCCTAGAATGTCTGTAGGTCTTCATAGAACCATTCCACTTCAGCTTCTTCAGCATTACTGGTAGGGGCATAGACTTGGATTACAGTGATATTGAATGGTTTGCCTTGGAAATGAACAGAAATCATTCTGTCATTTTTGAGACTGCATCCAAGTACCAGATTCAGACTCTTTTATTGACTATGATGGCTACTCCATTTCTTCTAAAGGGTTCTTGCCTGCAGTAGTAGATAACGGTCATCTGAGTTAGATTCACCCACTCCAGTCCATTTTAGTTTGCTAATTCCTAAAATGCATATTGCTATACAAATAAAATATGCCTTAATGCTTAAATTTATAATAATCAGGATATAAAATCTCTAAATATTCTCTAATGGAACTTGGAGAAATAAATGGAGAAACAAAATATAGTAAAGACTGACAAAATTCTTGTATTTTTAAAAGAAGAGAGAATTTTTCATTATAGGTTTTTGAAGAAAATGTCTAAAGTATGCTTAAACATTAAAATGTAAAAGTTAATGCTAAAATACAAATGACATATTGAGGTTAGCAAACTTTTGGCAGCAAGCTAATAATATTTTTTTACATAATTTTAAAGTTTTATAAAGGAAAAACATATTACCCAGACTAAATCTGATCCAAAAATTCTAAAATACTTACTATGTGGCCATTTAAGTAAAATCTTTATCACTCTTATATAAGAGAAGTAAAGAAAAAGCAAGTAAAGTATGAAAGGAATAAAACAATCCAATTAAGAGAGAAAATTTATAGAAAAGAGATTATAGTAAACAAAAGAATACTATACATATATTCAGATATATCATTCAGTTCATTTCAGTAGCTCAGTAATGTCTGACTCCTTACCACCCCTGGATTGCAGCAAGCCAGGTCTCCCTGTCCATCACCAACTTCTGGAGTTTACTCAAACTCATGTCCATCTCATCAGTGATGTTATCCAACCATCTATTCCTCTGTCATCCTCTTCTCCTCATGCCTTCGATCTTTCCCAGCATGAGGGTCTTTTCCAATGAGTTGGTTCTTCACATCAGGTGACCAAAATATTGGAGTTTCAGCTTCATCATCAGTTCTTCCAATGAGTACCCAGGACTGATTTTCTTTAGGATTAACATATTTGATCTCCTGGCAGTCCAATGTCTCTCAAGAGTCTTCTCCAACACCACAGTTTAAAAGCATCAATTCTTTGGTCTCAGCTTTCTTTATAGTCCAACTCTCACATCCATACATGACTACTAAAAAAAAACCATAGCTTTGACTAGTTGGGCATTTGTTGGCAAAGAAATGTCTCTGCTTTTTAATATGCTTTCTAGGTTGGTCATAGCTTTTCTTCCAAGGAGTAAACATTTTTAATTTCATCATATGCAGAGATTTTGGAGTCCCCCCAAATAAAATCTCTCACCATTTCCATTATTTCCCCATCTATTTCCCATGAAGTGATGGGACCAGATGCCATGATCTTCGTTTTCTGAATGTTGAGCTTTAAGCCAACTTTTTCACTCTCCACTGTCACTTTCATCAAGAGGCTTTTTAGTTCCTCTTCACTTTCTGCCGTAAGGGTGGTGTCATCTGCATATGAGGTTATTGATATTTCTCCTGGCAATCTTGATTCCAGCTTGTGCTTCTTCCAGCCCAGCATTTTTCATGATGTACTCTGCATATGGGTATAAACAGAATATAAAAACAACTCCAAAACATAAAAGCAACACAAAGATAAAACAAAATATTGTCTATAGAAAAGTCAGTTTCTAGTTTTACACAATAAACATATGAAAGCTGTTCAAAATTAGTAAAACATCAAGTTTAAAAGGGAAACAAAAGGACAGGAAACATGACTATACATAGAAATTAAAAAAAAATTCTATATAATAAGTTTTAAGCATTTAAGAGATTTTAATGTCATTTGTATGCCCACCAGGCTCCCCCATCCCTGGGATTCTCCAGGCAAGAACACTTGAGTGGGTTGCCATTTCCTGCTCCAATGCATGAAAGTGAAAAGTGAACGTGAAGTCGCTCAGTCGTATCTGACTCTTAGCGACCCTATGGACTGTAGCCTACCAGGCTCCTCCATCCATGGGATTTTTGAGGCAAGAGTACTGAAGTGGGGTGCTATTGCCTTCTCTGAAACTTACAGATACAGAGAACTTAAAAAATTAGTGCTTACCAGTGGGAAGAGAGAAGGAGAGAGAATGTGTATAGGGGTGGAGAGTAAGAGGTACAAACTCTTATGTACAAAGTAGGCTACAAGTTTATATTGTACAACACAGGGAATATAGCCAATAGTTTATAATAACTATAAATGTAGTATAACCTTTAAAATTGTGAATCACTGTACTATGTGCCTATAATGTTGTATATCAACTCAATGAAAAAAAATGACTAAAAATAGAAAACCATAATGATTTGGCTTTAAGGAAAGTATAAATGACAAACTTTGTTTAAGACCAAGTTGAAAACATTATATTTAAACAGTAATGGGAAGAAAAAAAATCTATCCCAGGTTGATCAAAGTTCCACCACACACTTAAGAAAGAGATTATATTCTTTAAACATCTTTAACTAATATATTAATAGTAACTGAAATATTCTCAATTAATTTAAATAGATAAGTATCATCCTGATAACAAATCTTATCAAGGAAATCAGTTACACCTAAGTTAAGCAATAGAAAAACTCACCTCTGCATGTTTTTATAAAAGCTTATTTTAAATATTGAGACAAAGAAAATTTAACAGAATATTAATCAAATGTCCAAGCAAATTATATCTTAAGATTTTGTGAAAGTTCAACATTATGAGGTTTACTAAAGTATTGGTGTTACATCAGGGTTTTCCAGATGGCTTAGTGGTAAAGCATCCACCTGCCATTGCAAGGGATGCAGGAGACAGGTTTAACCTCTGGGTTGGGAAGATGCCCTGGAAGAGGAAATGGCACCCCATTTCAGTATTCTTGCCTGGAAAACTCAAGGGACAGAGGAGCCTGTTGGGCGATAGTCCCTGGGCTCACAAAGAGCCAGACACAACTAAGCAATTAAGTGTGCTCTCTCTCTCTCTCACACACACACATGTTATATTAATGAATTAAAGTAGAAGAAACAAATAAGATAAGTGGTACCATAAATTAACAAATCTAAAATAAACACATCTTAGAAAGCTACTAAAGATTGTATTTTGCCATTATCTACTACAGATAGCACATTGAATTTTGCATTAGAACTGATTATACACGTAACTACTTCTCTTTCTGTAGTTTTTTATATAGCATGTGCATGAACATGGATGTACTTATTCACCAAATGTCAATTACATAAGTGTTCAATCACTACCTTGAGCCCTGGAACAATATAAAACTGAAAAGTCTAGTATCTATTTCTACTGGGAAATTTAGTAACAAAAACAAATTAAAAAGTCATTTTATTTTGTTTCAAACAGATCTTCTCCCCTCTGTGTACAAGCGAAGATAGGAACTCCTGAGTTTTCCTGAATTATGCCCCATAGATTATTATGAGTTCTAACACCTTTCTTCTAGATAATCATAGTAACATATGTGACCTATAGTATTAATTTACAGTATGCTTTGGTATTCTATGATGTAATTCTGGGAAAGTGTCATATATGAAGTTGTTTCTTTAATTATTTAGGGGAAATAGTGTGCATTAATCACTACCACAGTTTAGTTATTGAATTCTTATAGCACTCAAATAAAACAGCTTAATAAACTATTGAAATGTGGCTAACTAATTAAGGAATAATTAGGAAACAATTAACATATTAAACATGTTGACTAAATCACATAAGTTATCTGTGATAGAAATGAGATCTGGATATCAGGTTTTATGATTCCTTTTAACTGATTTTAAATCATGCATTATACAAGAATAAGAATTTTTACATGGATAATCTCATTTAATTGTTACAACAGTACTTGAAGAAAGACTTTGTTATTATTTTCATTTTATAGAATGGGATGCTGAAACTTTGGTTACTTCAGTGTTTTCTCACAATTTTACCTACTGGTTATTAGGGACAGACTTGACATCAAGCAATTCAACCACATTTTGCTATCATCAGCTATTATTACTTCGGGCTAATTCTTTCCATCAGTGGGTTTTAGTAAATTCTTCATGAGTTCATTCTTTCAGTCTGACAATTTGTTAAAAAAAACTGTGCACATATTCTAATATTTCCGATAAAGTTTCTACGTAGAACTTTCTTAAATGTTTCAAGGCAACTCCAAAGCACAATAAATAAAACAGTGTGTGTGTGGGAACACAAGCATGAGGAAGAGTGGTTGCAGAACCTTATTTCCTGCCATCCGTCTTTGGGATGAACCTAAGATCTCTTAAAGTCATTCTGATAATCAATTGGAAGCAATTCTAGAAATGTCACCAGAAAGAGTACTTGTCTGTTTCTTCAGTCAATACCCCAATCTTGTTGCCTGTAATGTGACTAAGATAATAGGATGACATTTCCAGGAGTATCAGTTTGACTCTATGAACTTCCGTATGCATAGAGAGGAAATACATCAGAGCAAGGGCTAATGGGTGAATTCCCTAGTTCTCTTTAAAGCTGACAGCCACTCTTACCTCATCCTTCCCTGGAATGTTATCTTTTTGTTTGTTTTACAATCAGAAACTATATCAGGATGCATTAAGTAAAAAACAAAAAAAAAATATGAAACAGAAAGCAAACTAATGCAAGCCTAGGCAGATTTCCAGATATAAGTGTGAAGCAGCAAAAAGCAAATATAGCATCACTATCAAATGAAGTCAAGCTGCTCAAAAAACACATAGTTACAAACAGGACTGTTGAAGTAGATGCTATTATGTAAGGCAGAAAACTCTTTGCCAGCACACGGAGCACTCAAATTCCTCTTTCTCATACTCCATTTATTGATATGTTAATCAAAATATTTATTTATTAAGACCATTTCTTTCAGTATTTTTTCCATTTATGTAGACTTCTTTAGTGTATTGGAGAGTCATAAACTTACATTTTAGGCATGTCACTGATTCAGACTGATCTTTTTTTTTCTAACTAACGCAAGTAAGTGGGGTATATTTTACGACTTATCTGTTATATGCTCACTTCTTAATATCTGTACACTTTTAAAAGGAAAATATTCTAGATAGAGAGTTAATTTTCTTAAGCTTCTGGCAAGCAAGTATTTCCCATATCATTTTCCATTTCACAGAGAGAAATAATGCACATTATAGAATTTAATATACATGCTTTTATTGATATAGGAGGGGGGAAAAGCTCTTAAAGAAAATAAAACCCCAAAGTATCTTATTAATATTTAATTTTTAAGTGGTAAGTATTCAGGGTTTCAATATCAAGTACAATACTTACTTTAGAGGATCAATATGTATTTCTGAAATTAGCATATTTTTTGTTGTTTCTGATATTAAAGTAATGAATTACTAATATTAATACTAAATACCTATACTGCTTCCTCTGAAGAAAGAGATTTTATCATGAGTACTTGGTTCTGAGAGATATTCATATGTGTATTCCCTAAAGTAATTCAATGTATGAACTCTTTGCAAAGAATAAATGCATGTTTTCTCCAGACTATGTATAACAATATCTGTGGCATGTGCTTGTAACAGGTATATGGCAGATATTAGATACTTGATTGATCACATAAAGGAAATAGGAGAAAAGATTTATTATTGGGAACTGTAATATTCTACAGAAGATTATGGTCATGTGAATGGTTTAATGAAGGCCTGCTAGAGGGACTGTCCAAGTTAACACTGAGGCACTTGCATTATCTCCCAGAAAAAAATTAAAATGTAACTGCATTGTAATGAGACAATCCTACATTTGCCTTGGTTATGAAAAGAAATGCTATAAATGTCTATCCTAGTCATATTGGTGACATACATGAAAAGAAAGTGAAAATGAAGTCACTCAGTTGCGTCTGACTATTTGCGACCCCACGGACTGTAGCCCACCAGGGTCCTCCATCCATGGAATTTTCCAGGCAAGAGTACTGTTTATCTGAATCTCAGGTAGTTTGTGTGAAAAGGATTTTTTTTTTTCATGGCCATAATTTGAGGGAATTATAGCAAAGAGTCTGGACACATATAAAAAGTGAGCTTTTGACCATATAGTCATATATATATAATGAATAATTTGTGGAGGCAGTAAACAGTTCTCCAATCCTAGATTTGTCTCTTTATAGCTGTGCATGTTATCTGGGCACTTAGGACCTCAGAGCCTAATTTTACATATCACAAAATTCCTGGAATTTTTTTTTAATATTTGCAGTGGAATGATGCATCAAAACTATGTAAAAATCATTTATTGTAACTAACATATTGATAATTACCTTACACAGATATTGTATGCTATTTTTTTTAACCACATAGATGCCAGATCTTAGTTCCCCAAACAGGGATCCAACTGATGCCCACTGCAGTGGAAGCGTGGAATCTTAACCACTAGAACACAACGGAAGTCCCTGTATGTTATTCTGGTTGCTTTCATTTCCCTCACTGTCATTCCCCCTTTATTAAGAAAGACCAGAGAATGCATGATATGTATTGAACAAGCCCAGCTATTTTTTTAAATCAGTGTATGATATTAATGAATCATTAAGAAGAACTATATCAACACCGCCACTAACACTTTGATATATGAAAAATACAATTATCTTAAGCAAGTATGAGTTTAGGAAGATCAACTATATCATATGTTGCAGGTGATAAATAATCCAAGGACAAGTTAAGAAAATAGCATTGACATATATATGCTGTGCTGTACTATGCTTAGTCGCTCAGTCTTGTCCGATACCTTATGACAGAATGGACTGTAGCCCACCAGGCTCCTTTCTCCATGGGATTCTCCAGGCAAGAATACTGGAGTGGTTTCCCAACTCAAGGATCAAACCAGGTCTCCCTCATTGCAGACGGATTCTTTACTGTCTGAGCCACCAGAAATCCTAATACTGGTGTGGGTAACCTATCCCTTCTCCAGGGGATCTTCCTAACCCAGGAATTGAACTAATTGTGGTCTCCCACATTGAAGGTGGATTCTTTACCAATTGAGTTACCAGGGAAGCTCCCATATATATGTTATCATGTGTAAAATATATAGCTAGTAAGAAGCAGCCAGATAGCACAGGGAGCCCAGCCTGGTACTCTATGTAACCTAGAGTGTAGGGGAGAGAGGCTGAAGAGGGATTTTATATATATATATATACTTTATATATATATATAATTATGGCTGATTTGCATGTTGTATGACAGAAAGCAACACATTACAAAGTGCTGCTGCTGCTGCTGCTGCTAAGTCGCTTCAGTCGTGTCCGACTCTGTGTGACCCCACAGACAGCAACCCATCGGGCTCCGCCGTCCCTGGGATTCTCCAGGCAAGAACACTGGAGTGGGTTGCCATTTCCTTCTCCAATGCATGAAAGTGAAAAGTGAAAGTGAAGTTGCTCAGTCGTTTCCGACTTTTAGAGACCCCAGGGACTGCAGCCTACCAGGCTCCTCTGTTCGTGGGAGTTTCCAGGCAAGAGTATTGGAGTAGGGTGCCATTGCCTTCTCTGACATTACAAAGTAATTACCCCCAAATTAAAAAAAAAAAAAATTAAGTAGTAATTACAAAAGTAAGTAAGTAATTCCAAAAGTAATAATAAATAATAACAATCTGAAGACTGGCCCATTAGGCCTCTCAAAAGCTGCACTAAACTATAGCAGATCCTAGCAAAAGGCTTTTAACTCTTCTTTCTCTCTCCCTTTGTACTTGTTTCCTCCCTTTGTTTTTTGTTTGTTTGTTTTATTCTTAGCCTATATAATGGGTAAAAGTTTCCAAATTCTGTGTATAGAAGGATATTTTGAAAAAAATAAAAAAGTATCAGCAGTTTAGGCTGAAGAGTAAACTTCTTGAGAATAAGTACAAGTTTAACCCCCATTAATTCACATATAACCCAATGCACAATATGCTGGAAAATGACTTCACCTGATTTACCTAATCAGAAAATGTTAAGTTGTAAGGACAAAGAAATTCTTAGATCCAAATTCTGCCCCAAGCTATAAACATTTATTGTACATAAACAGGCAGAGAGACAATCACACAAACTCTTCTGTTGTTCTGAGAAGCCCCATTCTCTGGCTTGAAAATCTTAGCTCACCATGCCTGATATACATAGGTATAGCTGTATTTTGATACTTTAGAGAAATAGAATCCTTTCTAAAATGGTGTGTAGCATAACTCATGATGCTCACAATCTTGATTGCTATCCCAGTGTTACTAACTATTGAGTTTATCTGCTGTTTTCTGTCTTATTCATTGACAAATAGAAAGACCTGAACACTCTTCTTAAATAACCTTCTATTTTGAGTCCCACTCATTTCACCATTGACAAGATAGCTATAAAGTCAGTTATATGAATTAACAAACACTTTCATGTAGATCATTTCTAATAGAATTTCAGATATTAAGCAATCACTTTCTAGAATGTTCAGACATTATAAAGGTACTTCAAATGCTGAATTAACTCAACACAACAGACATAGAGATATTGTCCTATTTGTATTAATTTTAATTTTTTAAAAAAATTTACCTTTTTAAATAGTAAATTGTGCCATCATTTGATTGGAGAAGACAATGGCAACCCTCTCCAGTACTCTCGCCTGGAAAATCCCATGGACGGAGGAGCCTGGTAGGCTGAAGTCCATGGGGTCATGAAGAGTCGGACACCACTGAAGCGACTTAGCAGCAGTAGAAGCATAGTCTATGTTCACTTATTTACTATGTTTTCTCCATTCTACCTCAGTGGCCTGTAAAGCAGATGCTTTCTCATAACGTCTCTAATCCCTTAGGAAAACTGAAAAAAATCATTCCTTTTTTACTGTTAACTTGTTAAGTTCACTTTAACTCCAAGACCTTAAGTGAAAGCTGCTCAGTCCTGTCCAAATCTGTGTGACCCTTTGGACTACACAGTCCATGGAATTCTCCAGGCCAAAATACCGCAGTGGTAGCCGTTCCCTTCTCCAGCAGATCTTCCCAACCCAGGGATCGAACCCAGGTCTACTGCATTACAGGTGGATTCTTTACCAGCTGAGCCACCAGGGAAGCCCAACTCCAAGACATTCAGTTCAGTTCAGTCCCTCAGGCATGTCTGACTCTCTGTGATCCCATGGACTGCAGTACGCCAGGCCTCCCTGTCCATCACCAACTCCAGGAGCCTACTCAAACTCATCCATCGCAACAGTGATGCCATCCAACTATCTCATCCTCTGTCATCCACTTCTCCCGCCTTCAATCATTCCCAGCATCAGGGTCTTTTCAAATGTGTTGGTTCTTCCCATCAGGTGGCCAAAGTATTAGAGTTTCATCTTCAGTATCAGTCCTTCCAATGAATATTCATGACTGATTTCCTGTAGGATTGACTGGTTGGATCTCCCTGCAGTTATCTAAGGGACTCTCAAGACATTAAGGAACAATAAACAAAGTCGAAACTAACATACATAAGACCATACAGTTTTAAATAGGTTTAGGATGTATCAAGGTCCCTTTTCTGGAGTATCTGAATTCCTATTGAAATGATTCCTGAAAGATTCACTGGTGTTTGCCCTTGTTGATATCTGAAGGAGGAGGCTTGCCTGTGCCTTCCAGAAATCAGCTCTTTCCCTTCTTCTTAATGAAGGTCATGCCTCTGTTTTTGCCACCTACTTCCCCAAATGTATTAAATATAAATATCATCTTGGGAACTGTCATGGATATCTTTATCTCCAATTCTTATGATACCAGTTTTAATGGACTTTTGTCTGGCTTAGTAAGGAATATCTCTGAGGCATTTTAAAATACTAATTTGAAGAATGGATGTTTTATATATACATACATTTTTCCTTCTTTTTCTTTCATTGGCAAAATGGAGTTTGAGAAGATAGTGAAAATTCATTTACCTAACATTATGTATCAAATGAACACAAATTTTTAAAAATAAATTTTTACTA
>SJYQ01104630.1:45046-56302 GCA_006410935.1 Redunca redunca
TATTAATGGTAGAAAAAGAAGAAATAAAGTGACAAATAAAATCTCTACCATTACAGAGTAAAGGAGATTTTATTAGCAAGAGGAGTATAACTGGTTCTGGTTCTAAATATTATTATTTAAAAAGAAATTTCTTTCAGCTCCAAGGAAAAAAATGAATAGAAATACACAATGATACATGTTGAAATGATGAATAATTGAAGTATAAAGACCAAAAAAAAAATAAGAACACCTTTTAATACAAAATGCATTTGGACTTGTTGAAAGAAAAAAATATGGATATTAAAATACACCAATTTCTGCACCTAAACTTATAGCCCTCTGATTTAGCAAACTATGTTTTATTACCTGGATTCTTTTATAAAGTTGATAAGATGTTTTCTCCTTCCAAAAACTCTATTTTCCAGGCAGGCCTAAATTTGAGAGCTTTACCTGAAGATGTATTACTCATCTGTCATTAAACTGCCGTCACCACAATGATGTATAGTTCCAATACATCATCAGATTGCCATCACCCCTGTGATGTATTACTTACACTGAAATAGCTGTCAGGAACAGGTGGTGGAAACTCAGCAACTTTTAATATATTCTTTAGAAAAAGATTATAAACATTTCTTTTCATGAAAAACTTCATGGTGAATAATGTTTGATTCAAAATAGAGTTTTATCTATACACTCTAGAGCATAATGCATCTCTTCTTAATTTTGGGTATCCATAATTAGAACTGAAAATTGATAATACTAAAGTTTGTGAGGCTGCATTTTAAAAAAATCTTTAAACCAATAAGTTTTATTTCATTTAAAAAGCACTGCAAAATGTGAGAATGTGCTATTCTCATTTTGAGGGAAATTTGTAGCTATTTAATAATAAAGCCATTTCCCAAAATGTGGTGCAAATGCTCTTTCTGCTTAGAAATGTTAAAAAAGAATTGTCAAAATACTTTATAATCTAACTAACTTTCAAAATATTGTACATCCCTTTATTTATAACTTCATAGATTATTTGGACCATAAACAGTTTGATTACTGAATTTTTCTTCAGCAGACTTGCTTCATATTATCTGCAATTGTTTTCAGGAGACAAAATATTTTTTGTTGTATTTAATAAGCTTGTAATTTCAAGTAAAAGATAAACTGGCTCAGGTCAAGAGAGGGTTTCTAGAATTGGAATATCAGTATCACATCCTGCTGCTGCTGCTGCTAAGTTGTTTCAGTCGTGTCCGACTCTGTGCGACCCCATAGACGGCAGCCCACCAGGCTCCACCATCCCTGGGATTCTCCAGGCAAGAACACTGGGGTGGGTTGCCATTTCCCTCTCCAAATCATATCCTAGGATTTCCTAATTCCCTATGGAGTTTCTTCCTGTCTTATCTGCATCTGTATATTCCCTTTTTCACTTGGTAAGAAAGACCAGTTGTCCTCTATTACTCCCCTAAGTAATATTATCTCTGATGTTATGTACCTTTAAACTTAAAATTCAGGCAATCATTATTTCCTATTTCTCAGCAATTTCTTGAATCAGAATTCCAGGGGAAGAAACTTTGTTTTATTTACTTAAGTTGAGTGTCCAGTCTAATAAAATCAAATTCAAGTGCGCTGAGATATTCATTGATAAGAGGTGGTGTGAATGAGAAAGGGTGTTCACTAAAAAGAAAAGTCTACTATAAATCTAAATATCCACATAAACTGATACTTTTTTTTCTAAATTTTCAGAATATCCAGAATAAAGTATCACAGCTGTGAAGATATTTCCAGAAAATAGTTTCAAAAATTATTTTAAGTATTACAGCTTTATTCAGATAAATAAAAGGCCTCTGAAGATTTATAATTAGTTATAGTAAGGATTCACCAATTTCTTGGATACATTTTTGAAAAATAAAATTTTTCCCCAAATCTACAGATTATGCCAGAAAGAACCTTTTGTTCATCCATGCATCCCTAACACAGTACCTGTCATAGGCTGAGTATTGAATACACATCTAATAAATGGAGGAGCAAATGGTGGAACGATGTCTGTTTAAAATTGATATCACTGCATGATAAAATTAGCATTGCATTCTAAATGTAGGAACTGATATTGGCATAGCAACAACCTTTTTGAAAATTCACTCAACAGCTGCCTTAATTGAATAAGGCAATGAACATCTGAATTTAACATTCACCATATAAAATGTCACACTCTAAAGTAGACATACACACACATACACACACACATAATTTATGTCAAACAATAGTACAGTGAGATCTGACTTTTGGGATTAGGAAAAACATACTCATTTTTTTCACTCAAATGTAAGTAACATTTCTCCAGGAGAAAGATTTAACCTTAAACAAATGTTCCTTTGATTTGCAACAGCTAGTTTCACCTAAGATAATTGTGTAGTAAAGGAAGTAAAATTTAATATTGAATAATGTACATTTTAACTTCTACAGCAAAGCTAACTTTGGCATATTTGGGAAAACTAAAATCAATGAAGGTTTTATACTTGGGATAAATTACAATGCAGTGTAAGACTTGAAGACCAATTATATTTATCATAGCTGACCACTAGAAGTCATATGAAAGGATATAGTTAGGTAATGGTTTGGGCACAGACACTGAAATTGTTACATGAAGTTAAAGCTAGGCCATGTTATTTCAACACATATTTTTATTCCTGCTTTTTATAACTGGACAAATATAAAAATGCTAAAATGTAATTTGAACATGATTTTACTTCTGTTCATTTTTACACATTTCTTAGTGAATATGGACATGACAGAAAGTATCTTTAAACTCATTTCATGTCTGAATTACAAACATCAAAATATTGATACTTTAAATTTGTAAAATAATGCAATAAGTAAGTAATACTGATATTTCTCTATTTACCAATCAGAAATAGCTAAAAGTGCACAGTTAAAAACAGGTTTTGATAAGGCATTTTATTTAGATTTTCAAGAAATCATATGAAATGTATTCATGTTATATTGGAATAGGTTATGTTGCTTAGATACAAGAACATCTATGTGGATTAGAAACAAATTCACCAACTGAACCAAACTATTAAACATTTGGATAGCTTTTACTTCAACTTTTTGAACATTTTAATACATATTTCCAGACCAGCAGGAATAGCATCAGATGGGACCTTCTTAGACACATGAATTCTTGGGGCCATAATGAATTTGAAACTCTGAGGGCAGGTACAATAATCTAGAAGCTTTTGACAGGATTCTGATTCTAGAGTTTTGGTGTCACAGGTTTACAGAATTCAGATTCAATGAGGCCTTAGATTTGTTGAATGACCCATTGAGGAACAAGTGTAGGTCTTACACTTAGTCACAAAAACAGCAACAACAATTTTAAAAATGTGTATTTGTAGAATTATGCCAATGAGACTTAGAAGCAAATATGGAAAACAATGCTCAAGAAATACTAAGGAGTTTAAGATCATTGTTTGTATAACAATTGAAATAACAGTTGTGATAAAGACTTATGATGAAGTACTTAGGGCTTTTCATTTGAATGGAGTGATAAAGTGCCAAACTCAGAACAAAATGCTCTCCTGATAAGGCTGGGAATTTTTTCTTTAATGAAATATTTTAGATAAGTTAGTCTTCTTGCTGACCAGACTATAAATATTCTACTGATGAATATAAAGTTTCTGGAAAAAATCTGTAACTGATGTTTTAATGGCTTATATTTATAGTATAGATAACTTCTAAATTTACCTGTGAATGTTCAAGTGACTATGAATAGAAGCAATTTAGTAAGATATTCTTGCATCAAAATACAGAAATGCTAACATCAATATATATTCTAATAGCTAGAAAAAACTTTTTGATAGTATAGTTTTTGATTCATAAATATAAAGCAGAGAGCTGATTTCTTCCACTTGGAAAGTTATTTCTCTTTATATTTTTTTATATCAAATAATCACATATCAATGGAGGTTAGTTCATATTCATGCTGCCTATAATATATAATAAAATGATTGGATTTCCTCATTTTTTTTTTGGATTCAAGTATTTATTCCTTTCCATAATGGAGTAAATAGAATAATGTGTTTCAGAAACTGATTTGAAAAACAATGCATTTTAATTGTAAAGGAGGACATATATAGCTCATACAATATTCTGATATACTTCTGATGAGTTATGTGTGGCAAACTATAATTATGTTAATGTATTTCTTCCTAAAGATAAAATTTTGTCCATGGCATTATACTCATTTGTACAAAGCATTTGTATACACTTTTTTTTTAAACCTATTTAGAGGTTGAAGAATAACTATCTCAGAAAGCAGGTGCTGACTATATCAGTTGAACATCTCTCAGCATTAACACAAAAAGTAAACCTTTTCTCATGGATTAATATTTTTCTTTGTTCATTATTTAAAAAATAAAGAGTCCTGTGAGCATGTGTATTTAACTAGGACTTTGATTAATCTTTAGCATATCCATATTGCTAAAAGTAATCATTATAACATTGTCAATGTACATTTCATTGGGAGTTCCCTCAACATTACAGTTTCTATTTATACTGTTTTAATACTCTGAAGAAAAGCCAAATCACTTGAAACCTCTCAGATAGAGTAAAATCCATCACCATCATGATATTTTAGATTTCTAGTTTTGTCGTTATTCAGTCACTAAGTCGTGTCTGACTCTTTGTGACCACAAGGACCGTTGCCTGCCAGGGTCTTCTGTCTATAGGGATTTCCAGCAAGAATCCTGGAGTGGGTTGTCATTTCCTTCTTCAGGAGATCTTCCTGGATCAGGGATCACATCTGGGTCTCTTGCATTGGCAGGCAGATTCTTTACCACTGAGCCACCAGGGTAGCCTAATTTTCTTCTTTTAGACAATATGATCTATATGGATTTAAAGATTGAAATGCTAGTTGGCATAGCACTGGCTTCCTCCATGCAAAAATACTTTCTTAGGTATTTTATTGTGCTACATGAGTTCATAAAGATTGCTGTGAAGAAAGAGGGCTCTGATCATTTCAGTAGTGCCAGATTATTAAGTCTCATGGAAATAAGGAAAAATAGGAAGCTTGAGGATGTAGGGTTCAAAGTCAAGGAGCCTATGTCCCCAGTTGATATACAAGACCCTTTCCTGTTTAACTTATCTCTTGCCAGTAGATATACTTTGTTCTTTACTCTAAATATGCCTTCATGACATTCAGTTATTCTATTTTTGCATACACATCTCATGTATGCTCATGTGAAGTCTTTTTAAACTAAGTAATTTCATCTACTTGTAATGTGGTTACTATTTGCTCAAGACTGCTTTGCCTCATGACTACTGCTTCTACTGCTTATTGTTTTCTCTTGGTACTTCCTTGTGTGTTTCTACAGTTTTTTTGTACTCTGATCTCTGCATTACTTTTTGTATGTCACCTACTCAGACTCCTGAAAAGACACTGATTGTGAATGCTTAAAATCCAGTGTGGAGCTGACCTTTTGTTCAGAGTCTCATGCCAGTGTATCTCAAGCTATGGCCATAAGAAATTAATCACAGATGTATTGGAGAACTTAAAGATTGCCAGTGACTACATATTTTATATATGTTGTGGTTTCCAAATTACAAAGGAGAGTTTTAATACATAATGACAAAACAAACATACTACACACAAAATATAATATAGGGGATAAACAGTATTAAGGAGGAGATGATCTTGATTAAAAATCAACAACATTTTTCTGACCCTTACTCTAGTGTACTCCTAAAGTTAATGTCTCATTCACAAAATGAAGTCTCTATTATGATCAAGAAAGGACATTAATATTAAATAGATATTTCAGGGAAGTTGGCATTAAAGGCACCCTCCCTGGTTTTAGTCATATTCAAACATATAAGCATACACAAACACAGCACTCAGGATAATATTTTTAACTTGAGCATTTATTTTCAAAATCCAATAAAATTGACAATCACCTAAAGAACTGAGTGAGACAGAGTTTAACAATTTTTCATTTTCACCAGGGCAGGATAGAACAACAAAAAAATGTTTTGGTAGTGCTTGTGAGATACTCGGGATGATTTCAAGACTTTAATGAGCCATGAGTGCTCACTGCATCCACCCCTCCTCTATAAAATCATGATTAGTGTGTGTCAAGATATATTTATTCCTATGTTTGCCAAGACCATCTAACTGTAATAACTGTCATGTAGTGAAAAGAGAATGTGTTTTGGATTTGAAATGAGCTGGATTTGAATCCTTACACTAACAGGTTGTTCAGTCTTTTCTCTCAGGTAAACCCCTTTGGTTGTTGGTTGCCCGATCTTATCAGATATTATTCCTAGCATGCCATTCATTGTCCTTTAAGAAGAAGGCTTAAAACATGATTGCATCATTTTTTCTGCCTATTCTACATGAACTTTCAGTGCCTCAATCTCTCCAACCACTATGTCAGAATTCGCTTGTGATTAATACTGCCTACCTTGTCTACCTTCAAGGGTTGTTGAGAGAAACAAATGAGACTCGCTGGAGAAGAGTGAATGCCTCCAGGAAACACAATAGCAATTCAAACACTCAGTCCATAGGCTTGGGAGAGGATCAGCCACACAGAAGCTAGACAGAAAAGCAGTAATAAAAAGAACAGGCCAAAAAGACTTGAAGATTGTGAATATGATATGACCTGAATTTTCTGCTCCCTATTATTAGTCAAAATTATGAAGAGTTTGTCTCAGTTATAAATGAAAACACTGAGAAAGGACAAAAGTAGAAAAAAGTTAAGAAGGTATTCAAGATAGAAAAGCAGAGAAGAGCAGCTGTCAGAAAGTTGTACACTTAATTATTTTAAATGAACCTTAAGGTATATATGGATATAGTCATTCAGTAATCAGACAGTAAGGGATACAGTGTAGAGCTGAGGAGCACAGAGAGAAAACAAACAATGAATCAAGAGAAAAGAAGAATCTCTGGAATGCTTTCAACCTATATGAGTCAAAAAATGAGTGTACAAAGAATGAAAAAGTAACATTTCATTTAAAATATGTATTGTTATATATTTATAATTCACATGTAAAGCCTATTGAATTTGGGATTTATATGGGAAGATGAGCAATATTATAACCATGACTATTAAACATGATTTGATTAAAAAATGATAGTTAAGCTTTGAAAGATATGAAAAATTTGTGTTATTTTATTTAGTCTTTATTAAACGTTACAAATAGATATGAATAAAACACAATTTTGCCATGTTAGAAAAAGATATAAAATGTAGTCAGTTATTCTCCCAATGTTATAACTAATTCAGTTAAAGTGCATATATAAAATGATAGGCTCCAAAAGAAAAAATTGATAGGTGATAAACATTTCTGAGTCCAAATATAATTTAACTGTAGTAAGTCAGTCCACAGTGGAAAGTAAAATAGGTTGTGAGTAACACTGATAAGAATATAATTAGAATTTTTCTTTATACGGATGAATCAGATAGTTGACCATAATTAACATTAGGTTAGAGTAGATATATTCTGGATTTTCTGCACAGGTAACCACTCTTCTTCCAATTTCTGGATCGTTTTATGTCTCTTCATTAAGTTCATTTAGGAGTTGTGTTTTATGTGTTTCAAATCCCATGATCCATACTTGATTGGAACAAGGATGCTAGCAGTAATAATATGGATTAGTGAGTTTTTGTCTAAGGTATTTGATATTGGGGCTAAAGAAACCTGTAGCTAATTTGACACATGTGAATTTATGCACATGATACTAATGATAGGATAGAGAGCAAATAATCACTAGTGGAACACAACAGTGCCGAGAGCAAATTCTCAGATTTATCTTTGAATTCAGTAAAGAGCTATTGCAGGTTTTGAGAAGTGTAGCATTAGATTTCATATATATTTTAATAGGACCACCTTGTACTTATGCTTTGGGCCAACTGTAGAGAATCACTGAACTGGTGGTAGGTGAAGTAGTGGTGGAGGAAGTGGGAGAATGAGTGGATTCCTGGAGTATTTTAAAGGTAAGCAAGATTTCTGGATGCAATGTCTGTGTTTATAAGGAAAAGAAGGGAAGTGACAGTAAACAATCTTATTGATTGGGGCAATAGGAGAGATGAAACATCAAGATGAAGAGGTGGAGGTAGAGAAGGTTTTAATATGTAATCAAGATTCCCATATTGGCAATGTCAAGCATGAGCATATCCATGTCACTAGGGCTAACCTGGCTTCACCAACACTGCCCTCATTCCTTTAGAATTTTCAGCCTGTGTAGAATCTTTGTGCCTGAAAGAAACTTATTCCTTCAGATATCTGTACTTTCTTCAAGCTTTGACCTGATTGTCATTTACTCCACTTATTCAGTAATGTCTTCTCTGCCTTGACTACATATTGTTGTTCAGTCTCTCAGTCATGTTCCACTCTTTGTGACTGCAAAGAGTGATTGATTGCAGCATGCCAGGCTTCGCTATGCTTCACCATCTCCTGGAGCTTGCTCGAACAAATGTTCATTAGGTCGCTGATGCCATCCAACCATCTGGTCTTCTGTCGTCCCGTTCTCTTTCCTTCAGTCTTTCCCAGTATCAGAGTCTTTTATAATAGTCAGCACTTTGCATCAGGTGGCCAAAGTATTGGAGCTACAACTTCACTATCAGTCTGTCCAGTGAATATTCAGGACTGATTTCCTTTAGGATTGACTAGTTTGATCTCCTTGCAGTCCAAAGGACTCTCAAGAGTCTTCTCCAACACTACGGTTCAAAACCATCAATTCTTTGGTGCTCAGACTTCTTAATGATCCAACTCTCACATCCATACATGACTACTGGAAAAACCATAGCTTAAATTAGATGGACCTTTGTCACCAAAGTCGTGTCTCTGCTTTTTAATATGCTGTCTGTTAAACAGGCTTGTCATAGCTTTTCTTACAAGGAGTAAGCATCTTTTAATTTTATGGCTGCAGTCACCATTTGAAGTGATGTTGGAGCACAGGAAAATAAGTCTGTCACTTTTTCCATTGTTTTCCAAACTATTTGCCATGAGGTGAAGGGACCAGATGCCATGATCTTAGTTTTTTTAATGTTGAGTTTTAAGCCATTTTTTTGACTCTCCTCTTTCACTTTCATCAAGAGGCTCTTTAGTTCCTCTTTGCTTTCTGCCATAAGGGTTGTTTTCATCTGCATATCTGAGGTTATTGGCATTTCACCCAGAAATCTTGATTCCAGATTGTGCTTCATCCAGTACAGCATTCCATAGCCTTCCCATTCTGCAGGGCGTCTTACCAATCCAGGGATTAAACCTAGGTCTCCCACATTGCAGGTGGATTCTTTACGAGCTGAGCCACAATGCAAGCCCAAGAATACTGAAGTGGGTAACCTATCCCTTCTCCAATGGATCTTCTCAACCCAAGAATTGAACTGGGGTATCTGGCATTGCAGGTCGATTCTTTACCAACTGAACTATCAGGGAAGCCCAAGGTACTTGCATATAAGTTAAATAAGCAGGGTGACAATATATAGCCTTGACACAAGTTTTTCCCAACTTGGAAGAATTATGTTGTTCCATATTCAGTTCTAACTATTGCTTCTTGGGCTGCATACAATTTTCTTAGGAGGCAGGTCTGGTGGTCTGGTATTCCCATCTCTTGAATAATTTTCCAGTTTGTTGTGATCCACACAGTCAAAGGCTTTAGTGTAGTTAATGAAGTAGAAATAGATGTTTTTCTGGAACTTTCTTCCTTTTTCTATGATACAACAGATGTTGACAATTTGATCTGCCTTTTCTAAATCCAGCCTGTCCATTTGGAAGTTCTCAGTTCACGTACTGTTGAAGTCTGGCATAGAGAGCTTTGAGCATTTCTCTGCTAGCATGCGAAATGAGTGAAATTGTGCAGTAGCTTGAACATTGTTTGTCATTGCCATTATTTGGGATTGGAATGAAAACTAACCTATTCCAGTCCTGTGGCCACTGATATGTTTTCCAGATTTGTTGGCATATTGAATGCAACACTTTTACAGATCATCTTTTAGGAATGAAATGGCTCAACTGGAATTTCATCACCTCCACTAGCTTTGTTTGTAGTGAGATTCACTTGACTTTACACTCCAAGATATCTGGCTTTTGGTGAGTGATCACACCATCATGGTTATCTGGGTCATTAAGATTTTTTTTGTATAGATCTGCTGTGTATTCTTGCAACTCTTCTTAATATTTTCTGCTTCTGTTAGGTCCATATCTTTTCTGTCCTTTATTGTGCCTCTTTGTATGAAATGTTCCCTTGGTATCTCTAAGTTTCTTGAAGAGATCTCTAGTCTTTCCCATTGTATTGCTTTCCTCTATTTTTTGCATTGATCACTGAGGAAGGCTTTCTTTTATCCCTTTCTATTCTTTGGAACTCTACATTCAGATGGATATAACTTGCCTTTTTGCCCTTGCCTTTTCCTTATCTTCTTTTCTCAGCTATTTGCAAGGCCTCCTCAGGCAACTGTTTGCCTTTTTTGCATTTACTTTTCTTGGGTAAGGATTTGATCATGGCCTCATGTACAATGTTATGAACCTTTGTCCACATTTGTTCAGGCACTCTGTCTATCAGGTCTAATCCCTTGACTCTATTTGTCACTTGCACTGATTAAAAATAAAAATTTGATTCAGGTCATATCTGAATGGTCTAGCGGTTTTCCCTACCTTTTTCAATGTAAGTCTGAATTTTGCAATTCAGTTCAGTTCAGTTCAGTCGCCCAGTAGTGTCCGATTCTTTGTGACCCCATGAATTGCAGCACGCCAGTCTTCCTTGGCCATCACCAACTCCCGGAGTTCACTCAGACTCACGTCCATCGAGTCTGTGATGCCATCCAGCCATCTCATCCTCTGTCATCCCCTTCTCCTCCTGCCCCCAATCCCTCCAAGCATCAGTCTTTTCCAATGAGTCAACACTTCACATGAGGTGGCCAAAGTACTGGAGTTTCAGCTTTAGCATCATTCCTTCCAAAGAACACCCAGGACTGATCTCCTTTAGAATGGACTGGTAGGAAATCCTTGCAGTCCAAGGGACTCTCAAGAGTCTGCCTAACACCACAGTTCAAAAGCATCAATTCTTCAGCGCTCAGCCTTCTTCACAGTCCAAACCTCACATCCATACATGACTACTGGAAAAACCATAGCCTTGACTAGATAGACCTTAGTCGGCAAAGTAATGTCTCTGCTTTTGAATATGCTATTTAGGTTGGTCATAACTTTTCTTCCAAGGAGTAAGCGTCTTTTAATTTCGTGGCTGCAGTCACCATCTACAGTGATTTGGGAGCCCCTAAAAAAAAAAAAAAAAAAAAA
>SJYQ01104630.1:58352-69554 GCA_006410935.1 Redunca redunca
TATTTGGTGTTAGTTCCAGAAGGTCTTATAGGTCTTCATAGAACTATTCAACTTCAACTTCTTTGGCTTTAGTGGTTAGGGCATAAACCTGGATTATTTTGATATTGAATAATTTGTCTTGGGAATGAACAGATATCATTCTGTCATTTTTAAGAGTGCACCCAAGTACTGCACTTCGGACTCTTCTTGACTATGATGGCTTCTCCATTTCTTCTAAGGGATTCTTGTCCACGGTAGTAGAAATAATGACCAGCTAAATTAAATTCACCCATTTGAGTCCATTTTAGTTCACTGATTCCTAAAGTGTCTATGTTCACTCTTGCCATCCCTTGTTTGACCACTTCTAATTTACCTTGATTCATGGACCTAACATTCCAGGTTCCTGTGAAATATTGTTCTTTACAGAATTGGACTTTGCTTTCACCACCAGACACATCCATAACTGGATGCTGTTTTCTCTTTGGCTCAGCTTCTTCATGCTTTCTGGAGCTCTTTCTCTGCTCTTCTCCAGTAGCATATTGGGCATCTATCAACTTGGGGAGTTCATCTTTCAGTGTCGTATCTTTTTGCCTGTTCATACTGTTCATGGGGTTCTCAATGCAAGAATGCTAATGTGGTTTGCCATTCCCTTCTCCAGTAGACCACATTTTGTCTGAACTCTCCACCATGCCCCATCTGTCTTGGGTGGCCCTACATGGCATGGCTCATAATTTCATTCAGTTAAACAAGGCTGTGATAGATGTTTTCAGTTAGGTTAGTTTCCTGTGATTGTGGTTTTCATTCTATCTACCCTCTGATGGATCAGAGTAAGAGGCTTGTGGAAACTTCCTCATGGGAGGGACTGCCTGTGAGTAAAACTGGGTCTTGCTCCAATAGGCAAGGCTATGGTCAGTACATCTTTAATCCACTGTTCTGCTGATGGGTGGAGCTGTGTCCTCTCCATGTAGTTTGGCCTGATGTCAAACTATGGTAGGAGTAATGGAGTTAACTGCTACCTCCTTCAAAACGACTTATGCCAGCACACCATGGCGTTCAGAACTGTTGTAATCAGTGCCCCTAACCCTGCAACAGGCCACTGTTGACCCACACCTCTCTGGAGACTCCTGCCACTCACCTGCAAGTCTGGCTCAGTCTTTTGTGGGATCAAGGCTCCTTTCTCTTGGGTCCTGTTGCACACAAGGTTTTGTTTGTACCCTCCAAGAGTCTGTTTCCCTGGGTGTTTTCAGTCCTTTTGCTGGATCCCTAGGTTTGTACTTAATCCCCAACACCTATATCTATTATCTTACTTTCATAATAAAGTTGTTATTGTTGTTTTTCTCATCTAACATTGATCTCCAAAAGAGCACTGCAGTGTTTTTATTTTTAACGGTTTATATTTATAATAGGAAAATAAATCATGTTTGTTTAAATTGCCTTGGGTGAAATCCAGCCTCCACTACTTACAAGGTGTGCCTCCCAGAGCAAGTTACCAAGATTCTCTGTACTTCAGGTTTCATACCTCTAAAGTCAGGATAGTAATAATAACTAATGACAAGGTTGCTGCTAAAATTTCATGAGTATTCATTTATGTTAGGCTACACTAGCAAAAATGGCTGATAGAAAACATGAAATAAAATTCAAATAAGCAGCTTAGTTTGGAGAATTAGGGCGAAAAAAGATAATTCTAATAAAAATTTTTGACAAGTATGAGGGAGTAGAGAAGTCTCTCATAGAGAAGAGGTAACTTTTCCATTCCCATAGTAACAGGAAGAGAGGTAGAATCATTGGCATTATACAGAGGAAAAGACTGTTTATCAAAGAGGTCAAATATAATTTATGTCTAATAAAATGCAGATTAAGTATTTAAAGTAGGTCTGCCAATCAGAATAGGTAGACTACACTTCATATGACATTTCATTATGTGAAATTGACTTGCACAAAGAACACTTTTACAACATCCCATTGTTGATGCTGGAACAATGTGAAGCATAAATAAACAAATCTCTTTGTTAGTATGCTCAGAAATAGAGGGTATAGAAGTACAAGGACTTGAACACAAAATGAAATTGAAGATATTTAAATATTTGTCCCTTATTTTGACTGTCATGAAAACACTATATGAAATATCACTTTGTGCAATTTGTAGACAGAAAGCTCAAGAAAATTGAGTTGGGGGACCAGAAGGGCAAGCCCTCACACGCTGAGACAAAAACAGCACAACAGGAAGAAGATTCCCCTTCTTTTCTGTTTGAACTCATCCAGTGAAAACCATGGACACTCTATTTACTATAGCCCTCCCAACTTTACTTCCCTTCTACAAATGTGTCCTTAACTTGGCATGTGAGAACTTGCACATGGCTTCACATGTTTGCAGACTCCAAGCTGCAGTTCTCCACTGATCCCCAATAAATCATCTTTGCTGAAGAAATATTTTGCAGTCTATTTGTTTGAGGTCAATATATGGTGGCTTGTCTCCAGTCTCCAGAGTTGGTGAGTAAGGGTCTGATGCTCATAATAGACCCCACTGTCATTCACAAATTTTTGGTCAATCTGGGGGGTTAAAGGTTATTTTTTCTCGTGAATCTGAGCTCATAGTTTTTTGCATTTGAACCTTTCCAGGCTTTATTTCCCTAGTGGCTCAGATGAGAATCTGCCTGCAATGTGGAAGACCCATGTTCAATCCCTGGACTGGGGAGACCCCCTGGAGAAGGGAATGGATACCCAATCCAGTATTCTTGGCTGGAGAATCCCATGGACAGAAGAGCCTGGCTGTCTACACTCCCTGGGGTCACAAAAAGTTGGAAGACTGAGAACGCATGCAGGCTTTCTTGGGATCTGTTTAAAACTTTTATTTTCCTGGTTAAGGCCTTATTTTGTACATAAGTTCTCATTTGGTGATTTGGTCCAATCTTGAGGTCAATCTGTTTCAACTGAAGCTGTCTGGAAATGCCTTTGGTCCAATAACTCTGGAAAGGACTGCTTTAAATGAAACTGTGTTGTTTCAGACTTTGACCTAATCCTTTGAAGGGTGCTTTCTCTGGAAAATGGCTGAAAATGCTTTCAACCTTTCTCCTCTAGGACCAAGCTGTTTTTTGTTTTGTTTTGTATTTTTAACTTACTGGTACTCAGGTTTGCAACCTGTTTGAACAAAGCTGTTTGTGCTGAGAAAACTTGTTTCATCTATTAGAAAATGGTGCTTTCCTCTAGAGAAAACCCTCTGAGAAATGAGATTCCAATATTCTAAATATATTTAGCATGTCCCTCTACAGAGTGTCTGATCAGTTTTATATTTAAAAACCACCATCCTTCCTCATAGGTATTTGTAACTAACCAATCTGACCAAAAGCAATTTAGACTATCAATGGCCATCATGAGGATCTTTTGAAATCCCCCAATTTAATTTCCTTTTCAACTGGATTACAATAACTCAAAAATTTCCAGAACTGAGTGAAGTGCTTACTTAAAATGATATTTTGAGGAGTCTAAGATTGTCTTTCTGTAAAATAAGATTTTAAAATGCATTGAGACAAACAGGCAAAGAACAAAAACGTCTTGGTGCTCACCCCACAATTATAAAACAGCCTCTGACTCAAATTACTGAAACAGTCAAAGTATTGAGGATCTCTAATGAACTAAAGAGATTTCTCAGAAACAATGCTCTTTTATTTATGCCCTTTGAGAGATACACACTCTTTGCTCCTTAATTCATCTGCCCCTAATCACTTAATTTGCTGAGACTTCTTGTAGCAGTGTTATCATAGAAATACTCCCAAATAAAGAAAAAAAGTTCTAGAATTTAATGGTAGTCATCCAAGTCACCAACCAGGTGAATTAAATGACTTTTGATGCCCTTTATTTGTTCCATCAATGACAACACTAAAGCTGATTCTGAAAACACTAATTCTTTGTCCATATTGAGTCAGCTATCACCTTTCTCAAGGGCAAAATCTCCAACAGATATTGGCAAAATTCACAGTGCAACTACCTTCAAAATTCAAATAGGCCCACTAAGACCTCACCCTAGAATGAACTGATATCCTCTAAATAATACATTTTTAATATCCTTCAAAGTATAAATCTCTTAATAAAATATTACAAGGCTCAAGGCTTCATTTTCCCTTACACCACCCCCCATAATACTATCCTTTAGCCAGGAGAAAACCAAAGCATCAAATGAGGAGGTCTGTCCAGGATTTCCAAGCAATAAATAACAATATCTCTCTTGACATTCTGTTGTTACTAATCCTACATTAGTTACTAACATCTATGTTATAATAGATGTTCTAACATCTATTCCCACTAAAGTAAGTTTTCCAAGTGTAATTGATTTATGCATTGCATTATTTAGTAGACCAGTTGATGAAGCTAGCCAGTGCCTTTTGTCTTCACTTGGATAGCAGTGCTTCAGGGTTTTGCTGCAAGTCCTTATTTCTAACAAATCTTGAAGGCTGATATGGATGATATAAATTTCCCCAGAGGCCCTATGTTGTTGCAATATGTGGATCATCTACTTTGTTCTCCTCAAAGGTCTTCATCAGAAAACAGTTGTGAAGAGACATTAGCCTTAAAGAGACATAAAGTCATCAGAGAAAAACCGCAGCTTGCCCAAACTCAGGTTCAACCTTTAGGGCATCTAATATCGAGACAAGGGCTATACCTAGATTCAGAACACACACATAAATGTCACTTTCAAGTACTCTCAGGTGAGTTTGTTACTGCCAAAATTGGATTTAACATTTCTCTCTTATTGTCAGAACTCTATATCTTAAACTAAACAATAGCAACTCCAGTCCAGTTTTGCAAAAATCTGGATGACATAGTCTTCAAGGTCTGAAAGGAAAGCCTGAAGTACTCACCTCCTTTGGACATCCCAGTTACGGATTTCCCTTTTCCTTTTTGAATATGAAAAGGAATTAAATGCCCTTGAAGTAGTTCCCTAAATAACCTGGGGCCACTGTGGACTCATAGGGTGTTAAAGCTAGGACCTAGATCCTGTGACATGGGAATATACCTTCCTTGCTTAGAGTTATTATGGACACTTATTTTGGTTAAGGCTATTAAGAAAATTATTGTGAGATCTCCTTTAATTTTTTTTTATCTCATACAATGGAAGATTTCCTGAAGTTTCACCACACTCAACATTTCTTTTCAGCTTTCTCACCACCTGTGTAGTCTTTTTGCTACTGTTTTCTTCTCACATAACTTTTCATGTTGCAGTAACCTTAACTCCTAAAGGAGTTCAGTCCTGGGTGTTCACTGGAAGGACTGATGCTGAAGCTGAAACTCCAATGCTTTGGCCACCTCATGTGAAGAGCTGACTCACTGGAAAAGACCTTGATGCTGGGAGGGATTGGGGGCAGGAGGAGAAGGGGACGACCGAGGATGAAATGGCTGGATGGCATCACCAAGTCAATGGACATGAGTTTGGATAAACTCTGGGAGTTGGTGATGGACAGGGAGGCCTGGCATGCTGCGATTCATGGGCTCGCAAAGAGTCAGACATGACTGAGTGACTGAACTGAACTGAACCTTAACTCAACAATTGTTCTCCCCTCTGTCATGGACAAAGCCCCTCACAACTACTTAATACTGACTGATTACTTCCTGATTCTGCTTTATATTCTACAGGAAATTCCATTGAGTAATGTCAGTAAATTTGGAAAATTCAGCTGTGGCCACAGAGCTGGAAAAGGTTGGTTTTCATTCCAATGCCAAAGAAAGGCAATGCCAAAGAATGTTCAAACTACACTGCAACTGTATTCATTTCACATGTTAGCAAGGTAAAGCTTCCAGATATGCTTCAGTACTATGTGAAGTGAGAACTTCCAGATGTACAAGTTGGATTTAGAAAAAACAGGGGAAAAAGAGATCAAATTGCCAACATTGATTAGATTATAGGGAAAAAAAGAGAGAGAGAGAGAGAAGTCCAGGGGGTGCTGGGGGAAGAAGCTGACTTAAAACTCAACATTCAAAAAACAAACAAAGATAGCATCTGGTCCCATCACTTCATGGCAGATAGATGGGGAGATGTAGAAATTGTGACAGATTTTCTTTTGGGGGGCTCTAAAATCACTACAGGTGGTGAGTGCTGCCATGAAATTAAAAATTCTTGCTCCTTGGAAGAAAAGCTATGTCAAACCTAGACAGCACATTAAAAAGCAGAGACCTTTTCCAACAAAGGTCCATATAGTCAAAACTATGGTTTTTCCAGTAGTCATGTATGGATGTGAGAGTTGGACCCTAAAGAAGGCTGAGTGCAGAAGAACTGATGTTTTGCAGTTCGGGTGCTAGAGAAGACTTTTGAGGATTTCTTGGTGATCGAACTACTCAATCTTAAAGGAAATCAACCAAGAATATTTATTGTAAGGACTCATGCTGAAGCTGAAGTCCAGTACTTTGGCCACTTGATGCAAAGAGATGACTCATAGAAAAGAACCTGATGCTAGGAAAGATTGAAGGCAAAAGGAGAAGTGATGGCAATGGATAAGATGATTAGATAGCATCACTGACTCAGTGGACATGAATCTGAGCAAACTCCAGGAGATAGTGAAGGACAGGGAAGCCTGGCATACCGCAGTTCATGGGGTCGCTGGGTTGGACATGACAGCAACTGAATAGCAGCAGCAATATTGACTTCTCATAGTTTATGAATGTTGATGCTGCTGCTGCTAAGTCGCTTCAGTCGTGTCCGACTCTATGTGACCCCATAGACAGTAGCCCACTAGGCTCCCCCGTCCCTAGGATTCTCCAGGCAGGAACACTGGAGTGGGTTGCCATTTCCTTCTCCAATGCATGAAAGGGAAAAATGCAAGTGAAGTCTCTCAGTCATGTCTGACTCTTAGTGATCCCATGGACTGCAACCTACCAGGCTCCTCCATCCATTTGTATTTAAAAGGTGATGGCAGCAAATATTGTGTTGACTGTTCTATTACAATTTCATTTGATGTTGTTGAGGCAGCATCTTTGCCTATAACTACTTAGTTTCAACAGGATGAATTATGTGCTCTTATATAAGTTTGTACTATTTGCCAAGGGCAAAACTGTCAATATTTACACTGATATTAGATATGCTTTCAGAATAGTGCATGATTTTGGAATGTTGTAAAATCTTTGATTCCAGGAAATCTTTTGAAACAGCTTTCCCAAGATATCCAGACCAAACCTGTTGGAAATTTATTGCCAAATTTGATGATGATATTGAAATTCAGATGACCTCCAGTGCCAGTGGTGTAGATAACATAGATTTCAGATAAAAAATGCTTAAATATTCTCTCTCTTACTTCTGCCTGTTACTTTAATGTGATCTTAATAAGTTTCCAATCTGTGCACTTTCTTTCCAGCATGAGATACTACACTCAGGAAACGTTCTTCCTGGCACTGAGGAATAAAAATCCTCTGAAAGTAGAAAACCAGACTCTTTTTTATAATTATTTATTTTTCAGTTGAAGGATATGCTTAATAGAATTATGTTGGTTTCTGCCAAACATCAAGCTGAATCAGCCATAGGTATACATATGTGTCTTCCCATCTCCTTCCCCATGCCACACTTCTAAGTTGTCACAGAGCCCCTATCAGTGATGTTTTCAGATAAACATCTTGATCAAAGGGGGGAAATGTAAAATAAACAGGAACATCAATTAAATATAATTGGTCAGACCCCAAAGTGGGAGCTCCTCACTCTGCAGCAATAGTAGAATCCAACAGAAAGAAAAGAGACTCCTCTTCTTTCCTGTCAAGGAATCATCCAGTGAAAAACCATGGACTCTTCTGATACTATGGCTCTCTTGACTGCCTTTATTTTTATATAAAATTTCTTCTATTTTGTTAAGAACTTGTATGTGGCTCACCACGTTGCAGAACTTGAATTGCAATTCTCGGCTGATTTCAACTAAACCCATCTTTGCAGGAGAAGTATCTGACAGCGCTCTTGTTTTTGGTCAATATTATAGAATTTTATGAAGCACAGGAGAGTTTGTAATTAAAATAGAGTTCACAAAAGAACTATGAAATCATTAAATGATAACTCCTCTGAGTTGTTTTTTTTTCTTTTTTCTTTTTTGAGTCACTGGCAGACACAAAAAGTGCTTGACATTTAAAATTTGGAAGCTACGGGCTATACTTTAGTGTAAGTTAATAACTGTATTCTAAATATTGCTGGCATTAAATTTGTTAAGAATTTAATCTCAAAATTAAATGCAATTGGCTATTATCTTGAGGGACAATTTACTTAGACTTTAATCAATTTCATCATTATCCTGTCACTTGCTGTGTTTTTGAATAATGACAGGATAGAAAAAAAAAAAAAAAGCACAAAATTTTGTGCAAAGGTCAGAAACTAATTGGTATAGTTTTTCTTTGAAGTTTATTTGGAAAGAATCTGTGCTTCCTCTCTAACCATATAACATATAGGGTGAGTGTTATGTGTGTGAAAGTGGTGATGACAAAAACTGGATATTTTAAAACACTTCCATTGGGGAAAAGCTAGTACTCAGCTTGCCACCCTACCAGGTAACGGAGATTTGATAGCATTCTGCATTTACATTAAAAAATAAATTTCTACTATTATAAGATTTAAATGAGAGAGTACTTTTATGCTCTGTTTATTTAATTGTACTTTTACCTTAATCTGTTTCTTCTTCTTTCTTTAAATTTAGTTCACTATACTTATTTTAATATTTGAAAGAAAGTTTTTGTAATTTATTTTCTCTTTACCAAATACATTTTCTTTAAGAATATAGATGTCTAAAATATACCCTGAGCATGTGAATGGAGAAGTACCTCTGAAAATCCTCTCCTTGATAAGATAACAAAAAAAAAAAAAGAAAAAGAAAAAATTGTCTAACAACTTTTTCAGAATTCTGGAAGTTAACCAAAACAAAATTTGCATCAATCAAGGGAGCTTTATTCAATAAAGCTAAATCACAGAATATGTAAATAGTGAGTTGTGTGGTGTTTTACCTTACCCAGTTCCTATCTCCTCCTACTCAGCCCCACAGCAGCATTGAAAACCAAGGGCCATAATTACAGTGAAATCCAGAAATGTAGTAGATATTGGAGGGGCAGTTGTTCAGTTGCTCACTCAGTTCTGACTCTTTTGGAATCGCATAGACTTTAGCTCACCGGGCTCCTCTGTCCATGGAGATTTTCAGGCAAGAATATTGGAGTAAGTTGCCATTTCCTTCTCCAGGGGATCATCCCAACCAGGGATCAAACTCATGTCTCTTACATTGGCAGGTGGATTCGTTACCACTGAGCCACAGAGGAAGTTCAGTTCAGTCTCTCAGTTGTGTCCAACTCTGTGACTCCATGGACTGCAGCAAGCCAGCTTCCTTGTCCATCATCAGCTCCCAGAGCTTACTCAAATGCATGTCCATAGAGTTTGTGATGCCCACAACCACCTCATCCTATGTTGTCCCCTTTTCCTCCTGCTTTCAATCTTTCCCAGCATCAGGGTCTTTACAAATGAGTCGGTTTTTTTGCATCAAGTGTCCAAAGTATTGGAATTTCAGCTTCAGCATCAGTCCTTCAAATGAATATTCAGGACTGATATCTTTTACGATGGACTGGTTAGATCTCCTTTCAGTCCAAGGGACTCTCAAGAGTCTTCTCCAACACCACAGTTCAAAAGCATCAATTCTTCAGTGCTCAGCTTTCTTTACAGTCCAACTCTCACATCCATATATGACTGCTGGAAAAACCATAACCATAGCTTAGCAGACTAGACAGACATTTGTTGGTAAAGTAATGCCTCTGCTTTTTAATTTTCTGTCTAGGTCAGTCATAGCTTTTCTTCCAAGGAACAAGCATCTTTTAACTTCATGGCTGCAGTCACCATCTGCACTGAAGAAGGGAATCTTTGAAATCCCAGTTCCCAGATTACCGGCATTATTTAATCTGTTTGGAAGTCCCTTGAAAATAAAGACTGGCAAGTTTTCTCTTCATTTGACCAGAGTTAAAGCTTGTCCAGTCTAGACAACATTTTCTCTTGTCATTGTTAAAAGTAAGCAACAGCAATTATTTGACAAAACAGATGCCTGAGACAATAATAACAGTTGGGTCAAGCAACAAACTGAACACAAACTTCAGTTGAAACCTTAGGAATATTCTCTCCATAGAAGGCTTTGAAAATCTCTTCATCATTCCTGTTTAGAAAATCTTTGAAAAAATTCTGGATTGCCCACATATAAGCCTATGGCTGGTGAGCAGAACTGTGGCAAATCCAGGAAAGACCAAAAAAAAAAAAAAGGCTCTAAATTTTCAATTCTGGATGACACTAAGACTCAGGCTAAGCAGGAAGCAAAGACGCCTAGACTTTGAAAATGTGTCCTGACATGCCCATAATGCTGTTCTCAAAGGTAAGGAGATATTGGTTCCAAGGATTTGAGGAGATATCTGTCAATCATAAGGTAATGAAGCTTTGAAAGCATTTTGAATTTAAATTAAATAAATTACCAAAAAAAAATGACAGAATGATCTCTGTTCGTCTCCAAGGCAAACCATTCAATATCGCGGTAATCCAAGTCTATGCCCCAACCAGTAACGCTGAAGAAGCTGAAGCTGAATGGTTCTATGAAGACCTACAAGACCTTTTAGAACTAACTCCCAAAAAAGATGTCCTTTTCATTATAGGGGACTGGAATGCAAAAGTAGGAACTCAAGAAACACCTGGAGTAACAGGCAAATTTGGCCTTGGACTGCGGAATGAAGCAGGGCAAAGACTAATAGAGATTTGCCAAGAAAATGCACTGGTCATAGCAAACACCCTCTTCCAACAACACAAGAGAATCCTCTACACATGGACATCACCAGATGGTCAACACCGAAATCAGATTGATTATATTCTTTGCAGCCAAAGGTGGAGAAGCTCTATACAGTCAACAAAAACAAGACCAGGAGCTGACTGTGGCTCAGATCACAAACTCCTTATTACCGAATTCAGACTCTAAGAAAGTAGGGAAAACCGCTAGACCATTCAGATATGACCTAAATCAAATCCCTTATGATTATACAGTGGAGGTGAGAAATAGACTTAAGGGCCTAGATCTGATAGATAGAGTGCCTGATGAACTATGGAATGAGGTTCATGACATTGTACAGGAGACAGGGATCAAGACCATCTCCATGGAAAAGAAATGCAAAAACACAAAATGGCTGTCTGGGGAGGCCTTGCAAATAGCTGTGAAAAGAAGAGAAGTGAAAAGCCAAGGAGAAAAGGAAAGATAT
>SJYQ01104630.1:69622-81496 GCA_006410935.1 Redunca redunca
CTGTATATTGTCCCCCTGCTTATTTAACTTCTATGCAGAGTACATCATGAGAAATGCTGGACTGGAAGAAACACAAGCTGGAATCAAGATTGCTGGAAGAAATATCAATAACCTCAGATATGCACATGACACCACCCTTATGGAAGAAAGTGAAGAGGAACTAAAAAGTCTCTTGATGAAAGTGAAAGAGGAGAGTGAAAAAGTTGACTTAAAGCTCAATATTCAGAAAATGAAGATCATGGCATCTGGTCCCATCACTTCATGGGAATTAGATGGGGAAACAGTGGAAACAGTGTCAGACTTTATTTTTTGGGCTCCAAAATCACTGCAGATGGTGACTGCAGCCATGAAATTAAAAGACATTTACTCTTTGGAAGAAAGGTTATCACCAACCTAGATAGCATATTCAAAAGCGGAGACATTACCTTGCCAAATAAGGTCCATCTAGTCAAGAATATGGTTTTTCCTGTGGTCATGTATGGATGTGAGAGTTGGACTGTGAAGAAGGCTGAGCGCGGAAGAATTGATACTTTTGAACTGTGGTACTGGAGAAGACTCTTGAGAGTCCCTTGGACTGCAAGGAGATCCAACCAGTCCATTCTGAAGCAGATCAGCCCTGGGATTTCTTTGGAGGCAAAGGTGCTAAAACTGAAACTCCAGTACTTTGGCTACTTGATGCGAAGAGTTGACTCACTGGAAAAGACTCTGATACTGGGAGGGATTGGGGGCAGGAGGAGAAGGGGATGACAGAGGATGAGATGGCTGGCATGGCATCACGGACTCGATGGATGTGAATCTGAGTGAAGTGCGGGAGTTGGTGGTGGACAGGGAGGCCTGGCGTGCTGCGATTCATGGGGTCGCAAAGAGTCAGACACGACTGAGCGACTGAACTGAACTGAACTGAAACTGAGCAGAGACTTCAATTGCCATGTACAATAAAATACAGAATCAGATCAGAAAAATCACTAAATACACATTATCAACAATGGAAATAAATAACAAAGAACACATGGAAGCAGCAGATTCTGAATTCCAAAATTATCGCATGATACTATATAAAATGTGAAATTTTCAATGAAATATTATAAAACATGCAAAGAAATAAGAAATGATGATCCATGCATAGGGAAAAAATAAAAGCAGTCAACCAGAACCATTCGTAAAGAAAGCCAAACATTTAACTCACTATCAGAGGCAATTAAGTAAGATCTTTTAAATATTTTCAGAGAGCTAAAAGAAACTATGTCTAAAGAACTGAAGGAAATTAAGAGAATGATATCTTTCCAAATAGAGAATATCAATAAATATTTAGACATCATAAAAAAGGACAAAATATAAATTCTGGAGATAGATACACGATCATTGAAATTGTTAACAAAATAAAAGGACTTAACAGCAAATTTGAGCTGGTGGAAGAAAGAATTATCAAACTTAAAGATGGGTCAACTGAGATTTCTCAGTATGAGACAGAAAAAGAAACAAGAAAAAGAAAAGTCATCAGAGTGTCAGAGGTCTGTGGAAGGCTATCAGAGACAACACAGACATGTTGAATGTTTCAAGAGTAAGGAAAATTGACAGAAAGAATATGTGAAGAAATAATGACTGAGGGATCCTCAATATGATTATTAACTGCTTCTAATTAGCAACCAAAGAGTCTAGAAGAGTACAGGATGTGTATTGTAAGTGCTGAAAAAACAATAGTTCTATATCTCTCAAAATAATTATTCAAAAGAAAAAAAGAAATTATCCTCAGATAAGCAAACAAGAGAATTCTTCATTAGCAGATCTATCTTTTGAGAACTAATGAAGGGAATTATTCAGGATAAAATGAAAAAAAATACATATAAATCAAATCCACATGAAAGCATAAACAGTACTGGTAAAGATAACTATGTAGTTATATATAAAGTCAGTACACAGGGATTTTGTTTGAAACACTTCTTTCTCCTATATTACTTAAAAGACAACTACATGAAGTAGTAATTACACATCTGTGTTGAGGTGCATGCAAAACAAAGTTACAATTTGTACAAAATACTGGGATGGAATGAGCTATATAGTAGCAAATTTTTATAAAATATACAAAATAAGTTGACATCACCTGAACTAAATCCTTATAAATTAATATGGTAATTGCCCAAGGAGGAGGCAAGGGTGGGAGGGATGGTTTGGGAATTTAAGATTAGCAGATATAAACTATTATTTACAGAATGGATAAACAACAAAGTCTTACTGTACAGAACAGGAAACTATATTCAATATCCCACAATAAACCATAATGGAAATGACTGTGAAGAATACATATATATATGTATGTACAGCTGAATATCTTTGCTGCATGGTAGAAATTAACACAACATAGTAAATCAAGTATACAATACAATAGATTTTTTAAAATATGTTAATTGTAAACCCCAAGGGAGTCACTGAATTTTTCTAAAAAATATTTCTTATTTTAAAATATATAAACATATGGGCTTCTGTGATAGCTCAGTTGATAAAGAATCCACCTGCAAATTGGGAGACCCTGGTTCAGTTCCTGGGTCAGGAAGATCCCTGGAAAAGGGATAGGCTATCCACTCCAGTATTTTTGGGCTTCCCTTGTGGCTCAGCTAAGAAGCTGCCTGCAATGAGGGAGATCTGGGTTGGTATCCCTGGGTTGGGGAGTTCCCCTGGAGAAGGGAAAGGCTACCAACTCCAGTATTCTGGCCTGGAGAATTTCATGGACTGTATAGTCCATGGGGTCGCAAAAAGTCGGACACTGCTGAGCCACTTTCGCGTTCATGTTATTGTTGTTCAGACCCCAAGTTGTGCACAAAACATACTATTGAACATAAAAGGTGACAATAATGAATGAAGAAAAGAATGAAAATATATGTCAGAAAAAAGCAAAATGGCCAATATAAATCCTACCTCATTAGTGATTGAATGTCAACATATTGAACACCCCAATTAGATGACAAATATTGTAAGGATGAGTTTAAATTTTAAATTTAGCCAATTATACACTAGGTAAAACAGACAAATATTTGATTTGAACTTGAATTTAAATACAAACATAGGCTGAAAATAGAAAAATTGTACTAAAAAAGTATAAGAAGGATATAAAATTATACCATGAAAATAGGAATGAAAGAATATTAGAATGACTAGAGTAACATTAGACAAGACATAGTTTCAGACAAAATTTATACTGAAGAAAAAACAGACATATTATAAAAATATATGTACCTAACAAGAAGTACAAATTAATAAGAAAAATAGATAATTTCACAATAATAATTGGAGACTTTAATATCCTACACAAAGAATAGCCAAGAGAGGTAAGAAAGCCTTCCTCAGCAGTCAGTGCAAAGAAATAAGAGGAAAAAAATAGAATGGGAAAGACTAGAGATCTCTTCAAGAAAACTAGAGATACCAAGGGAACATTTCATGCAAAGATGGGCTCGATAAAGGACAGAAATGGTATGGACCTAACAGAAGCAGAAGATATTAAGAGGTGGCAAGAAAACACAGAAGAACTGTACAAAAAAGATCTTCATGACCCAGATAATCATGACGGTGTGATCACTCACCTAGAGCCAGACATCCTGGAATGTGAAGTCAAGTGGGCCTTAGAAAGCATCACTATGAACAAAGCTAGTGGAGGTGATGGAATTCCAGTGGAGCTATTTCAAATCCTGAAAGATGATGCTCTGAAAGTGCTGCACTCAATATGCCAGCAAATTTGGAAAACTCAACAGTGGCCATAGGATTGGAAAAGGTCAGTTTTCATTCCAATCCGAAAGAAAGGCAATGCCAAAGAGTGCTCAGACTACCGCACAATTGTACTCATCTCACACGCTAGTAAAGTAATGCTCAAAATTCTCCAAGGCAGGCTTCAGCAATCCGTGAAACGTGAACTTCCAGATGTTCAAGCTGGTTTTAGAAAAGGCAGAGGAACCAGAGATCAAATTGCCAACATCCCCTGGATCATGGAAAAAGCAAGAGAGTTCCAGAAAAACATCTATTTCTGCTTTATTGACTATGCCAAAGCCTTTGACTGTGTGGATCACAATAAACTGTGGAAAATTCAGAAAGAGATGGGCATACCAGACCAAATGACCTGCCTTTTGAGAAATCTATATGCAGGCCAGGAAGCAGCTGTTAGAATTGGACATGGAACAACAGACTGGTTCCAGATAGGAAAAGGAGTGCATCAAGGCTGTATATTGTCACTCTGCTTATTTAACTTATATGCAAAGTACATCATGAGAAACGCTGGGTTGGAAGAAGCACAAGCTGGAATCAAGATTGCCAGGAGAAATATCAATAACCTCAGATATGCAGATAACACCACCCTTATGGCAAAAACTGAAGAGGAACTAAAAAGGCTCTGATGAAAGTGAAAGAAGAGAGTGAAAAAGTTGGTTTAAAACTAAACATTCAGAAAACTAAGATCATGGCATCTGGTCCCATCACTTCGGGGGAAATAAATGGAAACAGTGTCAGACTTTATTTTTGGGGGCTCCAAAATCACTGCAGATGGTGACTGCAGCCATGAAACTAAAAGACACTTACTCCTTGGAAGGAAAGTTGTGACCAACCTAGATAGCATATTAAAAAGCAGGGACATTAACTGTGAAAAAAGCCGAGCGCCGAAGAATTGATGCTTTTGAACTGTAATGTTGGAGAAGACTGTTGAGAGTCCCTTGGACTGCAAAGAGATACAACCGGTCTATTCTAAAGGAGATCAGTCTTGGGTGTTCATTGGAAGGACTGATGCTAAAGCTGAAACTCTAAAGCTTTGGCCACCTCATGCAAAGAGTTGACTCATTGGAAAAAACCCTGATGCTGGGAAGGATTGGAGGCAGGAGAAGGGGACAACAGAGGATGAGATGGCTGGATGGCATCACGGACTCGATGGACGTGAGCTTGAGTGAACTCCGGCAGTTGGTGATGGACAGGGAGGCCTGCGTGCTGCGATTCATGGGTCGCAGAGAGTCGGACACGACTGAACTGAGCTGAATACTAAATAGACTAGGCAGAAGATCTACAATTGAACAATGCCTTAACCTGTAAAATTAGTATATGACCCATCTATTTCTCCACCTGATGCATTCCACAACCTAGATGAAACTTGGAAGCGTGATGCTAAGTGAAAGAAGCCAGAAGCAATGGTTACATATTTGTATGAAATGTGCCCAGCAGTAATATCCATAGAGACAGAAATTTTATTGGTGGTTGCCAGGGCCTGAGAGGACCAAGATGAGGAGTTGGTTTCTTTGGAGGTGGTGAAAATATTCTGGAATTAGATAGCAGTGATAGTTTCATAACTTTGTGAATACACTGAAACTCACAAGCTGTATAAATGATGAATTTTTGATATATGAATTATTTTTTATTGCTCACTTTCTTAGTGATGTCTGATTCTTTGTGACCACATGGACTGCATCACACCAGGCTTCCTGTCCTTCACCATCTCCCGGAATTTCCTTAAACTCATGTCCATTGAGTCAGTGATGCCATCCAACCATCTTGTGCCCTGTCCTCTGCTTCTCCCCTGAATTCAATCTTTCCCAGCATTTAGCTTGGATGAGAATTGACTATAAGAAGTATTTTACTTTGCCTTCATTTAAACATATCATTTTCTTTTATTTTTAAAAATATTAAATAATTGTTTTAGTTTTCCAGTGCTAATTTAATACAGAGCCTTAAATGCAACTGGCTGAAAACAGAACACATTCATTTTCTCAAAATCCGCTAAGTCAGAAGCGTAAGTCCTCTGCTTAGAGTTTTGCAAAGCTGGGAAGGAGTTGTCAGCAAGGTTGAGTTTCTTGAAGTTTGCTAGGAGAATCTGTATTAGAGTTTATTAAAGCTGTAGGTTGTATGAAGTTGCTTGTAGTTGCAATACTGAATTTCTTATTTCCTTAGCAGAAGTCTCTCAGCTTTCTAAGGTCACCTAAATTCCTTTGTCACATTACCCCTTTATCTTCAAACCCAGCAAATCTGGGTGGAGTTCTTCTCAAGCTTTGAAGCTCCTTGATTCCCACTTCTCCTGAATCTCTTATGTCTCCAGGTGAAGAATGTACTCTACTTCTAAGGGTTGATATAATTAGATTGACTTACCCAGATAAACCAGGATAATCTCCCTGTTTTAAAGTACTAATCTTAGTGTGATCTAGAAAATCCCTTTGGGTAACATAATCACAGGTATTGAGGATTAGGGCATGGGTATCTTTTAATCCAAGGTCATTCTTCAGCATACCTTCAAGTTATAAATAATTTGTACAGAAACGGAAAACTTGGCTTTCAGTTATCAGTTTCAATTGCATCAGGAAATTATATAACAATGAATACATATTTATTATATCTGAGCATATTATTCAAATTANTATTGATATAATGATTATATTTACTGAATTCTCTCTCTTATCAAGGATGAAAAACTGCTGACTCTATTTTCTTCCTTCATTTTATGGGTAAGTAAAATTGCTTTGTTCTAATTCTATTTCTTTGCTTGTTTACAAATTTTACATTACTTATGTTACTTCAGGAAACAGGTACTGTTTATTGCATCAAATATCAATTACATAAATATTTTGAGTAACATATACATAGCCAGATATTTATTTTTAGTTTTGGTAGGTTAATAAAATTCAAGTCATCCAATTAGCAAAAGACTTTCTGATCTACCTTCCTCAGAAGTGCCAGACCATCTGACAACAGTTAAGCAGGCAGTTTCCATGGAAGTCAATTTCACCATGACCTCAACAGTAGAATTTTTTATTCATAGGTTGAGACAAAGTTTATCTGATCTTTTGAAGTACGGATCCCTATGAAGGAAAATCCTTGTCAGCATGATGTTAAAAAAAGAATTTTTTTTTCATTAAACTGGCAGAAATGTTAGTAGTTTAATGTTAATTTCTCAAATACAGTAAATAAAAGGTAGTTTTACTTGATTATCTTGATTGATAACATGTGAATTTTATATTTCAAGTGGAATGCCTACTTAAAATGATGAAGGGATTGCCACTTAGCAGGCAGTTAAAAAGAAGATGATATATTTCAAACACTAAAATTTTACTTCTATGTACCATAAATGCAAAATGACTTGCAAAGTGACCTCTTTGGTACTTCTTTAGAATTCAATATTTTAAATTTATAGTAATTTGTGCTGAACAGAAAAATGAACATATTACCTTGGCAACTATATTTACTTTTATTTGATGCAGTATATTTTCTATTTTTATGAATATGTATTTATATTTTTCAGATTAAAGTATACTTGTAGGTCAATTTTCTCACTACTTTTATAAGAAAGTGATTTAAAAATTCAACATGAGTTTCTGTAATACATAATGTTGCATAAAACAGCTTTAAAGATGAATAGAATTTTGGGTTATTCTGCCTTATTATCGTACTATAGAGGAGTCTGTAGCTCAGATTGGACCTTAAGGAAAAAAGAAGAAGGTGGTAACTTCATAAACTGTTTCCCAACCTTCATATTTGATCCTGAATTATCCTAAGGCTTCTTATGATAAGTGCGTAAAAAACATACTTTCTCACAACTGATTTCTCAACTGAGTGCCTTATACTTCTTGTTCCTACTTCATCAAAACTTAACTATTCCCATGACACTGTTTTAAACCAAAAGTAATATATGGGTTCATCTTATAAGAAAATAATTTTATTGGCCCTGAAACTGGCTTAAATGATTTTCATTTCAATGATATTGAATCTATACAAATTTAAAGCTAAATATAAACTATGGTGATATTCCTATAAACTTTTAAAACATCTTAGGTTATATTGTACTATTGTTGATTAACAATATTATAATGATTTCAGATTTACAGTAAAGTAACTCAGTTACACTTGTATCTATTCTTTTTCAAATTATTTTCCCATTTAGATTGCTATATAATATTAAGCAGAGTTCCCTGTGTTATACTATAGGTCCTTTCTGGTTATCCATTTTAAATGCAGCACTGTGTGAATGTCAATCTCAAGCTCCCTAAATAACCCTACCTCCACCCACCCCTCATGCTAACTCTAAGTTCATTTTCTAAGTCTGTGAATCTGTTTCTGTCTTGTAAGTAATTCATCTGTATCATTTCTTTTTGGATTTCACTTATAAGTGTTATATTTCTTTCTCTGTCTGACTTATTTCACTCAGTATGACAATCTCTCAGTCTGTCTATTTTACTGAAAATGGCATTATTTCATTCTTTTTAATGGGCTAGGGATATTCCATTGTTTATAATCTTCATTATCTTCATATCTTCATAATCCAATCCTCTGTTGATGGGCGTTTTGGTTGCTTCCATATCTGGCTATTGTAAACAGTGCTGCAATGAATACTGCAGTGCATGTAACCTTTCAGACAATGACTTTCTCCAGATATATGCCTGAATGGGATTCCAGGTTTATTTAGTAGCTCTATTTTTAGATTCTAAGGAACCTTCATACTGTTCTACATAGTGGCTATACCAATTTGCATTCTCACCAACAGTATAGGAGGGTTCTCTGCTCTTCACACCCTCTCTGGCATTTATTGTCTGTGGATTTTTGAATGATAACTCTTTTGACTGGTAAGAGGTGCTATCATATTATAGTTTTGATTTATATTTCTCTAATAACTAATGATGTTGAACATCTTTTCATGTGCCTCTTGGCCATCTGTATGTTTTCTTTGGAGAAATGTCTATTTAGGTATTCTTTCCATTGTTTCATTGAGTTGTTTGTTTTGATGATATTAAGACACATTACCTATTTATTCTTCAATTCACTGATGTATATCGCATTGATTTACATTGATTGATTTACATATATTGAAGAATCGTTGCATTCCTGGGATAAACCCCACTTGATCATGGCATATGATCCTTTTAATGTATTGTTAGATTTCAATGCCTAGTACTTTGTTGAGGATTTTTGTGTACATTCACCAGTGAAATTAGCCTGTGATTTTCTTTTTCTTGTGGTATCTTTGTGTGGTTTTCTTTTCCATGGGGATGGTCTTGATCCCTGTCTCCTGTACAATGTCATGAACCTCATTCCATAGTTCATCAGGCACTCTATCTATCAGATCTAGGCCCTTAAATCTATTCCTCACTTCCACTGTATAATCATAAAGGATTTGATTTAGGTCATACCTGAATGGTCTAGCGGTTTTCCCTATTTTCTTCAATTTAAGTCTGAATTTGACAATAAGGAGTTCATGATCTCAGCCACAGTCATTTCCTGGTCTTGTTTTTGTTGACTGTATAGAGCTTCTCCATCTTTGGCTGCAAAGAATATAATCAATCTGATTTCGGTGTTGACCATCTGGGGATGTCCATGTGTAGAGCCTTCTCTTGTGTTGTTGGAAGAGGGTGTTTGCTATGGCCAGTGCATTTTCTTGGCAAAACTCTATTAGTCTTTGCCCTGCTTCATTCCGCAGTCCAAGGCCAAATTTGCCTGTTACTCCAGGTGTTTCTTGAGTTCCTACTTTTGCATTCCAGTCCCCTATAATGAAAAGGACATCTTTTGGGGGTGTTAGTTTTAAAAGGTCTGTAGGTCTTCATAGAACCATTCAACTTCAGCTTCTTCAGTGTTACTGGTTCTGAGGCCTTACAAATAGCTGTGAAAAGAAGAGAAGCGAAGAGCAAAGGAGAAAAGGAAAGATATAAGCATCTGAATGCAGAGTTCCACAGAATAGCAACAAGAGATAAGAAAGCCTTCTTCAGCGATCAATGCAGAGAAATAGAAGAAAACAACAAAATGGGAAAGACTAGTGATCTCTTCAAGAAAATTAGAGATACTAAGGGAATATTTCACGCAAAGATGGGCTCAATAAAGGACAGAAATGGTATGGACCTAACAGAAGCAGATGATACTAAAAAAAGGTGGCAAGAATACACAGAAGAACTATACAAAAAGATCTTCAAGATGAAGATAATAATGATGGTGTGATCACTCACCTAAGGCCAGACATCCTGGAATGTGAAGTCAAGTGGGCCTTAGAAAGCATCACTATGAACAAAGTTAGTGGAGGTGATGGAATTCCAGTTGAGCTATTTCAAATCCTGAAAGATGATGTTGTGAAAGTGCTGCACTCAATATGCCAGCAAATTTGTAAAACTCAGCAGTGGCCACAGGATTGGAAAAGGTCAGTTTTCATTCCAATCCCAAAAAAAGGCAATGCCAAAGAATGCTCAAACTAACACAATTGCACTCATCTAACATGCTAGTAAAGTAATGCTCAAAATTCTCCAAAGCAGGCTTTAGCAATCTGTGAACCATGAACTTCCAGATGTTCAGCTGGTTTTAGAAAAGGCAGAGGAACCAGAGATCAAATTGCCAACATCTCCTGGATTATTGAAAACTCAAGAGTTCCAGAAAAACATCTATTTCTGCTTTATTGACTATGCCAAAGCCTTTGACTGTGTGGATCACAATAAACTGTGGAAAATTCTGAAAGAGATGGGAATACCAGACCACCTAACCTGCCTCTTGAGAAACCCATATGCAGGTCAGGAAGCAGCTGTTAGAATTGGACATGGAACAACAGACTGGTTCCAGATAGGAAAAGGAGTGCATCAAGGCTGTATATTGTCACCCTGCTTATTTAACTTATATGCAGAGTACATCATGAGAAACGCTGAGCTGGAAGAAGCACAAGCTGGAATCAAGATTGCCAGGAGAAATATCAATAACCTCAGATATGCAGATAACACCACCCTTATGGCAGAAAGTGAAAAGGAACTAAAAAGCCTCTTGATGAAAGTGAAAGAAGAGAGTGAAGAAGTTGGTTTAAAGCTCAACATTCAGAAAACGAAGATCATGGCATCTGGTCCCATCACCTCATGGGAAATAGATGGGGAAACAGTGGAAACAGTGTAAGACTTTATTTTGGGGGGCTCCAAAATCACTACAGATGGTGACTGCAGCCATGAAGATAAAAGACGCTTACTCACTGGAAGAAAAGTTATAACGAACCTAGATAGCATATTGAAAAGCAGAGACATTACTTTGCCAACAAAAGTCCATCTAGTCAAGAATATGGTTTTTACAGTGGTCATGTATGGATGTGAGAGTTGGACTGTGAAGAAAGCTGAGCCCCGAAGAATTGGTGCTTTTGAACTGTGGTGTTGGAGAAGACTCTAGAGAGTCCCTTGGACTGCAAGGAGATCCAACCAGTCCATTCTGAAGGAGATCAGCCCTGGGATTTCTTTGGAAGAAATGATGCTAAACTGTAACTCCACTGTACTTTGGCCGCCTCATACGAAGAGTTGACTCATTGGAAAAGACTCTGATGCTAGGAGGGATGAGGGGCAGGAGGAGAAGGCGACGACAGAGGATGAGATGGCTTGATGGCATCACTGACTTGATGGATGTGAGTCTGAGTGAACTCCGGGAGTTGGTGATGGACAGGGAAGCCTGGCATGCTGTGATTCATGGGGTCGCAAAAAGTCGGACACGACTGAGTGATTGAACTGAACTGAACTGAATTGAACTGTGTGGTGTGAGAACCAGGGTGATTGTGCCCTTACAGAATGAGTTTGGGAGTTTTTCCTATTTGAAACAGCTTCAGAAATATGAAATGTTTGACAAAATTCACCTCAAAAGTCATCAGATCCTGGACTTTTGTTTGCTGGCAGTTTTTAAACCACAGTCTCAATTACAATGTTTGTGATCCATCTGTTCATAATTTCTATTTCTTCTTGGTTCAGTCTTGGGAGATTGTACCAACAAAATATTTCAAAAGACATTTAATTGCAAAGAAATTGCAAACCAATATAATTTTAATTAATATCGATTTCATGTATAAAAATGATTTCTGAAAATTTCTGAGATTGTTTCTCTTAATATTAATGCACTATTGATTTATGCAGAAAGTTCATTGAGTCT
>SJYQ01104630.1:82052-97108 GCA_006410935.1 Redunca redunca
ATATATAAAACTAAAAGTCAATGTAAACCTGAAAAGATTTAATCCCAGAGAAAACTGAATATAAACACACACAGACAATTATATCTAGTGGGCATGTGTATGTGTCTAGTCTGTGGCACAATGTATATCAATTCTGGCACAAAGCAAAAATTTGACAAATGGTAGAAACTTTTATTCCTATTACCATATAAAAATGAATAGCAGTGTTTTTGATTAGATAAGTATTCTTCCAACAATAATAACTTGCAAAAGATTGCCCCTTCTAGAGAACAAAATACTGCAATACAATTAAATTATGAGAATTCTTAAGAAGGGTAATTGCAAGACCTACAAATAACCCTACAAGCGAGGTATGTTATTTAGGTTTGTATTAAGCTCTATTTACATTACACTAGAAGAATTGTGTCTATTCTACATCTAGTTAGTTCTGTAGTTCTATTAAATATAAGCATTTCAGTGTGGATGTTGTTTTTTTAAATGATGTAGATTTTTGCATATCAATGAATGTTCAATTTTCACTGTGGCAATAGGCAGCTATACTAAACAGTGAGATTTCTTTCATGATTCTTGGTATTTTAAACTGATCATTAGTCATCTAATATGAATTGACATTTTGCTGTACATCAAAAAACTGTTATGTCTTTATTTGCAAGACTACTACTATCTCTATTTCACTTTACATAATTTCTGTTTTCATATGCACATGGTTTATATTAATATCAAATGCCATCATTTCCAAAAAATGATGCTCAGTTTTACTGAGAATTGTATTTTATTGTTTATATCTCAACATAATCTGACACAATGAACTGCTGTGAAATATGCATCTAAAATGAAAATCTCTATGGAAAGTTAAGGTGTAATTCAAACAGAGACAAGCTGATAACATTTTATACCTAGCACTCATATATTTCAAAGACAAAAAAGAAATTTGGAGGTTAATCCTAGGCTTCAAGAAATATGCACTCATGTTGAAGCTATCATACAATTAAAACCCTTTAAGATATTTTGTCTTTTGTAATTGTGGACCGTTTGGTCAAACCAAGCTTCCTCCAGAAAACCTAGACAATGCAGAGGAAAAAAAATTATATATATATTTTTAATCTGCTTAAAAACATCAGAAGGTTTGAAAGGCTCAAATACCAAAGAAAAGGAAAGTCTAGAAATGGCAGGCGAACATTTAGTGCCTACATTTTCCTTAACAAAATCGCCATATCTAAACTTGGAGGAGAACTTGAGAAATTAAGTTTCTCTGAGCTAAGTACAAAAATTGAATTTCTGGGCTGCAAAAATAAAGGGACCTTGGTAAAAACAAATTTAGTTGGTTTTGAGTGCCAGTTACATAGGTACACAAAAAGTTAGCAACAAGACCCAAATCGTTCATGCTATCTTTGCATTAATATGAACTGCTCATAGCTTTACTGCTAGACATAAATGATACATTCTTTTGTGAAGCAGAGGATTTTTTTTGGAGGGCTGGGTCCAAGATGGTAGTATAAGAATAGCCTGAACTCACTTCCTCCTGGGAACACGGGGAATCTATCTTTTAAATAAACAATTTCTCCTGAGGGAGAACTTAGGATTGATTGAACTGCTTCTGCACAACAAATGAGGGCAGAACCAGAGAGATGGATAAAAAAGACAGAGACCATCTCAGGACCTGCAGTAGGGAGGAATACCACAGAGTGGCTTGCGCACAGACTCACCTGCCCTAGGAACAGAAAAAAAACAGCAATTTAAAAGGCATCTACACTATATGTGAGGAAATCTACTTATCAAGCCTAAAAATTTCTGCTAAATGAGCAGGAAACTGCTGGGACTCACTCCAGAGTTGGAAGCACTGGAGAGTACCATTTTTTTTTGCCTGCCCCCTACCTTGATAGAATGGACAGGAAAAAAAAAAGAAAATGTCTAGGTAGTCTTATAGGTCTGCCAGGACTATTCTAGCACACCCCAGGTCCCTGGTCCACACCAGCTCCAGCCATGCTGCCACTGTGGGCCAGGGACAAAGCTGAGGGACTCCTGGTCCATTACTTCTCTAGCTTCAGTCAGGCTGCCAGAGGCAACCAGCACATGAGTCTACATCAGGAACAATCCTCCATAAGGCTATGCCTTCAAGATCAGGAGCCTTCAAAATTAGTTTTGCCTAATTCATAGTAACACACACAGAAAAAATTTTTAAATGAGGAAAAAGAGGAATATGCTCCAAATGAATGAACAAGATAAAACTCCAAGAAAAAAATCTTAAAGAAATGAAGATAAATGCCCTGATTTCAAACTATAGTACAAAGCGATAGTAATCCACATAGTGTGGCATTGTTAAAAATCAGTCACACATAAATGAAAGAGAATGAGCAGTCAAGAAAAAAAGTGTACATGGAAATTAATCTATGACAAAGAAGTAAGAATATACAATGAGGAAAAACAGAATCTTCAATAAATAGTGTTGGGGAAACTGAATAGCTATGTGCAATATAATCAAACTGGACCACTTTCTTACACCATAAACAAAATAAACTCATAATGTATTAAAGACTTAAACTTAAACATGAGACTTTATTCATATATCTCTTAGAAGAAAACATGGGAAATATACTCTGTGACATTGTTCTTAGCAATATTTCTTTGTCTCTGCCTTCTCAGGTAAGGCAGAAAAAAAAAAAAAAAACACCAAACTGATGAGGTTACATCAAACTCAAAACTTTTGCACAGCAAAGGAATCCAGCAATAAACAAAAAAGGCAACCTACTGAATGGGAGAAGTTATTTGCAAATTATATGTCTGATAATGGATTAATATCCAAAATATATAAATACCACATATAACTCAATATCAGAAAACAAACAAACAACAACAACAAAGTCTAACAATCTAATTAAAAATTTGGCAGAAGACCTGAACAGGAGAAATACCAATGGCCAACTGGCACGTGAAAGATGCTCAACATAACTAATGATTAGGGAAATTCAAATAAAAATCACAATGAGATGACACCTTACACCTTTTCAGGATGTCTATCATCAAAAGAACACAAATAACAAGTGCTAGCAAAATGTAGAGAAAAGAGAACACTTGTACACTGTTGATGGGAACTTAAATTGATGAAGCCACTATGGAAAACAATATGGGGGTTTCTCAATCATTTAAAAATAGAGTTACCATATAATCAAGCAATTCTCCTTCTGAGTATTTACCTAAAGAGAACAAAAACACTAATTTGAAAAGATACATGCACCTTATATTAATTGCAGCATTGTTTAAATAGCAATATATGGAAGCAACTTGAGTCCACTGATAGATAAAAGGATAAAAAAATACTTTAAATGTATAATGGACTATTGCTCAGCCATAAAAAAGAATGAAATCTTGTCATTTTCAATAATATGGATGCCTAGAGGGTATCATGCTACATGAAATAAGTCAAACAGAAAGGTAAATGTCATATGATTTCACTTATACAAGAAATCTGAAAAACAAAGCCAATGAACAAAGGAAACAAAACAGAAGCAGCCTGGTAAAAACAGATTATGAGCTGGGAATTGACAGATGAAAGGGGCATGGGAGGATAGTCAAAATATTCTAAGGAGATTAAAATGTAAAATTTTCTAAGTATAAAATAAATAATTCAAAGGAATGTAATGTATAGCATAGGAAATATAGTCAATAATATTGTAATAACTTTGGTGAAAGATGGTAATTATACACTGTATTGTTTTGGTGATCATTTTTATATATAAAAATATTGAATAATTATGCAGTACACCTGAAACTCATATAATATTGCAAGTCAACTATACTTCAATAAAANACTAGAAAAATATACAATGGTAATTTTGGAAATAAAGACTAAAATTATTAATTAAAATTAAAACTCAGAATTGAGACTTCCCTGACAGTCTAGTGGTTAAGACTCCACACTTCCACTACAGAGGGCACAGATTCAATCCCTGATCAGGGAACTAAAATTCTCACATGCTGCAGACTATGACTAAAAAATCCCCACCTCCCCAAATCTTAATATTCATTTAAGCACATCTAAATAGTTACTTCATATCACAGTTTTAAAAATATTTGGGAAAGAAAATTTTTACGATTTGTATTTTAAATACTAAATTATTTTGTATTAATGGAATTAGGTATATATACATTTTTCTTCAATAGATGTATTCCATTCCTATAGTTTAGATGTTTTCTAATGCAAACATTCCATTAAACAAAATGATCAGAAAAACCTGCATTAATCACATGCTTATGTGGTTTTAAGCTCTTTACACTCTCTCTTCCCCTCATTTTTCTCTATTACACACAAGCAGAAACATACTAATATAGCTGTCTGCAAAACATACTCATATATTTTAATACTTAAGTTTGAGACAGTCCATTGTGAATCCATTCCTTATTGCATCATTATAATAACCAGATGATAATAAATCCATTTCAGTTCTACAACATTATTGGGTAAACAAAGATGGATCAAATGTGAAATTATGTGGTTTTAATAAAGTCATAATTTTAAAGTGAAGTAAGTTATAATATTCACTAGACTAATCCCTTATATAACTGTAAGACATGTAAAGCTTTCCACAGAACATGTAAAAATTGGAGCCCAAGATACTGGCTAAGATCTTCTGAAATTAACTTAAAAACAACAAAACTAAGAAAATCTTTTGATTCAGGAAATTTCACCTGTTGTTAATGAAAAGCTTCAGTTCTACTGGCCCATTATTTCTATATTTGTCTGTAGGAGTTTGAAGTAAAAGATGATTTATATATTTGTGGACATAGTTTGCTTATAGTCCTTTACTCAAAGCATTTTTATAGCCAGTTATGCCATATTTATAGGCATCTGGTTACCCATTTTATTTTTGAAAATATTATAATGAACAGTGAGTTCCTTTGCTTTAACAAGAATCCTAGGCCCAGTTGAACAATCTTTCTGTGTCCTTGAATAAGTAACTTAATAGATCTGAGCCAAATTTTTTTTATCTGTAATATGAAAGACTTCAGTCTAGCTATAAAATTTTATCACCATGAGGCAAATCATGTGATGCTTTCTGCCTCCTCAGCAACTTGCTTGATATTGTATTTTATATTCACTTATAATTCAGATGTTTACTGTGATGAAATTCAACATTTAATGCTTCAATTCAACTTTGCAAAATATGTTATAAAATGAAGTGAGCCAATTGCTATAAAAAAGAGGAAAGAAGAAAAATAAATTATCCTTTTGATGACTATTTGTATCATCTATAATTAGTTACATAAATGATAGTGTAATATCCATATAGTGCATTAACTTTGGATAAACTAAGTTTACCAAACTCAGAATTTTGTTTTGTGTTCTGACAACTGCTACTGTGCTGAGATGTTGCCTGGGGATAAATTACAACATTTAGAGTTTCATATTGTCTATAATATTCTCTAAAATGAAGGAATATTACATACCAAGCTTATCATTGTGGTGATGACTTCCTGCTTTCTGAATTAAATTAGGATTATAGCTGGTACTGAAAGTAATAAAAGAGAAACCTCAATGCTTCCCTAAAATTACTACTAATGTATACTCAACAGTAATGAAAATTTAAAAAAAAAAGTAAGATTTGTAAGATATAAACTATCAATCAAAAAACCCAATAACTCCTGAAAGTTCCTGCCTCAGAAAAAGGAAAGGAAAAAGGAAAGCTAGAAGTCATTCATCTGTCAAATACTGTGACTTTGGATATCAAGCTCTGAGTAACACTGTTGCTTTTAAACACTATGTTGGACTAGTTTCAGTCCAAAATTTTAAACTAGTTTTTAATTTAAGAACAGCATTTATTTTGATCTGATGCCTCAAGATGAAACATCCACTTCTACTTTGATAAACTGGAGACTATTTAAAAGAGAATGTCTGTTATGTATTGATTATTCTGAAACACGACAGCTTTAGATGAAATTTAAGCCTGAGAGGGAAAGAGAAAGATAAACAAATAGCATCAACAACAAGAATATTATATCAATTTCAGAAGCATTATAGATATTTTTGACTTTCCAATTCATAGGCTTTTGTTTTAAATAAATTAGATGTGTGTCTTCTTGAAAGTTTACTACTTGTTTGTTTTCTCTGCTTACTCTTATCAGTGTTAGTTTGATAGAGGTCAAGAATGGTTTCTAAAAGATTTATGTCACAATGGTGATAGACTCTCCAAAAATAAAACAAGAAAAGATGAAAATTTTGATATATGAAACTACACATAAAATAACTGATCACTAAAACTATTGATCAATCATGAGTTTGTTTTATACACAGTAATCTATAAATAAATAATATTAACAATGGCTTAAAGGTAGAATAATAAGACTTAAAGTATTCTTGAGAAAGATCCAAGTGCATTTTATAATTCTGTGACAGATGCTTATTAACTACTTTAACAAACTGTGTGAGTACCTAGGATGGACACATAACTTGTAAAACATTGACTGATGATTAAATTGTTTAAAAAGGTTAATTAGTCAATTATTTGGGAGATTATATATTTATTGCAGTGTTGTTTACAATGTTATCTTAGCTTCAGATATACAACATAATGATTCAAAATTTTTTTAGGTTACACTCCATTTGAAGTTATAAAATATTGGCTATATTCCCTATACAATTTATCCTTGTAACATTTATCTTTAAGATGATCATTTGTATAATTTAATAACAATTTTAAATAAAATTTCGTTTTGGAACTGAAATAGTTCAGTCAATTTTGAGAATACGGATGTCACATTGGGGGAAATTAGTTAATTATATTTGTAAGTTTATTGTCATAAATAATATAATAAGAAGAGTCTTAGATGCTATCCTTTAGCAAGTAGATCTGCTTATGTATGGACCTAAAATGATTGTAGCAGATACTGCTGATGGAATGATCTGTATCATTCCATTCCATCTCTTACATTCACTTATAGGTGTCATACCCATTCTGGAAGGCAGAAAGAACAAGTTTCATTATCACACTCCTCTGATTTTCTTTTTGCAAGTTTGCTTTGGCCACAGAGCAGCTTGTAGGTCGGCAAGTGTAACTTCAACAAAGTGTCAGGAAAGTGATGTTCAGGGGCAACTCTTAACCGGTGAAAGATAAAAGGATACATTTTCCAATCCTCTTATCTTAAAAAGAGACTGTTCTGAAGTGTGACCCACATGATTTTCAGGATAACCCAAACAGAACTGTGCCCAGTTACTCTCAGTAGTAATTCATTCATTGACACACTTTACTGGTAACCAATAGAGTTTCTCAGCTGCTCCCTCCTTCTCCTGCTCTTCCTAAAAGCAAACTTTGTTATTCAGTGCTACATTGTATCCAATTCTTTGCTATCCCCATTGACTGCAGCATGCCAGGTTTCCCTGTCCTTCAACCTGGAGTTTGGTCAAATTCACATCTGCTGATTTGGTGATGCCATCCAACCATTTCATTCTTGGTCCCCACCTTCTCCTCCTGACCTCAGTCTTTCCCAGCATCAGGATCCTTTCCAATGAATTGGCTCTTTGCATCAGGTAGCCAAAATATTGGAGCTTCAGCTTCAGCATCAGTCCTTCCAATGAATATTCAGGGTTGGTTTCCTAAAGAAACTACCTGCACACAAATCTTTGTCTTATGATTGCTTTTGGGAGAACCTAAATTAAGGAAGTAGGGTTTATATACTAAAGGTGAAGTTGTGTGTGTGTGTTTCAGCTATACTACGTAACAAAATTTTATCTAAACTAGAAATCTTAAGAAATATCATATAGCTATTTTTTTTTTATCTTAACTTGCTATGCAGTTTTTTCCAAGCCCTTTAAAGGTTTAGGTAATATACATCTTGAGCTTAAAAAAAAATAAAGTTCAGAAGTGAGGACTGTAGGAATAGATGATCTCTAAAATTGTCTGCAATTCAAAAGAATTATACACTAGAAAACCTCTTATCTGATGCCATTAGGACATGTAGTGCAGAAGTTAATTGAAAAGTTTGGTTAAAACGATGTATAAAAATGATATATTCACAACTTATACAGTTTATTTTAAACCAAATGCATGTATTTACTTCAAAATTCTTGTGTGTTTCAAAGAACTTTTGAGTGTGGGCTGCCTTATTTTCTTTATTTCATAAACCACACCCATATTTTTGGAATTAAAGTTAAAAGACAATTTAAAGACCCTGTTGATAGAGGTGCTAATTTTGCTATAAGTCAATTATATTTTAATACATAATTTTATCATATAAGCATGCTGTATACCTTTAAAAAATTAAGACACTGGTGAAGTAATTTAATTAAAGAATCTTTTCTGATTTTATATTTCCTCTAATATTTATCAAATGTATTTCCAAAAATTAACTGAAAGGCATTTTGTGGCTTCTTGCTTATATCAGTCCTGTTAACATAGCTAAAATATAAATAAAACAATTTATTTTTTGTATATTTCATTATTTTATATACTCAGATAATATAATTAATTTAACTAAGTAACAGATACAACAAGATAATACATCCATGCCTCTCTCTACTGACTCTTGATGAAGAAGCAGTGGGTTTGTGGGTAGTTTCAAGAGTTACCACCTAGATGTATAATTTCAATATACTATATTCTGTACTCTATTTAATCCAAAAAATCTGTATTATTAGCGTTAGCTAAAGAGTTGCCGACTAAGTTCCGTCTAGTCAAGGCTATAGTTTTTCCAGTAGTCATGTATGGATGTGAGAGTTGGACTGTGAAGAAGGCTGAGCGCCGAAGAATTGATGCATTTGAACTGTGGTGGTGGAGAAGACTCTAGAGAGTCCCTTGGACTGCAAGGAGATCCAACCAGTCCATTCTGAAGGAGATCAGCCCTGGGATTTCTTTGGAAGGAATGATGCTAAAGCTAAAATTCCAGTACTTTGGCCACCTCATGCGAAGAGTTGACTCATTGGAAAAGCCTCTGATGCTGGGAGTGATTGGGGTCAGGAGGAGAAGGGTACGACCAAGGATGAGATGGCTGGATGGCATCACTGACTCGATGGACGTGAGTCTGAGTGAACTCCGGGAGATGGTGATGGACAGGGAGGCCTGGCGTGCTGCGATTCATGGAGTCGCAAAGAGTCGGACACTACTGAGCGGCTGAACTGAACTGAACTGAACTGAAAGAGTTGTGCTCTCTTAAGCCTCCGAAACTTCAAGTGTGTTTCAAAGCAAAAGTTAGCACGGATTTAGTAATCTTATGACCCCAGAATCTTATAACCATCTAGATGCATAATTTCAATATATTATGTTCTTTAGTCTGAATAATTTAATCCAATAAATCAGTTATGAGTTAATAGTATTTGTGCTAACTTAAATTTCCAAAGCTTCAAGTTTCAAAGCAAAAGTTAGCATGACTTTAGCAATTTTATGATTCAGGAAAATGTACGAAGCATCCACATGAAGGGCCCTTGGTTGAATTTATGTGGATAAAAAGCCAAATATTCAACCAATAACTAATCTTAAAATGATATCACCAACAAATGTTTTGAAATTTTATAATAAATCACCCACTTTGGAAAATATCTAGTCCCCCAAGATTCTAGGCATATCATTAATGAATATTGAAACCCAGGTTTATACTTAAACAAGAAGATACTGAATAAACAGTGCTCTGTGCTCTTTCTTATTTGCTCTGCTCAGTGAATCCAAAATGGTAACTGCAGTTCTTAGCTGTTGTATCAACTGACTTTGGAAATTACAGTTTTGCATTATAGTCCATAAGAATGAGAGTTTATTAGCTTAGTATTGAATGGTATGTAGCCATAAAATATAACACATATGTAACTAATACAGCTTGTCAAAACCAGATATATGCTTTTGAAAAGATTGAGTAGAGTAATGAAAAGTCACAAGTATAGAGGTCTATATGTTTGTGTAGGTTGCAATTTCTGACATGGAGTCAGGATGAATGTCACTGAGAAAATGACATTTATCAAAGATTTGAAATTGCTGAAAAGGTATATTAGTAAAAATAGGTTAGACTATTCTTCAGTAACAATAAAGAGCCAAATCTCACAGGTTTAAACCAGAAAGATTAAGGTCTCATTTGGTACCTATTGCAGAATGACCTGCAGCTCTTTTTTGCCTCAGTCTCATCAGAACACAGCCTGATAATGCCTCTATAATCTGGAACATAAAAATATGGAAACATGGCAAATTGTGCACTGACTTGTAAACTCTTCCAACAAAAGATGACATATGGTAATCTTGTTCTCATTTTATTGGCTGAAGCAAGTCACGTGGACAAGATAAACTGCAATGAAGCAGAAACATGCAACCCTCCCACATGTTCTCAAGTGGGAAAAATCCATCTGTGCCCTAATGGCCATCACTGAGAATGAGCAGTCCAGCCTCACACTCAGGGCTAGGACTCAGGTGAGGAGAGTAAGACAATCACCTCAAATGCAAAATGTGGGGAGGAACCGAAAATTACCAATAATATTTTTTTTAATAATATTTTCAAAAAACCTCAAAATTAATGCAAAAATCCATGAGGAGCAAATACACACCTTTTAAATAAAGATGGGATAAGTATACCATTCTATATGGAGCCATATTGGAGCCTGAGGCAAAAGAAGAGATAAACACTAGTTTCTAATTAAAATAGTGATAATTCATTCATCATGAAAATTTTGTATTGATATCATTTATTTACGATAATGAGTTAAATATTTTAATTTTCAAGATGGAGATTTGTGACACCACAGTAAATTTTGGAAAAAATAGATAACAAACATGCTTTTTAAAGACCCATATTCTAATAAAGGGCTTCCCAGGTGGCTCAGTGGAAAAGAACCCTCCTGTCAATGCAGGAGAAGAAAGAAATACAGGTTGGACCTCAGGATTGGTAAGATCCAGGGCACAGCAACCCACTCCAGTATTCTTGCCTGGAGAATCCTATGATCAGAGAAGCCCAGCGGGCTACAGGCAGGCCATGGGGTCACAAAGAGTCAGACACGACTGAGTGACTAAATAACTGTATATTTTAGTCCTGAGACATGTATTTTACTCACCTCATTCTAGACTTCATATTCCACAATAGCATTATCAAGGAAATTCTAAGTATAGTGCTTTAAAGTATATATTCAGGCTTCATATTTTCTAAACTAGAATCTTATTTTCATTTTTAAGGAGTTTTTAAACAGTGGCTTAACTTCCTACTCTAGTTCAGCCTCACCTTATTTGTAAAACAAAGTTGCACATATTCATAAGGTCATTAAGAAGACATTTCAAAAAATATGTTTAGAACAATTTTAATAAATGGCTCCTACTGTGNATTCAATCAAAGCAAAATATGGAGAAGCCATTCAGACTCTTTAAATAGACTTACTAATATTGAGAGAGTAATTGAGCATAATCAGCATCACAGAATTCAAGGTAATAGGGCAAGTATAGAAAGTATAATGATAGAATATTTTACCTTAACAATAATGCCAAAATTTGAATGTCCAGTAAAAGGGATCTTCAAAATAAAGGAGTACTAGATGCATTTTAGCTGTGTGATTTGAGTAGGAAGAATTACAGTATTAAAGGAAAATCAGGTCACTGAGAAAATATTAGAACTATTGGTACAGGAAAAGGATCATATACAGTACTTATACAGCTCAGTCTTAACAGTTCCATATTTCTCAAAAGAAATGCCTTTGGCACAGCAGTACAGAATAGTGAATGCCTTGTGCTTTACACTCAGTTTTTCTATCAATAGTGAATTATTTGGCTAAGAATCTTTCCAAAGAGTTCTATACACTATCCTGCCATAGTCACACGTGTTTAAACCAAAAAGCCTTTCTATGCCACTTTGAAAATGAATTCCTGTCAGAAAGTCAATAGGCCAGGCAGAAAGAGGATCAAGTAAATTGAGATGAGAAATAAAATGATAGTTTTCGTTGGTAAAATAAAAGAAGCCCATCAGAATTCAATGAGGCTTAAGAGTCATTGTAAATGATTTGAAGGAAAGCTAACACATTTGTTTCATTAAAAGTTGTTAATATAAAAGAAGGTCAGTTGAGTTTCCATAAGTGGCTACTTTGTGGATTACTTTATCCTTGAGAAAAATAAAAGGAAGAAAAGACCAGGTACAAATGACTGTGGAGACTTGCCATATCAGATAACTGAGAAAGTAAATTACAAAAATGTTTGAACCTAGTATGTAATTCTTTAGTTAAAGTAACATTCAAATTATTTTAATTTACAACTTTCCTGGATACCTAACACTATAATATGGCCTAGACTGCAGGAAATTTTCTATGTTTTCATTATTATTATTATTATTAACGATCATGTATGGAATACTTGGACTTCCTTGTTAGTGCAGATGGTAAAGAACCTGCTTACAATGCCAGAACCCCACGTTTGATCCCTGGGTCAGGAATATCCCCTGGAAAAGAGAATGGCTACCCACTCCAGTATTCTTGTCTGAAGAATTTCATGGGAAGACTATGGAGTAAGAGAGTCGGACACGACTAAGCAAGTAACACTTTCACTTTCATAAAATACTTAAAATTAGCAAGGTGTGCTAAATAATAAATAAGCATTCATATATTTGATGCTCAAAATTAGGGAATAAATTTATGGCTTTCATCTTGCATGTATAGAAATTTTAGCTTAAAGTATTGATAGGACTTTCATAAAGTTACACATTTAGTAAATGTAGAAGCACTGTTCTTATCACAGCTCAGAAGGGCAAGTGTTATTTAAGACCTACCTCTTGAGAAACCTATATGCAGGTCAGGAAGCAACACTTAGAACTGGATGTGGAACCACAGACTGGTTCCAAATAGGAAAAGGAGTACATCAAGGCTATATATTGTCACCCTGCTTATTTAACTTATATGCAGTGTACATCATGAGAAACGCTGGGCTGGAAGAAGCACAAGCTGGAATCAAGATTGCCGGGAGAAATATCAATAACCTCAGATATGTAGATGAAACCACCCTTATGGCAGAAAGTGAAGAGGAACTAAAAAGCCTCTTGATGAAAGTGAAAGAGGAGAGTAAAAGAGTTGGCTTAAGCCTCAACATTCAGAAAACGGAGATCATGGCATCTGGTCCCATCACCTCATGGGAAATAGATGGGGAAACAGTGGAAACAGTGTCAGACTTTATTTGGGGGGGCTCTAAAATCACTGCAGATGGTGACTGCAGCCATGAAATTAAAAGATGCTTACTCCTTTGAAGAAAAGTTATGACCAACCTAGATAGCATATTCAAAAGCAGAGACATCACTTTGCCATCAAAGGTCCATCTAGTCAGGGCTATGGTTTTTCCAGTGGTCATGTATGGATGTGAGAGTTGGACTGTGCAAAAGACTGAGTGCCGAAGAATTGATGCTTTTGAACTATGGTGTTGGAGAAGATTCTTGAGAGTCCTTTGGACTGCAAGGAGATCCAACCAGTCCATTCTGAAGGAGATCAGTCCTGGGATTTCTTTGGAAGGAATGATACTGAAGCTGAAACTCCAGTATTTTGGCCACCTCATGAGAAGAGTTGACTCATTGGAAAAGACTGATGCTGGGAGGGATTGGGGGCAGGAGGAGAAGGGGATGACAGAGGATGAGATAGCTTGATGGCATCACTGACTCGATAGACGTGAGTCTGAATGAACTCCGGGAGATGGTGATGAACAGGGAGGCCTGGCCTGCTGCGATTCATGGGGTCACAAAGAGTCGGACACGACTGAGCGACTGAACTGAACTGAACTGAACACATAACTTTTCCGGAAAATACATCTATATTTCTTTTATGTCTTATGTATAATATGTGTATATGTGAATATATATGCATGTATTAATTATATATGTATGTATCATCTATGTGTGTGCTCAGTCGCTCAGTTTTATCCAACTCTCTGTGACCCCATGGACCACAGCCTGCTGGGCTATTCTGTCTATGGGATTTCCCAGGCAGGAATACTGGAAGCAGTTGCCATTCCCTTCTCCTGGGAATCTTCCCAACTCAGGGATTGAATCTGGGTCTCCTGCTTACTCAACAGCAAAGATCCTACACTACAACTCATCTCTTCAAATATTCTTCTTTGGAGACCAAGAATGTGTCATCCAGATAAACCTTTGCATGGTAGATACTAACAAAGTAAGACAAACACTGAGTGTTTTACTACTCACTAGAAGGATCTTCCAAATTAACCATATAGAACATTAGTACTCTGAGTTTAAGTGAGATCATTAAATTTTTCCACAGTGGCTCACATATACTGTGGCAACCAGAGAGCTTTTGATTCTTAGTGGACCTGGAGCTCTGCAAGGGGAGAATTGTTTCCAAACTTGGATCTTCATTTCCTAGAATTCTAAAATCTCCATCACTCAGAAAGGGCAAAATAAATGCCTTATTATATTAGATGGAATATACATTAAGAATTATGACAGAATTGAAAGGATTTAACAGAATTACACAAGGAAAGCCAGAATTTCAGATACTATATTGAAGAGAATTGAAGTTGCCATGAACACTGGAATACTGTATGCTTGGACTATTAGTACTGTTTAAGTCTCAAAATTTTTTTAATGCTTTTGTTATTATTATTGATGTTAGTGATGTCTAGTTAGGTTTTGTTTTATTTTATGTGTGTGTGTATTTGTTTAGTTTATTATTTTATCTTTTTCATATTTCTCAATTTTAGTTTTTGTCTTTGTAAATTCCCTAGCAAGTCTTGGTACAGATATATTTCTGACTTATATGGATCATGTCAGTGTAATGTGTGTGTTTATGAAAAATCAGATTAACAGAACCTTTGTAATAAGTGGCTCAAGTGATAAAAGTGTCTGCTTGCAATACAGGAGACATGGGTTCGATCCCTGGGTCAGGAAGATCCCTTGGAGAAGGAAATGGCAACCCACTCCAGTTTTCTTGCCTGGAAAATTCCATGGATGGAGAAATCTCGTAGGCTATAGTCCATGGGGTCACAAAGAGCTGGACACAACTGAGGGACTTCACTTTCATTTCGCTTTCTTTGGAATAAGCTGATTTAACTAGCCATATCCAGTGTAAATTTTAATATCGGTCTGATATACCTTTAAAACTTGATACTCTATTGGAT
>SJYQ01104631.1:0-15636 GCA_006410935.1 Redunca redunca
CCATCGTCCCCGTGTACTTTGCCGTGGAGGACGATGCCTTGCTGTCCATCTATGAGCAGACGCAGGCTGCCTCCGCCTCCCAGGGCTCCGCCTCCGCCGCCGAAGGTGGGCTGGTGGGGGTTGCTGCAGGGCGGAGGGCGCGTGGATGGGCTGCGCTGTGCTGTTTCTGGGGCTCCCCTTTGCAAGGCAACACATGCTTAACCGTGGGGGCACCGGGCATCACAGATCGCATCTTGCAGCTGCCACCCGCAGGGAGGAATCTTCCCGGACCAGGGATTGAATCGTCCTTTGCACTGGCAGGGTAATCATTACCAGTGAGCCACCAGGGAATCCCTACAGTTGTGTTTTTAAATGTTTAAATGTGTAAAGAACAGGAGGATTTGAGGCAGGGTGAGCTCCTGGGCATTTTAAGGCAGCCCCTGCCCCCAGGTGAAGTGGACCATTAGCTCACACCGTGGGAGGTGGGCACACTCTCTCCCGATTCTGGAGAGAACAAAACTTTAATTTTTATGAATCTCTGGGTTCTCACACCATCTCCACTTTTGGGGCTGGGATGGAGGGTCATGAGCTGTCTGATGGGAAACTCATGTTTTGGCATCCCTGCTCAAGTGATCCTTAGAAAGCTGGGTCAGAGGCAGTGTGCACCCCTCTGTGATTTAGGAACGGGCCCTGCCCTGCAGAGCAGAGCAAGGGCACACATGGGCTCCCGCGTGGGAAGCAGGAGATTGTTTCACCAGCCCTTGTCCTGGATGCCCAAATTCGCTCCCATGTCCAGTTATCTCATTGTGTTCTGTCCATGTGATCAGTCCCGCTTTTGCTCAGACCAAATGCTTAGAGTCTGGGGTGACGAGGACCCAGATTCTGGTCTGGGACCCCCTCCCCCCAGCTGCTGCAGGGCAGTCACGGGGCTCAGGCTGACCCTTCCTGGCCCTGTATCCAGTGCTGCTCCACACTGCCACCGCCAACGGCTTCCAGATGGTCACCAGTGGGGTCCAGAGCAAGGCTGTGAGCGACTGGCTCATCACCAGCGTGGAGGTAAGTGCCTGGTGCCTAACTTCCTGTCCCCACTGGAGGGGCTGCTTCTTGGGCGAGCGGATCAAGTTGCTGCCTCTGGGGAGGTGGGGCTCCTCCAGCTCCTCCTGCTTCCCCAACCCCTGCCTCCTGGAGTGGCCACCCCCTTCCCTTCGTGGAGCATTTGCTAAGCTGGTAGAGAGGAGAGCTCAGGGCAGCAATTAAAGCAGAGTGCAGAAAAATCCAGACACCCATCTCTCATCAGGAGGTGTCCAGGCCAGAGCAAGCTCCCAAGTCCTCCCCCACTTCCATTCTTTCCAGGGCAAATGTGGGGTTTTATCACTGCTCCCCCCAGCAAAAGGCTCTGAGCAGTTTTGTTCTCACTCCCTGCACCAGGAGGCCTTAGCGCCTGATGCCCTTAGGCAGTGCTCTGGACAGGCTGTCTCCCCAACTGCTCCTCATTGGATTTGATGGAGGGCCGGTTTATACAAGAGGACCCTGACTCCTGGGTTCTTCCTGTGCTGTCCTTACGGCCAGGATCTTATGGACAGGCAGGGTCTCCATCTGTGGAGCTCAGCCTGTGAATGGTAGGCCTGGTTTCCAGGTGGAGAAACCGCTGGCACCTTGGCCCCTAGCAGAGTCTGGCCCACCTGTTTCTTTAAAATTTTACTGGAAAGTGACCGTGCCCACTGGTCCACTGGTGCCCACAGTGTAGCCAGCAGAGCCTAGAACCCTGCCCCCCGAGGTGAGGGTGGATGTTGCTTCCTATGGGCAGGCCCTTCACACCCATGTCTCTACAGGGGCGGCTGACTGGGCTGGGTGGAGAGGACCTGCCTACCATCGTCATCGTGGCCCACTACGATGCCTTTGGGGTGGCCCCGGTATGTCCATGCCCTTCCTGCCCAGCTGGGGAGTCTAGCTTCAGGCTGCAGGGTAGCAGGGTTGGGGGAGCTTCCCACGTGTGCAGGGGTTGGGCCACGCCAAGGGTGCATCAGTCAGGTTTGGGCAGAGCTGGGGGTTAGGGGGGAGAGGAAGCAATCCCAGCTGAACTGGAAAAGAGGACTGAAGGTAAGATTGTGGGGGTGGGGTTCAGAGTGGGCCACAGGCCAGGGTGGAGGTGGGTGGTGATACACGCAGAGATGGGATGAGCGCGCCCTTTGTCCCTGCCTGCAGTGGCTGTCTCACGGCGCGGACTCCAACGGGAGTGGTATCTCGGTGCTGCTGGAGCTCGCCCGCCTCTTCTCCAGGCTGTACACCTACAAGCGCACCCATGCGGCGTGAGTGACAGGGCCTAGGGCTGAGGGTGGGCCGGACCCGGGATCTCAGAGTTGGTTCAGTCAGGCCCCGCCCCTCCAGGTCCATCCACCTACCCCCTCCCTGGGAATCCCACCAGGGGCTGGGCTGCTTCCAGATGCAAGAAACAGAAACCCCTGCAAAATCATCATCATCTCTTAGACGAGCGTCTCCCCATCTTGGTGCCGGATACCGAGGTCCTTCGCAGGGGCACTTGTCCACACAGCACGGTGCCCTGGGAGAGCAGGGGCCTAGTAGCCAGCGGGTCTCCCCAAACTTCACACTCCAGGCCCCACGCCTGCTCTCAGGCAGCTGGCTTGAGAAGCACTGTGCTCAGTCCATTGCGGGTCGGGGCGCGGGGGGGGATGGGGTGTTGAGATCAAGGTGTTGGTAGGGCCACACTTGTGTGTTTCTTTTATAAGGACTGCCGTGGTTGTGGTGAGGTGGGTGCAGCTGGGGTGGGGGCCCGATTATGGTCCTTCACCACCCCACTGGCTTCACTCCTGTTCAGGGAGGTGGTGCTGAGTTCCCATCACTTCCTGTTCCCTGGTTGGTCCGCCCAGTCTGAGTGGGTGGACCACTCTGAGTGGTCCACCTCTCCACTCAGAGGTCTCTGGAGCCTCCCTTCTCACCCTGGAGATGCTGGGTGAAGTTGGGATGTCTGTGGTTGTCAGGACTAGGGGGCTCCTAGCACTCATTTGTGGGCACCAGGGATGTGCCCAGCACCCAGCGCTCAGGATGCCCCGATGTCAGCAGTGCCAGGACAGGGTGGGACTGGGTACTCAGCAGGGAGACCACCCCCTCCTTGTTGGGAGCCTGGACTCCCACCTGCCAACTCTGTGGCCCCACTCCTCCCTGCCAGGTACAACCTCCTGTTCTTTGCTTCCGGAGGAGGAAAGTTTAACTACCAGGGCACCAAGCGCTGGCTGGAAGACAACCTGGACCACACAGGTGAGTGGCCCCCACTGCCAGGGTGGGCTCTGTGCCGCCGGTGCTCCCCTGCACTCCCCGCCCACCAGCCCCCACTGTCTGCAGATTCCAGCCTGCTCCAGGACAACGTGGCCTTCGTCCTCTGCCTGGACACTGTGGGCCGGGGGGACAGCCTCCACCTGCACGTGTCCAAGCCGCCCAGGGAGGGGACGCTGCAGCACGCCTTCCTGCGGGAGCTCGAGACGGTGGGCGCCCCGTGGGGGCTGGGCGGGGACATGGGAGCTGCCCGTGTGAACCCCGGGGCCTCCGTTGGGTTTCTGGCGGGCAGGTGGGCTTCTCCTCAGGCTCCAGAAGCAGGAGGTTGGGGAGGGACTGGGGATCCATCGGGCGGCAGGGGCCACCTCTGCAGAGGCCAGTGAAGCCAGGGCGTGGCGCGTGGGCACCGGGCAGAGCCTCGTGGCTCCGCTCGCAGGTGGCCGCCCACCAGTTCCCCGAGGTGCGGTTCTCCATGGTGCACAAGAAGATCAACCTGGCCGAGGACATGCTGGCCTGGGAACACGAGCGCTTCGCCGTCCGCCGGCTGCCTGCCTTCACCCTGTCCCACCTGCAGAGCCACCGCGACGGCCAGCGCAGCAGCATCATGGACGTGAGGTGAGGGCCCCCCTGCCCCCATCAGACCGGGCCAGCGGGGCCCGTCAGGCTTCCTGGAGGAGGGGGCACCAGAACCGCGGGCATGAGCCAGGAGAAGAGAGGGAAGAATTGACTGGGCAGGGCGCCGGGAGAGCCAGTGGCCGCCGCCTCACCCTGCCCCGCCCGCAGCCTGCACCCCGCGCCCACTCGGGTCAGGATGTGTCGCCTCTGAAGCCCCCCGCCTCTGGTCCTGTGTGGCCTCAGCCCTCGCTGCCCCTGGGCTTGCGGCTGTGCCGCCGCCCTCGTCTCCGTTGTCATGGCTCCCCTTCTTGTGAGGACAGAGCCATGGACTTCGGGACCCCCTGCTCCACTGTGACCGCATATTAACCAGTCACGTCTGCAGACACCCTGCTGCCAGCTCAGGTCCCATCCCGGGGTTTGGGCGGCCGTGGGTGTGGGGGACACCGTAGCCCCTCCACAGGGTGTTACCTCAGCTCTGCCCTCAGCAGCCAGATGTCCTGACCGCCCCCCATACCCCCAGGTTCTGGAGGAGCACATGGGCCCAGAGCCGTCTGGTCACTGAGGCCCACAGCATCCTCAGGGCTCAGCTGGGCACCCGGGCAGCCCTGTGGGGGGTGGGCCTGACCGAGGTCGGGGGATGGGGGACCATCCGCTGGGAAGGCTGTTATTTTTTCTGTCTTCATCGTCAGATACATATGTGATCATTCTTGGTTTTGGGTGATTGATGCCACTTCGAAATAAGTATGTTTGTAAAATCTGCCCTCTAAGGCAGGTGGGAGGGGAGTTCAGGATGGAGGGGGACACATGTAAAGCTGTGGCTGATTCATGTTGTTGTATTGTAAAGTAATTAGCCTCTAATTAAATAAATAAAGTAAAAATAAATAAATAAATCAATAAAATCCGTCCCCGAAGGTCCCGGGTTGACTCGAAAACCCTTACCCGAAACACGAGGCTCATCGCTGAGGCCCTGACCCGAGTCATCTACAACCTGACAGAGAAGGTGAGCCCCCGGCCACCTGCGAGCCACCCTCTCTGCGCCCCCCTCTGCGCCCCCAAGCCCTGCAGGGGGTCTGAACTCAGCCCGGCCTCTCTCTGCAGGGAACACCCCCAGACATGCCTGTCTTCACAGAGCAGATGGTAATGGCCTGGCCGGCGGGTGGGTGGGCTCGGGGGCGTGGTGGGAGTGTGTAGGGGGTCCTTTGACCACCGCCGTCCCCGCAGCAGATCCAGCAGGAGCAGCTGGACTCGGTGATGGACTGGCTGACCACCCAGCCGCGGGCCGCCCAGCTGGTGGACAAGGACGGCACGTTCCTCAGCACGCTGGAGCACTACCTCAGTCGCTACCTGAAGGAGGTCAAGCCGCACCACGTCAAGGCCGACAAGCGGTGAGGCCAGGCGCAGCCCCTGCCCCCAGCTGGCAGGGGGCCCTTCCAGGGTCTCCCAGCCGCACCCTGGAACCAGATGGAGCAAATGGAAACTCAGGGCGAAATGGCACAGGATGAGTGAGCAGTGCAGGCGCCCTGTTAAATCTGAGCTCCAGGTAGACGGACTATCCCAGCATAAGCACCTCTCACGCGGTGTCTGGGACACACTTACACTGAAAGCCGTGTCGTCTTTATCTTCAGTCCTCACAGAACTGAAGCCCCATGTTTTATCTGGCAGCCCTGTACCCCTGCCCACCCTCTGTGATCCTTCTGTGCCCTGGCCCCCTCCTGCCCTCAGAATGCTCCTGCCCACTGCAGGCCTCCTGGGTTTTGTCTTCTTTCTGTTTGATGCTCCCACGTTCCCTGGTTGGGATGAATTAGGACTGAGGAAGGGTGTGGGTGACCCTCAGGCAGGAGACACCCCTCTTCCTCCACGGACAGCTCAATGCCACTCACTGGCTCTCCATCTTCCTCCCAATTTGTGGCACTCCAGGGAGACAGAGCTCTTGAACTGAAGAAGAAACTGAGGGTCACAGTGGAGCCACAGCTGTGCAGCTGGGGCTTCCGAGTCCTCAGCTGTGATCGTTCTCCCTCTATAGAAACGAGACCAGAGAATTTCCACAGTCACCACACTTTGTTCTTAGAGAGTTATTGGCCCAGAAAGCCATAGAAAAGATGTTAGTTCAGAATAAAGGATGTCATTCCCTAGGACAGACGGTGGCAACCCCCCCATAGACACATCCCAGCGTCCTCACCCATGCTGTGTTCCTGGGTTCGTGGGACTTCGGGTGGCTCTGATGTCAGGGTGAGCCTGCTGAGCAAGTGCTCTCTTGCCAGGGACCCTGAGTTTGTTTTCTACGACCAGCTGAAGCAGGTGATGAACGCCTACAGGTGAGCGCCCTGTCACTGCTCAGGGGCCTGGGTCCTCAGGACAGCTGGGAGCAGCTGGCTGACCACCTCCACCGCCCCTTCCCATCCCCAGGGTCAAGCCAGCCATCTTCGACCTGCTCCTAGCCGTCTGCATTGGTGCCTACCTCGGGATGGCCTACACGGCAGTCCAGGTAAGCAGGGGGCGGCGGGAGGCGGGTCCTTGTGGGAGCCCAACGGGTGGCCCTTTTCCCCTGGTCTCATTGGAGTCCTCCACTGCCCCCAGCACTTCGACCTCTTATACAAAACAGTTCAGAGACTGCTGAAGGCCAAGACGCAGTGACCAGGCTGCCATCCCCGCCTCACCTGGAGGGCAGGGCCTCCCCCTTGGTGGCCGAAACCCTGAATTACAGAGCTTTTCTGTGTTGCTCTTGAGGACTTGGGGGCTTCTTTCTCTTTTTTGTCCTTTGCGCTCCCCTGGAGGAGTGTCAGTGGAGGTCTGGGGCCAGGCCACAGACTCGGGGACAAAAGTGTGGATGAGCCCCCCACCCTGGAGTCGGCCCCATGGCCCTGGGGCATAAGCCATGGCCAGGAAAGAGGAAACGTGCCCAGCGTGGCCTTGGGCATCACCCCCGCCTAAGACGCTGACACTGGACCTGGCAGTCGCAGGCCAAGAAGTTGGGCCAGGCCACCCCCAAACCTCCAGCCCTCCATCACGATGGCTCTGTGCTGCCCTCAAGGCTGCCCTCAGCATTCCCCGACCATCCCCCCGACCCCCTCGTGCCCCAGTAACAGGGGCTCTCCCTTCTTTCCTGTCTGGAGAGCGCGCCTCNATCTCTTCTGACGTCTCATAAGCACACGTCCGTCTTTGGGTTTAGGGTCCATCCTGCTTCAGCCAGCATGCCAACTCACTCCACCTGCAGATGCCGTTTCCACATAAGGACACATTCGGAAGTTCTGCATGGCTGTGAATTTGGAAGGACACCATTCAACCTGATATGGGGGGGAAGGGTGATGGCTGTATAAAGGTCAAGCCCACTGGCCAGCCCCAGCCCAGGCTTTGTGGAGGCCCTGGCCAGTCATCGGGTTGCCTGGTACAGCTCCACACTGGGGTTCCAGCAGCGGGCTCCCTGCTCTAGGCCTGGGAGCTCTCGAGGGGTCCGCCTGCTTCCTAGGCTCCACTAGAGGGAACCTCTGATCTGGGGCCTGTCCCTGTTGGCTTCTGCCTGTCCACACTGTTCTCAGTGCCTTTGTGTCAGGGTCCCGGCATCGGGGGCTTTGGTTTTGGGGAGCAGAGAGCAGAGTACAGAGACGTGTGCCACAGGGAGAGGAAGCCTGGGGGAGGCAGGCAGTACAGGGAGTGTGGCTTGAACTCCGCGGCTTCAGCCAAGAAAGAGGGCTGTGAGATCCTTGACCCCAGGGAGGTGGGAGCGTCTGGGGAGCTGTGGGGCAGAGGAGGAGTTGGACTCAGGTGCTCACGGGCACCCTCTGGTGGCAGCTTTGGGGAAGGCAGACTGGGAGTGGGTACCCTCAGCAGGTTCAGGGGGCTATGCTTGTCCAGGTGGGGGACACATGAGGGGAGGAGGCTGGGTTCCCTGGACCCAGAGGAGAGGCTCAAAGGCTGTTTCTGCACCATGTGTGGGCCTGACCACAGAGCTGCTCAAGTCTCCCATCTTCAGGGTCAATGTCACTGCCGCCTCTTCTCAGACCCTCATGTCTCCACACCTACCCCGAGGCTGGAGGGTGGCTCTGGCCCCAGCTCGGACTCAGGTAAAACTCCCCACGTTTCAGGGGAAAAGCCAGCCCCTCCCCTTATTTCAACACAAGCTGTTAACTTCCTCTTCGTTTTCTGCGAAACTGTGCCCGTTAATAACCAAAAACATGAAAACCACAACACCACCAGCAGGCAGACACAGCTGCCGTTATGTATGTGCTGGTGTCCCCCCATAATGTCCACCCTGGGTATGTGGCGTGTGTACATGGGTGTACACCAAGTTACATTCTGGAAATGAGATCCACGTGTGAAAAACTGTATTTCTGTCCATAGGCATGTTAGGCGGTGAGAGGTGCATGTTCCACCCACGGAACCATTGCCACATGGAAGGCGTGATGTATGCATTGCCCTCAGTGCTCCTCCTGGCTTCCATCCGTGACCCCTCCCTGTGGCCTCCTTGTCCCCAGGTGCCCTCTGGTCCCGCCACTACAGATCAGTCTCATTCAACTGTGGAGTCAGCCAGTATTTCCCCATCATGTGTCAGGTGCCCTGCTGGGCATAGAGACGCAGCTGCCAAGCAGAGACCCTGGGGCCTGCGGTCCACTGGAGTAAAAATAAACCTCCCAGGTGGACATGAGCGGGCTTTTGAGTGAAATCAGGATGACAGGAGGGACTAAGCCATATGGAAATCCAGGACAGTGTTCCAAGCAGCATGCACAGCCCGTGCAAAGGCCCTGGGGCAGGACCAGGCCTGTTGAGTTGCAAGAGCAGTGAGGAGGGGGCCTGTGTGGGTGGGGCAGTGATGGAGGGGGAGAGAGGAAGGAGGTGAGGCATAAGAGGCCCCTGGGGAATTGGTGGGCATTTCCTTCCTGCTGTCAGAGTGATGGGAAGCTGTGGGGAGGGAAGGGCAGGGGAGAGGAGGGCTGCGGCAAGGCCACTGACTCCCAGGGGACAGTTGTGCAGGTGACCCTGTTCTGTGGGCTCCCTCAGCACCAGTGAGCATGATCCCAGGTCTCCATCGACCCTGGGCAGCAGCAAACGATTTGGGCAAAGGTGCAGTCCCCTATTGGGACCCCAGTGGCATCAACCTCTTTCCAGGGTCTGTGTTTTAAGGCTATAAAACAGGAAGAGCATCTGGTGAGACCACCTTGGTCTCTCCTCTTTCTGCACAGAGGTGTCTCCCGCTGTCTGTAACTCTCCCTCTTAAAAACATCTGTGTGTGTTTATGGTTATGTTGCTGTTCAGTCGCTCAGTCACGTCCAAGTCTGCAACCCCATGGACTGCAGCACACCAGCCTCTTCTGTCCTCCACTGTCTCCCAGAGTTTGCTCAAATTCATGTCCATTGAATTGAATCAATGATGCTATCTAACCATCTCATCCTCTGTTGTCTCCTCCTTCTGCCTTTAACCTTTCCCAGTATCAGAGTCTTTTCCAATGAGTTGACCCTTCGTATCAGGTGGCTAAACTATTGGAGCTTCAGCATCAATCCTTCCAATGAATATTCAGGGCTGATTTCCTTTTGGATTGGCTGGTTTGATCTCCTTGCAGTCCAAATAACTCTCAAAAGTCTTCTCCAGCACCACAGTTCAAAAGCATCAGTTCTTCGGCATTCAGCCTTCTTTATGGTCCAGCTCTCACACCTGTACATGACTACTGGAAAAACCATAGCTTTGACTAGACGGACCTTTATTGGCAAAGTGATGCCTCTGCTCTTTAATACGCTGTCTAGGTTTGTCATAGCTTTCCTTACAAGGAGCAAGTGTCTTGTTTCTGGATATGTACACAATATTCAGCTTTGCTTGTGTGTGGCCTACACATCTGTGGGTCACATTGTACTGTCCTTCTCTTGCATTAACTCTTGCTTTGGTATCTCTCACACTCCATGCTCTTTTCCCCTGCTGTGTAGTATTCTGAACTCAGAAGGTACAACGGCTTATCTACTGGCACCCTGCTGATGTTCATACCATCACAAGCCTTCATAGGTGCTTCTCAGGAGGGAGTGTATTTAGCCAGATGCCAGAGAACTGTGGCCCTTGACTGTGTATGGCCCACTGCCCGTCTTTGTAAATAAAGCTTTGTTGGCACACGGCCACAACCAGACGCACCTGGCTGTGAATCACCCTCAGCTGTTTTCTCACTGCAGGGGCCACAAACCCTCAAGTGCTTACCGTTCTGGCTCTTTCTGGGAAAAGTCCACAGCCTCCCAAAGTCTGCCCTCTGGTTTCTCCCCTTTCTTACCATGGGACACATCTGGCAGCTACCAGAGCAGGCTGGCGGTGCAGTCCTTTTGCAAGGGACACACGTCCTGGGCTTCTTTGGACATTTCAGCCTCAGTTCAGGAGCTTGCCGAGTGGCTCAGACGGTAAAGAGTCTGACTGCAAAGTAGGATACCTGGGTTTGATCCCTGGTTCGGGAAGATCCCCTGTAGAATGGAATGGCTACCCACTCCAGTAGTCTTGCCTGGAGAATTCCATGGATAGAGAAGCCTGGCGGGCTGCAGTCCATGGGGCTGCAAAGAGTTGGACACGACTGAGTGACTAACACACACACACACACACACACACACATCCTTGGCTTCTTTTGACATTTCAGCCTCAGTTCTAAGAGTTATTGGTAATTTTAATCAGTATTTGACCTACAGAAGGTCCAGAAAAAAATTAAGGGAGAGGAGGAGCAGGGGTGCAGGGGGCGCTGGTACAGGAACCAGGAATGAAGTGGGGGTGTCGTTGCTGAGCTCAGGGCGATGTGTCTGCTGGGTGTCTCACAAAAGAGTTGCTGTTCCCCCTTTGTGATTGATTAATGAGCAAGTTGTGGGTTGATCCTTTAGTCCCAGGGTCAGCGACCACTGACAGTTCCTTCTTGAAACCACCGGGACATGGTGCCCAGCGGGGACCTTCCTTCCATTCCTTTCCTAAAGGCGCGGGTCAGGATCACATACCTGCTTCTATGTCCAGTTTGCAGAGGACAAAAGGGTATCTGGGCAGGAGAAGTATCTTGCCTTAAGGTCCCTTGGCAACAGGACGCTGCTGGCAGTCACTTTTAAATATATATATATTTTTATTATTTGGCCGCGTCAGGCAGCATGTGGGATCCTAGTTCCGCAGCTGGGGACTGAACCCATGCCCCCACAGTGGGAATGCAGAATCTTAACCCCTGGACCACCAGGGAAGTCTCCCACCTTTTTTATTTTTGTAAGTCTTATTGTTATACATTCACACACCATAACATTTGCCATTTCAGTGTGTTATAGTTCAGTGGGTTTTGGTCCATTCACAGAGCTGTGTATCTGTCAGCTCTATCTAATTCCAGAACGTCCTATTCCACTCCCGAAGGGAAACCCTGCTCTCATGAGCAGTCACCCCCCCAGCCTCTATCCCAGCCCCTGGCAACCACAAACCCACTGTATATCTCTGTGGATTCTGCCTGTTCTGAACATGTCACAGAAATGGAATCCTGCAATATAGACTCTCATGCCTTTTTGATGGCGAGTTACAGAAACACAGTGAGGCTAGCTCATTCAGAAAAGAGCATTTATTCATCTCTTTCTCATTCTAACTTGGGGAGGGGGAAGATCCTCTGACAAACTCCCTAGTTCAGCACTCAGGCCCTCTTGTTCCCAGGCTCAGATACCCACAGGAAGAAGCCCTGAGGGGCACGTGTCCACTCCTAGGGCCAAAGGGGGAGGACCACAGCAGAGGAGGGATGGGGGAAGGGACCATGACCACCAAGGGGTGCATGGCTGGGTCCCTACTCCTATCTCCAGCCCCTCCTTTCCTTCCCCCACCTCCCCACGGGGGAGAGATTTGCTCAGGGGGTGACGGAGTTGTGTTTCAGATTCCCCTCCCCCTGGCTGTGTCCAGGGAGTGCAGTTTGCAGAGAGAAGGGGCAGCGAGGGGTTGGCTCAATGAAAAACCTTTTCCCATCCCTGAAGCCAAATGGCAAGGGTCAGGGAGGATTCGGGGGTCCCTGCAGGAAGGCAGATGGGCAGTTCCCTCCCAGCAGAGGGAGGGCAGTGGGGCTGGGGGCGCTGAGTGCTGGACAGCCCCAAGTGCCTTGTGTCCTTAGATGCATGAAGGCAGGAGGCATCTGGGGCAGGTGGGGACTACGGTACAGTGTTTCTGGGGGACACATCCTGAGCCCCTAAGCCCTGTCGGATGGGGACATTTCAATCTGGGGATGTGCCAGAGGAGGTGTACACATCCCTGAAGGGATGAGGCCGAAGGACACAGGGTCCAAGGGGACGGGGCATGGCTGACCTTCACCCAGGAAGACACTTGGGCTGGCAGTGCAGAGACCACCAGCACTGGTGCTCCAGGCTGGGCCCCAGTCCCACTGGCTGACCCTCCCACCACCACCGGAGGAACCCCCAAACAAAGGGTGGCAAGACCAGGCCCCAGAAGGGATGTTTCCCTTCATGGGCTCAGTCCTCGTCACACCCATGCCCTGTGAAATGAACCCACACCCTATGAAATGAGAGTCTTGCCGGTAGACGTCAAGACAGGGACACAGCGGATGTCTCCTCGCACCTTTGCTGCCCCTCACTTGGAGACTGGTTCGAAACAGAGTCCCATGCTCCTCATCAGACCCAGGGGTTGGGGGCGGTTCTGCCTTTTCAAGAGAATGCCCGCCCAGGTGGTCTGCACATCTGAGGGGCGGCGCAGCCTGGACATTGGCCCCCTGATCCCAGTCTGGCCCCTCTGCCGAGGTAAGCCAAGGTAAGCACCTTACCTGTTCACATCAGCAGTTCTCACCTTGTACCCNGGCCACGTCTAGGGACAACTGTCACAACTGGGGGGTGCTCTTGGCACCAGGAGGGTGGGGCAGGGAAGCTGCTCAACACCCCGCCCCCGCCCCTGCACAGAGAATGACCTGATCCCAATTGTAGAGAGTTTTCCTTTAAGATAAATTAAGCTGTGTAATTATTTTGAGAAACTCTATTCTGGGAGACTGTGCAAAGGTCCTGGGGCAGGTTTTTGACAGCAGATCCTGAGAGCCAGTCAACCGGCTGGGAATTATCTCAGCCCCAGATTCCCTGTCAGGCTCTGTTCCCACCCTCACTGTCTTTTAAGTAACAGCCCAGACCAAGGACCTCCTGCCACGAAGCCGGTGTGACCACCTTTCCTCTGCTGATGATAAAATCAAAGTCAGCCTCAGGTGTCCCAGGTGCCCTCAGGCACACAGTCTTGGTTTTCTCTGCCATGACCTGTTCCCTGATACGCCTGACGTGTGTCAGGGAATAAACGCCAGGGGTGAAGATTGCTCAGGAGGTGGGAGGCTAGTTGTAAAGAATTCTCCTGCCAGTGCGGGAGATGCAATAGATGAGGGTTTGATCCTTGGATCAGGAAGATTCCCCTGGAGAAGGAAATGGCAACCCACTCTACTAGTCTTGCCTGGAGAATTCCATGGACAGAGGAACCTGGTGGGCTACAGTCCATGGGGGTCACTACGAGTTGGACACGACTGATCACAGACACAGTTACTGCATTTTAGGTTGTGGAGGTCAGACTCAAGTTAGACTGGGCTCTTCCCCACTCTTTGTCCCCAGTGGGAGAAAGAGGCTGAGGAAAATGCCTCTTTGACTCGCAAGAGAGCTGGTAGGGTTTTATTTTTATTCTTTTAAATGACTCTCCCAGCACATCAGAGGGCCACAGGGCTTCAGCATCCTGTCTCCATGGAGACAGAGCCTGTCTCCAGCCCAGCTCTACCAGCTCAGCCTGGGGCTGAGCCGAGAGCCAGGGGCTGTGCATGGCTAAGGGGTTGGGTGTTCTAGGAGGACACTGGATCCCTGACCCAGGTTCTGCTCCTCCTTCAATCCTGTCTTGGGGTGGCTGCTGTTATCAGGCAGGATAACAGCCATTTATTGAATGCTGAAGGTGCTCCTGGTTTTATGCTGAGCCTCACCTATTAGCATCACTGAATCCATGCCAGGGGCTTCCCCCCTCTTTACTCCTAACTTGGCAAATAAGGAAACTGGAGGTTGGCTGTCTAAAGCGTGCAGAAGACGCTGTGGGATTGTGGGAAGCATGTGGGTTCATATCCCAGCAGTCTCCGTGTGTGACCTTGCCCAAGTGACTCGACCTCTCTGGGCCTCAGTTTCCCCCTCTGTAAAGTGGGTATAGTAACAGTACCCACCTCTTATGCTTGCTATGAGGGTGACCTCTCCTGAGAAGCAAACTTTAAGGATAGAGAAAAATAGAGAATATTTTAATACAATAGTTTTCAAAAACTAAAAATAATGCTGAAAAAAATCCATGATGAACAAAAAGTTCAACATTTTAAATAGAATCAGAATTACTGATTTTTCCTTTGGCTCATCACAGCACTATGACTGATCCTGTTTTGTTTCCAAAAAAAAGAAACAGGGACTTCGCTGGTGGTCCAGTGATTAAGACCATGCTTCCACTGCAGGGGCATGCGTTTGACCCCAGATCAGGGGCCTAAGATCCCACATGCTGTGTGACCAAAAAATAAATTGTAAAAAAAAAAGAGAGAGAGAGAGAAAAGAAGCCTTCTGTATTAAGAAAAAACACAAAAAAACAAAGGAAATACATTTAAAATAAAGTCAGGGTCAGTAGACTGACCCCTAGTGGCTGTGTGGTGCTTTTTATCTTATAATCTCTGACCCCAGTTCCTCCAACCCTGCCTCAGGGCCTTTGCATCTGCCTTTTCTTTCTTAAAGGCCATCCTCTCTAAGCCTTCCCTGAATTTGCCTCCTAAAGCCATCTCTCCATTTCTGTTGCCTCCATTGCATTGAACACAGTCTAAAGTATTTGGTTTAGGGGCTTCCCTGGTGGTCCAGTGGTTAAGACTGAAGAGGGCTATCCCTGGTTGGGAAACTAAGAGCCCACATGCCTTGCAGCATGGCTAATAATAATAAAGTATCTGGTTTATTTGTCTGTACTCATCCCAGGCATTGTGCTGTGGATTGAGTCAAGCACTTAGCACAGAGCCTGGTGTTGGAAAAAGAGTAAAGTGACTTATCAATCAATCAATAAATATATAATGATAGGAAGAACTGACTCATTTGAAAAGACCCTGATGCTGGGAAAGATTGAAGGCAGGAGGAGAAGCGGATGACAGAGGAGGAGATGGTTGGATGGCATCCCCAACTCAATGGACATGAGTTTGAGCAAGCTCCAGGAGTTGGTGATGGACAGGGAAGCCTGGCGTGCTGCAGTCCATGTTGTCACAAAGAGTCAGACATGAGTGAGTGACTGAACCGAACCGAATAGAACATATTAGACTTAGTTAAATTATCATGAGTATAAATGTTAGGGAAGAAAAAGGAAGCCTGAGAAAAGAAGTAATGGTGGCTAAATGATTTTAGATCAGGTAGACACAGAAAGAGATGGGAGAGTGAAGGAGCAGACCATGTACCATTTGGGTGAAGGGCATTCCAGGCACAGTTGTGCAAAGGCCCTGAGGCAGTACCACACCTCATGTGTTGGAGGAACAATGGAGTGGTACATATGTCTGGAGCAGACTGAGGAAGGGAGAGAGAAGGGGGAGGGGAGGGGAGGGAGGTGCTGTAGGAAAGACTCAGGCTTTAATTTGGAGACATCTTTGGATATTTTAAAAAATTGAATTGTAGTTGATTTACAATGCTGCGTTAGTTCCAGGTGTACAGCAAAGTGGCTGTGTACATATGTATATGTATATATTCTTTTTCACATTCTTTTCCATTATAAATTGTTATAAAATATTCAATATGTATAGTTCCCTGTACTATAGGTTCTTGTTGTTAT
>SJYQ01104632.1:0-27115 GCA_006410935.1 Redunca redunca
CTGAAAAAATTGAGAGGGGAAGAAAAAAAGAGGGAACATTATCCTTAAAATAGGTGGTGATCCAGCTCTCCTGTGTATGTGCAATGACTGTATTATGAGTCCTGTGGATATTCAGAAAAGGCCAGATTCTCAGCTGGAGAGGTAGAAGCAGTAGCTCACAGTGGGGTGGGGAAGGGCCAGTGACTTAGCAAAGACTAGCCGTGAGGCAGGGGGAGGCGTAGGATGCTTGGCTGTTGTGCCATGATGGTGTTGCCACAACTAGTGACAGCACCCCCAGTGATGCTGGAGCCACCCTTGAGCAAGTATTTGGGGGAATTTAAGGTAAATTTTGGCTCCCCTGGTGGCCCAGCTGGTAAAGAATCTGCCTGCAATGTGGGAGACCCAGGTTCAATACCTGAGTCAGGAAGATCCCCTGGAGAAGGGAATGGCTACCCACTCCAACATTCTTGCCTGGAGAAGTCCATGGACAGAGGAGCCGGGTGAGCTAGGGATTTATCTTACTTATGTAAGGGGCCTACTGGCCAAGTGCCACTTTCTGAAGGCAGAGGGTGGGAAAGGAAAAGATCAGAGGCTTGTCCTTGATGATATGGGCCGTTTACATGTATTCCATTGTCGAGTTTCCTCTAGTTAGTAGGGAGGGCCTTTTGAGCAAACCAGTTTACTCTGCTAAGCTCAGGGGGAATAGGGATAATAATAATAGTTAGTAGCTAAAAATTATATAGCACCAGCTGTGTACCAGGCATTATTTAAGTACTTTATGTATGTTGACTTATTTAATTCTCCTCCCCCTATGAGGTAAGTATGTAAGCTCCGTTTTACATATGGAGAGCTTATATGATTTGTCTAAGGTACAGAGATTTAAACCAAGCTCATGTTGCTTTAGGACCTGTGTTCTTAATCGTATGCTAGGCTGTCTCTTAAGAGGGCCAGTGAGTCAGAGGGGCAGCAGGGCTCTCCTAGAGTCCCTGGATGGTGGGAGTGGGTGTTGGAGTTGGAGACGTCAGAGGGTGGCCAAGGGATGATGGCGTCATAGCCTTTCCGCCTGGAGACTCTTCCATAGTTAAACTCAGGAAGCTCTGGGGTTTGTTTCACACCAAAAGGCAGAGGTTACATTCACATAAGAAGTGTTTGTGGAACACCCAGGACAGTTCCTGGCACATTTTTCAGAGAGTGTGTGTTGGATGGCTGAGTAGGTGAATGAATGAGCACACAGTGTGGGTGCCCAGGGCACTGGTTAGTCATTAATAAAAGTATTTCCATTCTCAAATGACTATGTTTTGCTTTGGAGCCTTGTACAGGCTCCTCTTTGCTTTGGAAGGAAAGTTGTCCTGAAAGCTGCAAATGTCACAAAAATGTTCTTCTGGATGTTCCATAGGACTTGCAATTAGAAGAGGCTTTGGAGCGTCACCCTGGAGCTACGTCCTAGTCATGACTGAAAAGTTTATTTTCCTCTTGGGGGTTGCAGTGATATTTCATTTTAATTTGTTTTCTGATTGAATGATTTAATTAGATGGTGTTTGGGAATCTCTTGGGAATGTAAATTGCAGTTTTGATAATTATTTTTTAACCAGATAGATGGTAAATGAGAGGGTGGATAACTCTGGATTTTAAAAATAGCATCCTGATGGATTGGAAACACAAAAAAAGTGTTAGTACAGGTTTGGTCTTGGAGGAGAAAGATGGAATTGCTGGAGGGGGTGCAGTGGGTTAAGTACAGAGTGTGAAGGAGGCTGGAGTGTTGGAGAGCTTAGGAAATGGAAATCTGGGTTCACGTCTTACTGTAGAAGTCGAGTAGAAACCCATACAGCTTTTCATTTTTCTTGGTTAGCATCTCTTGAATATAAAAAAGAATGAGCCAACATTAAATAAAATATTTTAAAATGTATAAGATTCCTCTAATTCATTCTAACCTAACACAACTATTTTGTATTTTGACATTGCCTTCTAGCTTTGTCCATCTGGCTCCATATTTAAAAATGCAGGTGTAGTCGTGGTTTACATGTAATTTTATATTCTGCTTTCCTCAGTTTGCTTTTTGTTAGAAGCATTTTTTCAATATTTGCTACATAGTTTATTGATTTTGTTGTTGTTGTTCAGTTGCCCAGTGGTGTCTGACTCTTTGCAACCCCATGGACTGCAGCAAGCCAGGCCTCTCTGTCCCTCACCCTCTCCTGAAGTTTGCCCAAGTTCATGTCCATTGCATCGGTGATGCCCTCTTCGTTTTCTGCCCTCAGTCTTTCCCAGCATCAGGGACTTTTCCAATGAGTCAGCTGTTCGCATCAGATGACCAAAATACTGGAGTTTCAACTTCAGCATCAGTCCTTCCAAGGAGTATTCAGCGTTGATTTCTCTTATTGATTTAGTCCTTATTTATTGGAGGCCCGGTATGTACCAGGCACCACACTGAGTGGTGGCTTTGGATACAGAGGTGAATCCAGACCCTCCTAGTCCCTATTGCAGTGAACACGTTTTTGAAGGACGATAGTATACCTCTTCTTCAACACAGTTTGGGTTTGAGAACTTGATTAAAGAAGAAACTAAAACAAAATATCACATACATGCATTAAATGTTTTGTTTTACTGTGCATGTATTTCTCAGCTTTTTGATGGAAGGCCAAGGCTTTATCTTTGGTTTGGATCTGTTAAAGAAAACAGAACTAGAAATCTGACTTTGTAAACAGCTTCTTCATGGAATAAGCCCTCCCATAAAGTGCTGTTTACAAAATCTGATTTCTAGTTCTGTTTTCTTTAACATTCACTGAGAACTTGAAGGTACTTATGAAGCAGTGTAGTGGCCCACATTTTTATTACTTTGGTCTTTTGCAGTGACTTTGTTAATGAGTAATTTGACTGCTATTTATGTGATGAGTTCTATAAAGTCTTTCCAAAGCTTTAAATTAATTTTCTTAGAAATAACTCTAAATTTTTAGCAATGATCTTCCATTGGTTATATAATATGTAATTAAGTTACGCTGTTACAGTGACAAGTACCAAGATTCTAAACACATTTGGAAACAAACCCCGTGTACTCTTGGTTGGCTTATAACACCATTGTTAGCTGGAGATGTGAATGGGGTGAGGGAGAGAAATTGACACAGAGGGACATCCTGGTTTGGTTTTGTTTTTCATGGAGAGAATGAAAACGTGCTTAATTTGGAGAGGCAATTAACTGGAGATTTCTTAAGAGAGGGCTTCCCTGGTACCTCAGCTGGCAAATAATCCGCCTGTAATGTGGGAGATGGGTTCAATCCCTGGGTTGGGAAGATCCCCTGGAGAAGGGAACGGCTACCCACTCCAGTATTCTGGCCTGGAGAATTCCACGGACTGTGTAGTCCATGGGGTTGCAAAGAGTCGGACAGGACTGAGTGACTTTCACTTTCACTTTCTTTCTTAAAGAGAACTTTTACTGTATTTTTAGTGACTGCATGATATTCCACCATCAGTATACCGTTATTGATTTAACCCCTTGCCTATTATTGAACATTTTCTTTTCTATTATAACTAATCAGAAATAAACATCTTTACCTCACTGTGTTCTTCTTTTTAATGACTTTAATGATGCATTTCTACAAATGGGATTATTACTGACTCAAAAAATTTTTATGAAAGATTGTTTTTCAAAAGGAAAATCTTTCTATACAGCCAATGGCAATATAATGTACCTGCTTCTCAGAGCCTGGCCAGCCTTGGGTGTTACCCTTCAACTTTTTCTAGGCAAATGTAACCACTATCAAATGTTCTGTTCTTTTCCTTTGTACTCTCTTGATTGCTGTAGAACTTAGCATCTTCTCCCGAGCCCTGTGTTTGTTTTAATTTTGTACTGGTGTCTTTTGCTGGTTTTTCTCTTGGGATATCAGTGTTTGCGATTTGCGTATTTTATGTATGTTTTTATTTCCATATATCATTAATTGATGAAATTTATATCATGCCTGTATTCTATTTATATACACATAATTTTTGCTTTGCACATATGCTTTAGGGCAGTGATTCTCAAACTCTGTCCCCAGGAGCCCCAAGCTTCTAGAAGGTTTGACCTGGGACTTAAGAAATAGAAGGGTCAAGTGAGGTCTCTTTGATCCCTCCTTTCCTCATTCTCTCCCCTCTATGCAACCAATGTTGTTTCTCTTTCATTTGTCTTAAATTTGGTTTTCTGTAAGATATCTCATTTTTTAGAGGACCCTGCTTTCTTTTTAAAAAGGGGTTGAAAATCACTATTTTGGAAGAAAAGGAAACATCAGACTTAGATTTCTTTGAGGGATGATGGTAGCGTAAAGAATTTAAGAGAGTAAACAAATCTAAAATGAAATTGAATTCCTGGGTGGTATTCTTGTAACATCTATTTACCCTTCTGAATACCATGATTAATAATGTATTACATTATATGACTAATTTCTAAATCCATTATCTTACTTCACTGAGTCAAGATCATCCGAACAATGGGAGAAATGGATTATTAACTGCTTTTGTTTCCTAAAATTTTATTAGGCATAGTATGTGCATATTGTACCAGTAACAGTAATTAATTCAGTAACAGTAGGTTGGTCACCAAGATTACAAACACATATATGGTTCCTAAAAATCGGAAAATATCCAAGGCCCAGTTGTTGGGAGGGTTTTTTTCTTTTTTTTGTCCCCTTATAGCTTTTGGATGTTCCTGAGAATTGGCTGATGTCCTTCTCATCTGATCCCTGACTTGGCAGGGTTGTAAAGAAGAGGATATGATGTTTGCAAAATGCTTGAAGATTATTTGAGGAAAGGGTGTCATTTAAAGAGTAAACTTATTTGTCCTTTGGAATGAACTGTGGCATGTGAAATTATAATAGTTACAGAAATTGATATTTTGAGAGGGTCCAACAGCAAAATTTAGAGGTTGAGCCCAATTATCTTTATTAATAGCCCAGGTCCATATCTTCATGGAGTAGAAAAGCCTTGCCAAAGAAGACGACCTTTTTTTACCATGGCCAAAGAATTTTCATTTTTACCCAGAAGTGTGTAGGCTGTAAAATAAATGAATTCCACATTCTTTCCCACTCACTTGACATAAATTGTTATTTGCCCTTGATAAGTAGGTTGATGTAGAGCCTCAAGGAGAATTCAGAATGAAATGTTGGAGAGCCACAGTTTGTTTTTCTGGTTTGTGAGGGTCTTGAAGGGCAGCTTCAGTTACTCGGATGTGGTGGTCTGTGTTTTTTTAAAGGTGTTTGTGGGGTCCAGAGCCAGTGTGCGGTTGCTGGAACATCTTCACTGCTGTCCTACAGGATTTCTGATGTCACTTAACTTGGGAAGTTGAATGGGCTACTGCCTTGATGTAGAGCTTGGGAGTCTCTTTAGGATTGTTGCCACTTTTTGTTGCTGTGTTCTATTCTGGAGACTAGGACAGATAGGGTGCTTTGTGAGAGGCATATTGGAGGGCGGCCCAGATTGAGCTGATATTACACAGAAGGTCCTTTGGGGAAACACCAAACTGAGTATGAGTGATGACTGTAGCCAGAAGGCACCAAGGTGGGATCTGGGGAAAGAGAGATGCTGGAAGGGCGTCCATCAGTGTGGCATGGGTGCTGTGGTAGAGGCAAGGGGCAGAGAGGGTTAGGTCCGCTGGTTGATGGTCCAGATTCTGTAGATGGTGGATTGCACTTTTATGCTGACCTTGAAGGTCTCCCGAAGGCTGCAGTGCCTTGAATTCTGCAAAGACTTGATAATTCCATTGCGCCTACAGTTGTCAACTTATCAAATTGCACTTTGCCTTTGGGGTCAAAGTGAGTGCCATTCTACAGGGCAATGCTTGAGCACAGGTGTTCTCGATGCTCCCTGCTCTTCACACACATGCCTTCACATGCAGAGCACATGCCCCAGGGGAGGGCCAGGACCACGCACGTCCCAACACGTTGCATTCATTCTCACTCCATCCCTTTCTCTCCCACTTGAGAAAGCATATTAATATGCAAGAGAATGTGATAACCTTGAAATGGCTTCAATTCATAGTTAATCATTCATATGCTTTGGTACTTAAATTATTGTTAATAACGCATTACTGCAAACGGTTCCAATTTACAATATGTTGTGACAATGACTGGAAACAGCTGCTGTTCTGGAATCTTCGGTGTGAGTCTATGTACTCTATGGACCCAGCTGAATGCAGCCCACTGGAGCTTTAAGCAAGAGGATTCCTGATAGTGTGAACACTAATGCTTTGGTAGTTTTTTCTGGCTACACAATTATAGATTAAAATACGTTGCTAGGACAGATCATCCCAGTCAGTAGGTATGTATTTCTGAGATGTAGTTCTCTTTCACTGCCCAACATTCAATTTTAGTTTTGTGAAGGTTTGCTTTTGGGAGATGAATCTGCCCTTAATGATGCCAGTGGAAAGCCTTCAGTGTCCAACTGTAACGAGAGGGACAGACTTCCTTTCGGATGGTATTGCTGACATGGTACTGGGGCTGGCAGACACACTTTGTTGGGCTACGTTTGTTACCACTATCCTCTCTGAGCTCACATAAACTCAGTGTTTGGAGAGACCCAGAGAAGTGACATTAGCACTCCTCTCCTCCGGACAGACAAGAGCAATGGAAAATGATGCCTGAAGAGGAGGCTAAGGCCAGCTCTTCGGCATGATTGGGTTCATTACACCCATGTCCAGAGCTTAAGATTCAGGGTAGAGCACCTATTTGAGATGGTCAGGTGCTGCATCTATACTTAACTTTTTATTATTATTTTGTAAAATTTTCGTTTACTTATTTATTTTTGGATATTCTGGGTCTTTGTTGCTGTACATGGGGTCTCTCTAGTTGCAGGAAGTAGGGGCTTCTCTTGTTGCAGAGCGTGGGCTCTAGAGAGGAAGGCCCTGGAGGTACACCCCCTCCTCTTGTGGTACACAGTCAGTTGCTCCGAGGCATGTGGGGTCTTTCTGGACCAGGGATCAAACCTGTGTCCCCTGAGTTGGCAGGTGGATTCTTAACCGCTGGACCAACAGGGAAGTTGCATCCAAAGTTCTGGTGCCTGGTTTGGCTTCAGTGGTCTGACTTGCTTATCCATCTCTGTCCTGTGCGAGCTTAGAGTTAAAAAGGCCACTGAGATGCTGCAGGAGAGGGAAGGCAGTTCAGCGACCAGGGAAGGATTTGAAACTTGGGCTAATAAGTGTCATGTTAGTGGTATATTAGGACTTAGGAATACAGGATTGCTTGGGACAATGAGTATAAGAGTTAGAAAACTAGGGAGAAATCTGAAACTACAGATGCCAAATGAGAATGAAAGTTAAGGAGAGATTTGAAGTTACAGAAATGCCAAATGATAATCTTAGCCAACCCCTTGATTTACTTTAAGAGCAACAGGCATATAAAGAATTGAAGCTGGATGATATCAAAGGGAACAGAGGACGAGAACTACGCCTATGGGTCAGAGACTGGGCTCGGTGCTGTCCACGCATGACCGCCTTTTAGCATCACTGCATGTGAGGGAGAGTTTGAGAGGTGAGAACACTGAGACATAGTGACTTAGAGAGTTTGCCCAAGGTCACAGAGCTGCTAGGTGGTGGAGCCAAGAAGGGAAACTGTCTCCAGCATTTGTGCTCTCTCCAGAAGAGAAAAGAAGATGACAGTCTCACGGAGGAGGGACTGGAAGATCATTTTATCAAAGGTGGTTTTCAAATGTAAGCTTAGAGGCCTTAGGTCTAGCAGGAGACCGATGAAAAAGGGGTCCAGGCAGGCGGCTTGCTTTGTCCTCGTATAATTAAGGAACCTCGGAGTTGGGGTGCCAGCATGGGAGGCTCCAGAAAGCCCTTTCTCTGGAATCACTGTCAGCCCCCCAGGAACGTGGCCTCGTAGGAAAAGCAGGGTGTGCTGGCTGCAGGCTGGACCTCATTCAGATTTCACATGTGACTTTCAAACTCCTACAGTGCTTTCCTGTGCACTGGCACAGTCAAGCGGCTCCTGGGGTGACCCACTAGTCCTGCTGGACTTGCCCTCTTTCTACAAAGTGTATTTATTTATCAGCCACACTGCGTGGCATGCAGGATCTTAGTTCCCTGACCAGGGATCGAACCTGCACCGCCTGTAGTAGGAGTGCGGAGTCTCAACCACTGGATTGCCAGGGACTTTCCCTTTTTTAAAACTGAAAGTCCTGTGTCCGCAGAGGACCCTCAACATTGGGAAAACCTGGAGAGCTGGTCATCCTCAGCTTCTCAAGCTGGTAAATTCTTTTCAATGGTAACTCCAAGCATCATGGTAAAAATAGCTCTTCTGATTGCACCACATCTGTGTCTCTGCTCTCTGATCTTGAACGTTGACTTTGTCCAAGAGTGGTAGAGGGGATGGTGAGTGTCTGGCAGCCCCTGCCCCATTTGCTCTGCCCCCACAAGCTGCCTCCTCTCTTCTTTGTTCTTCATTCCGCCTTAATACTCCCCCCCCTTTTTTTTTTCTCAGCTGTCTGAGCCTTTCAGGATTGGGAAAGGAAAAAACAATTGCTGTAAAGGAAAGCTCTAATAAAGTGGTTTGGGCACAAAACATCAGCAGCTGTTTATTTGCCCAAAACAGTAGGAGTCCGTATTAATAACCTTGTGAGTTATATGCTGGGAAGTTAAAAGTAAGCAAAAATCTTACTTGAGACCCACAGATGTCACTTTATTCCTTTATTGAACTAATCTTCCTGTTTATGCTGGTGACATTTTCTATTATCCATGTGGAGGATCCTTTTTGATCTTCTGTTTCAGATTTATTTAGCTCTGCCTGGGTAGGGTCCCAGAACAGAGGTTTTCTGCTTTCTCTTTATTGCAGTTATGATCCTTTGTGTTTATGTGGTTCCTGCCTCAAAGGATCTTGATGAGTGGGGCAGGCTTTTTGTAATTAATCATCATCATATTTCTCTGAAGGGAGAGAAGGAGCCACCAAGTATTGGGAGGGGTGTTGGTAAGGCTTTAGACCTGCCTCACAGTTGGAGAAGCAGTCTTTTAACATTTCTAAATCTCACTTTAATAATAAACTGATCCTCTGATTTACTTTTCTGTCTAAAAAGAGAGTATGGGAGGAAAGTATAACAGGCAAGAATTATGATGTATATTCTCCAAGGCTATAATTGGGCCAGACTTTTAAAAAATTTTATTAGAACCTGAGGGCCCTCCCCAGTGGCTCAGTGGCAAAAATAAAAAACAAAAACAACCCACCTGCAATGCAGGAACCATAGGAGACGTGGGTTTGATCCCTGGGTTGGGAAGATCCCTGGAGGAGGCATGGCAACCCACTCCAGTATTCTTGCCTGGAGAATCCCCATGGACAGAGGAGACTGGTAGGCTACAGTCCATAGGGTTGCAAAAAGTAGGACACAACTGAAGTGACTTAGCATGCATGCATGAGGATTTATATTAGAAGGAGAATCCAAAGGAAAATAATGGAAGAAAATTTTATCAGTGATTCAAAAATTAAAATAAAAGAACAAAGGAGAGGAGGGGTTGTATAAATAGCTCTGAACTTGTCTAGAGAAGAAACTGGAAGAGGCAGAGAATCAATATCTGTTGAGTACCTGTTATATGCTAAATGCTTTACGTGAAAACTCATTTTAACTTTGTAAGCAACCCTGTGGGATTATGTTGTTACTCCCATTTTACAGATGAGGAAATCAAGTCTCAGTGACTGTAGTTAACTTGTCCAAGGCGATGCAGTTAATAAGTTACCTCTCTCAAGCTCCTTATTATGGAATTAGGCACCCTCTTGTTTTTCTGCTCCAGTGATGCTAAGCAAGAGAAAATAGGATCACCCCTTTTTTCTCAGTAGGAAGGTTGCAGGTGATACTAGAAGGATTCATGAGAGGAGCAGGACCCTGAGGTGGGTTACCAAGTAACTGTTTTGTCAGTGCCCTTCCCTGGAGGTGCAGGAGGTGGCCTGTGCCAGGGGTTGTCAGGGTGGAGTGTTATGGAAGGCTAAGACAGACTGCAGGCCTGGCCCTTCACACCCAGCAGTATCTCTGTTTCTAGGAGAAGACTTCAGTTCAGTTTGGTCGCTCAGTCATGTCCGACTCTTTGCAACCCCAAAAACCATAGCACGCCAGGCCTCCCTGTCCATCACCAACTCCTGGAGCCCACCTAAACCCATGTCCATTGAGTTGGTGATGCCATCCAGCCATCTCATCCTCTGTCGTCCCCTTCTCCTCCTGCCTTCAATCTTTTCCAGCCTCAGGGTCTCTTCCAGTGAGTCAGCTCTTCGCATCAGGTGGCCAAAGTATTGGAGTTTCAGCTTCAACATCAGTCCTTCCAATGAACACCCAAGACTGATCTCCTTTAGAATGGACTGGTTGAATCTTCTTGCAGTCCAAGGGACTCTCAAGAGTCTTCTCCAACACCACAGTTCAAAAGCATCAATTCTTCGGCGCTCAGCTTTCTTTATAGTCCAATTCTCACATCCATACATGACTGGAAAAACCAGAGCCTTGACTAGACGGACCTTTGTTGGCAAAGTAACGTCTCTGCTTTTCAATATGCTGCCTAGGTTGGTCATAACTTTCCTTCCAAGGAGTAAGTGTCTTTAAATTTCATGGCTGCAGTCACCATCTGCAGTGATTTTGGAGCCCAGAAAAATAAAGTAAGCCACTGTTTCCACTGTTCCCCATCTATTTGCCATGAAGTGATGGGACCAGATGCCATGACCTTAGTCTTCTGAATGTTGAGCTTTAAGCCAACTTTTTCACTCTCCTCTTTTACTTTCATCAAGAGACTCTTTAGTTCTTTACTTTTGGCCATAATGGTGATGTCATCTGCATATCTGAGGTTATTGACAGTTTCTCCTGGCAATCTTGATTCCAGCTTGTTCTTCCTCCAGCCCAACATTTTTCATGATGTACTCTGCCTATAAGTTAAATAAGCAGGGTGACAATATACAGCCTTGATGTACTCCTTTTCCTATTTGGAGCCAGTCTGTTGATCAATGTCCAGTTCTAGCTGTTGCTTCCTGACCTGCATATAGGTTTCTCAAGAGACAGGTCAGGTGGTCTGGTATTCCCATCTCTTTCAGAATTGTCCACAGTTTATTGTGATCCACACAGTCAAAGGCTTTGGCATACTCAATAAAGCAGAAATAGATGTTTTTCTGGAACTCTCTTGCCTTTTTGATGATCCAGCAGATTTTGGCAATTTGATCTCTGGTTCCCCTGCCTTTTCTAAAACCAGCTTGAACATCTGGAAGTTCACGGTTCACGTATTGCTGAAGCCTGGGTTGGAGAATTTTGAGCATTACTTTACTAGTGTGTGAGATGAGTGCAATTGTGTGGTAGTTTGAGCATTCTTTGGCATTGCCTTTCTTTGGGATTGGAATGAAAACTGACCTTTTCCAGTCTTGTGGCCACTGTTGAGTTTTCCAAATTTGCTGACATATTGAGTGCAGCACTTTCACAGCATCATCTTTCAGGATTTGAAATAGCTCTACTGGAATTCCATCACCTCCACTAGCTTTGTTTGTAGTGATGCTTCCTAAGGCCTACTTGACTTCACAGACTTAAGTGTGAACAAAACCATCTCCTCTGCTCATTCAGAGCAAAGCTTCACTGAAGTGTCTTCCAGGATCAGGGGATAGGGACAGTTGGGGGCTGTGAAGGGAAGCATTGCACACAGAGGAAACTGCAGACATGTCCAGGTTTGCCCATAATTCCCATTTAATCAAGAAAGGAATATATCTAGGCTCAGGTGTATAGAATGTGGGCCCTAGTTCTGTGGGCAGGTGTTGGAGATGGACCCCAGATCTGGCACTGAGGCTTGGGGTGGAGGCCTGGGATGGTTGGAAGAAACTACTTCTAAGTTCCCGTTCCTCTCTGCTTTGACTCAGAGTTTGACAGTGACCTGGGAGGTATTCCTACCTTCTGTTGGTCACGTGCTCAGATTCTTTCCTTCCTTCATCCAACTAGCTTTTATTAAGCACCTAGTAAATGGTGGAGGTATGTCAGTGGGATGAAGACAGACATGTGAAGGGTTTGCAATGAAGTGAGGTAGTCAGGTGCCTTCTGATAAGGAGAGGCTTGAAGAAAATTAGGTGTGAGCTCTGTCTGGGGTAACAGTTCCAGGTGGAGGAAACACCCAGTGCACAAGGGCTGAGGCAGGAGTGGACCTGGTGTCTGTGGATTGAGAACAGTGTGGCCAGGGCAGAGTGACTGTGGGAGAAAGGGGTATGGGGTGAGGTCAGAGAGGGCCAGTCGGGGAGCAGGCTGTACAGGCCTTGGAGGACACTGTGGAAGAAATGCCCTGGGAGAAAGGGGGAGCCCCGGGAAGGGGTCACAGAGGAGCCCAGCTTTTAAAGGCACCAATCCAGGCTTTTCTGTGGCTGCTTCTGAACACCCTTTATGGGCCTGACTTTGTGCCAGGTGTGTATGTAGGACACAGTCCTTTGCTTTGAAAATTTCATCGTCAGGCTAGGAAGACAACCCAAGAAACAGGTGACGATTTTTTGCAAACTAACAAAGGTAGTGAGGGTTAATATTGAATTCTCGAAGAGTGTGCTGGTAGAGCAGACTCTGCGGAGGAGCTGGGATTTAATGACACACCTGTGGAGAATGAGGAGGGTTTAGAGGAGTGGAATAGAGAAGATTAGGAGAGGGCCAGTTCAGGCATTAAGTAAAACCGACAGTTACCTGGAAGAGGGAAACTGGAGTCTTGTGAATCATGGCAAAGCGTGTGCAGGCAGACAGTGGCTGGAATCAGCGTGGCCCTTTACAGACTGGGTGGCCTTGGGCAAGACTCTTCACTTCCCTGTGCCTCAGTTCCCCCAGCTATGGACATGAGGATGACTGCTCCTTAAACCCTGTAGGATTGTTGTGCTGATTAAGAGTTGAAATTAACTGAGGTGCTGATTAAATGCGGAACCAGACAGCACCCCACCCTGCCAATCACATGGTGGGCGTGTGGGGGAGCATGTTCTTTCCTTCAGTCTTCCACCTTCCCTCTTCCCTTCGTTCCCACCACCTTTTCCTCTTGGAGCTGGCATAGAAAATACGGTCAGGGATACATTTTCTGGTTGTAACACCTAGACTATCAACCTTGATCCCTGTTTCAGTGCAGCTGACAGGATGAGTGTGTTAGGACTTCCCCAGTTAAGGCCAGCCTGGGATGGTTCAGCTTTTGAACTGTGGTGTTGGAGAAGACTCTTGAGAGTCCCTTGCTTGGACTGCAAGGAGATCCAACCAGTCCATCCTAAAGGAGATCAGTCCTGGGTGTTCATTGGAAGGACTGATGTTGAAGCTGAAACTCCAATACTTTGGCCACCTGATGCGAAGAGCTGACTCATTGGAAAAGACCCTGATGCTGGGAAAGATTGAGGGCAGGAGGAGAAGGGGACGATGGAGGATGAGATGGCTGGATGGCATCACCGACTCCATGGACGTGGGTTTGGGTGGATTCCAGGAGTTGGTGATGGACAGGAAGGCCTGGCGTGCTGTGGTTCATGGGGTTGCAAAGAATCAGACATGACTGAGCGACTAACTGAACTGAACTGAACTGTGATGGTTCAGAAGTGAGGTTAGAGGGGAGCCCAGCCTCACACTGTGACATTTGGACACCTGGAGTGTCTCAGTTTGATGTGACTGTTGCCTGGAAATCTTTAAGCCTGCAGGCCTGGGGACCTGCCCTCAATTATAGAGAAATATTTGTTTTGTAAAATAAAGCCCACTTGGCATCACAGTGGTCCAGGGACAATGTTAGGAATGCACTGTTTGTAGAAACCTGGTGGGAGAGTTATGCAAAGGTATCCTGTTACCTGGTCAGAGAATCTCTTTTCCTCAAACCCCTGGTGGTGGAAGAGCCTCCTGGAGGAGAGAAGTGTTTTCTTCCTTCTCAACCCACCTCCCAACAGAACTGGAGCTGCAGCAGCCTGTCTTCCTGCTGGGGGGAATTTGATTTAACACAAAGCAACGTGACTTATAATTTCAATTGCAGTTAGGAAGGTGTGATTTAAGACAATTGTCAGGAAGATTCAATTTAATCTTTTCTTTCTTTCTTCTCTACAAAATGTGCATTTTGTTGCATGATCTAATTTTAATATACATTCTTTACAACTCAAAGATAGATGTAGTTTCATATTGAGAAGGTACGTTCTACATTTTTTTAAAAAGTACTTATCTATTTAAAGTCCTTTTTGAAAAAGATCTCTTACTAATGACAGAAAACTGAGGGATAGTTTTGCTTTTTTACTAGAGAGAGTTGAAGTAAATCATTATGAAACTTCCTGGACAATAAACCATTTCTTGATTAGTGGGAATTTTTTTTTTTTTTTGATCACGTAAGAGTAGGTGGATAAGAATTGCCTTAACAAAACAAAATAATTCTTTTATGTACCTAAAACTATACAACTGTGAATGTTTTTCAACAACAGCTATTTGTTTTCTTTTTTTTTAATTTTAGCAAAACATCATATGTATTTTTTGGTTTGTAGTTACTTTAGAAGTACAGAAATTATGCATTGATTTTTAGAAATCAAAAATTAAATCTTATTTCACTCTGGTCACTATTAGAAACAAAGTATTATGTAGTGTCGCTCTGTGCAGCCCCTTCCCTCTTTCTTCATCTGTTAAACAAAAAAGTTGAGCTGTCCAACTTTGGCAGTTGCCAAGTCATATGTCAGCTGTGAAGGCTGTTGTCTGAAGGCTTTTTATTGAGATTCAGAGTGTATTAGAACCAGAAGGTACAAGAGGACCCTCACCCTCAAACTTTGTGCTGAGGGATGCACGACCCAGAGCAACTTGGTGACTGACCTGAGGATCCTCCCCTGGGTGCCAGAGATTCTGGGATGGGGGTGGAGAGGTCCTGAGTCAGGTCTAGAAAATTCCCCTCTATATCCAGTTACTCCCTTCAACATGAGAAGAAACTTCCGCAGTGAGAAGTAACCCTTTGTTGTATATTCTCAGATAAAGTCGGGTGCTCCAGGGACAAAGGATGGGCAGATTTCTTTCTATGGGGTGAGGCTGGAGGGCCCCTGTCTGGGTCCCTGGGGCCTGCACCCCAGCACCTGGGATCCTCTCCGGGACTGGGGACACAGCACTCGGAGCAGAACCTGTCTTCAGGTCCCGCAGCACGTGGCAGCCCCTGGTGGTGTAGCCTTTGTATCGGGAGCAGGCCTCTTCCCGGCCTTTCGAACCTGCACAGTGGTGCAGATGGAGGAGGGGCAGGGATTTTGTGCCAAGGACAGGAAAAGAGAAAAAAATCAACACTTATCAGGCACTGACTAGTTGTTTGGTCGGTACTGTTAATCTTCTTTGTATTATTAGGATTTAATCCTTAAAATCAGATCCTTAGCCCCATTTTACAGGTGAGAAAGTTGTAGTATACACTCACTGTTCATCTGCTTTCCCATTAGACTGTAAGTTCCCTGAGAGTGGAAACAGAGTCCTATTTTTTTTTTTCCCATTTTCCAGTGTTTCACTGGAAACTCCATGCCAGTAGGGCATATAGTTGGGTTAATTAGGAATTTGTTGAGTGACTAAATGAATAAATAAGCAGACCTGCCTAAAACCACTTAGTAAGAGGATTCACACCCAGGTCTCTGGCTTCAAAGTCGTCTGGAAGGGAAGCCAGGGGCCCAAAGAGCTGATTCTTGTTCCTCCAGGCTTGGGGGTGGCTTCCATGAGGCTGTCTCACGCTGCGCCTGCCTTCTTGATCAGTGACAGGAAGACATGCAGTCCTGGGGCCTCTGTCATGGCCTCTCATGGCTTACACTGCTGTTTCAAGGTTTAATTAAAGGGAAGCCATGGCTCTGTGTGTGTGTGTGTGTGTGTGTGTGTAAAATGTGCTTTCCTCCACTGAGATCTCCCAGGAACCAGCTTGTGAGAAAAGCCTGGAGCCTTCAAGGGACCCATGATGTCTTTATTGTAATGAAGCTGTCACTTGTGGTCACTTTCAAATGCAAGCAATCCTGTAGGTACAGAAGAGGAAGAATAAACAGCACCGAAAGCGGAGAATGACTCCAGAAAAGATGCAGCTGAACAGGATGTCTATGTTTCAGGAGGAGAGATGAAGTTGAGATCATTTAAATGGATACATGGTGAGTCAACTGGAAGGAGAAAGTGTAGCTTAATTTCCAAGAAAGAATAAAGAACTCCTCCGGGCCCCGGAGCTGAGAGAAAGTTAGCTTTTGGCTTCTGGCTGGGCTAGGTCTCCTCTCTGCCCTGAGGCCTCTGTGAGAGCCACACCCTCTCAGGGTGTCTCTGGGGGTGGTGGTGGTGAATTGGGAACTGCCCTTTCACACTCAGAAGGCTCCTGCCCTGTGAGAGGAGGAAGGACTCTGAAAGAATGGCTCCCGAGTCAGGAGAGGGTTTTTCCTTCCTGCTCTGTTGCAATTCCTTGGGCATCACAGGCAGGCGCTGGTGCAGGAACAGAGCTGGGCAGCCCAGAACTCCTGGGCCCCCGGGTGCTACCTGGGAAATCACCCACCCATGGGTGCAGGTCTTCATAGTGACCAGCACAGCTTCTCCCATCCTCTCCAGTTGGTGCAGCCAAGACATGGTCACAGGAAGAAGTTTCTTCTCAGACTCTGCCCACCAGGACAGAGCAGCCCGTTGGCAGGAGCTAAGGATTACTACAATTTTTCTTTTCCTATTATTCCCTGATATTTTCAATTTGAAAAGAGTCATTTAAGCAGTAGGGTGGAAGAGGGCATAGTAGACATAGGGGAAAAATGGAAAATGTCATTTAAAAATGACTGTTCCATTCTTCTTATACCTCAGTAGACAGATGGCTGCCTCACCTTTTGCCCATGGCCACGAGCAAATAGCCCAATGGGTGAGCTGAGGAGAGCAGTGATTTTGTTTTTCTTTTCATTTCAAACAGATTGTATAGCCCTTGGGGTGTGGGGGACCAGTGGAATGAAGCTCTGAGCTGGGAAACTAATTATGCCTCCCTGCATGGCTGAGCTAGTTAATACCAAACTGTCATTGAGGCTGATTCTTCCCTGGGGCAGAAAAGCTTCCCAAATTCCTTATCAATTTCTCTTTGCCTTGAGAGCAGAGGTCTTATGGTCTTTGCGAGTTTGCAAAAACAGGAGCAAAATCCAGGAAGCTTCTGAAAGGTCTGAAATGGCAGTCTGGGTTCTGGTCCTAAACGTGTCTTTCTGATACGCAGCAGCCCTGCCTCTTTCAGCTTAGACAAGGTGCTAAGATTTGAAGTCAGACAGATGTGGCTCAAATCCTGGTATGGCCAGTCATCGGTCTGACGTTGTCCATAGTACCTAGGACTGGAAACAGATTGCTTGTCTGCTCTGTCCCTCCCCTCTCCTTAGCAACGTGAGCTCAACAATGGGTCACCTGAACTGTAGGCCTGCCTCACTTTGTTGATGCTAGAACTGAGACCCAACCGGGTACATGATATGGTCACCACCATAAGACTAAGGGTAATCAGAAATTCATAGTGTTTTTAAATGGATTTTTAACTTACTTATCAAGCCCATACATATCATTGAAAAATGGTTAAATATATTGTTGTTTTTGTTCAGTTGCCCAATTGTGTCTGACTCTTCTCGACCCCACGGGATGCAGAACGCCGGGCCTCCCTGTTCCTCACCATCACCTGTAGTTTGCTCAAGTTCATGTCCTTATTCACACTATAGGTAATAAACTGGATATGTATTGCAATCACTCTGACTCCAGTACTTTCTGTCACCCCTTCCCCTGATCTGGAAATTTGAAGTCCACAGTCCTAGCAGTCCCTGGCTAGCCACACATCTCAAATAGCAGTCGGTCCAATAAAATCTGTGGGTCTTTTTAAGGATAGAAAAAATGGTTTTAAATATTGGGTAGAAACATTTAAAAGTACAGCTTTTGTGATAAGATGAAGATCATAAATATTCAGTTTGTGCACAATCTCAAGCAATTAGGCAGATGCATGTTTCCAGGGAGGGTATGTTACCCTGATGGCTGAGGGGGTTGGGACTGTCTATCATTTTAAAACCAGATTTCCCTGGTGACTTCAGTCTGATTGGAGAATGAAGTCTCAGAGACAATCCTATTTCTTTCCCTCCCTTTGCCAGGCCGCATTCCTTTACTTACATCCATATTCCCATACTTCAGCTGAGAAATTTTGAAGTTTCTGTATGCTAAGGTGGTGACTAATTCAAAGTTGAAGTGAAACAGCTTGTTTCCAGCCTTGGAGGACTTGTGTTATATAGCAAGACTTGGTCTTGGCTATTGAGTGTTAATTTGTTTGGAATCCAATTCTCTCTGTGTTGAATTCCCATTAGAATTAATTGGTTGTCTTTTGGAGAACTACCAAACATAGATTGAGATCATTGATGGGAAGACACAATTTAGAAGCGTCCCCTTTCAAAGGAGACTTTGTATCAGCCAGAAATTCCCTCTAACTTCTAAAGAGAACAAGAGTTTTAGCAACTATATATCCCTAGGTTACCTGGGACAACTGAATTTCAAATATTCTGACCTATTAGCCCCCAAAACCATCTAAATGAATTCTACTATTTCCAAAGTTTACCTGCCTACATCAACTCCCCTACCTGGAAGCAGTACAAAGCCCTTGCCAGACCATATGTCCCTTATATTTAATTTAGAAAATATGGTCACAATGAAGTAAACAACACTGGTAAATGGAGCCAGCTGTTCCTAAATGGATCTTTTTTTAGTGCAAATCACATGGGGTTAGGAGAACCACTCCAGGAATGGCAGTGTGAGGATCTCTGTGGAGCCTCTCCCCAGTGAAACAAACATAACTGGGGAAATTATTTTAAAAATTCCAACCATTTAAAGTCCCTGGAAGTTATTCTAAAGGCCCACGTCAAGTGGAAAAACACTTATTCAAGAAAATGTACTAAATCTCAGTAGGTATAGCAATAATCTGTGGTATTTGAGCCACGACCTACTCTCCCCTTGAACACGAGCTCAGTGAGACAGACCTCTTCTCTGGGCAGATGTGGATAAGAAGACAGGGCTCCCTTTCCCCTCCAGCTTCTACTCTAAGGCTACAGTTTCTCCCCAGGAGAGTCAAGCCACTGTATTTTTTTGTCACTCCCAATTTTGTGTTGCAGAAGCTTTATTGCATGCAAGCCTGGTCTATAACTTTGTGCCATCCAGTCCCCATTTGTAGAGAGAAAGTTCTATCCTTGGCCACGAATACTGGGCCCTAATCCTCCACACCCTAGTCCACACATAGAGTGACATTTCCATGCCAGGAGAGGCAATCCAAGATGAGCAGTGGTGCCATCCACACTCCGTACACCGCTGATGGAGCAGGGATGTCCCCAAGAGTAGTTCCCACTCTTAGCTCTAGAGTCATGGTACAGAGATCCTACCTAGGGGGAGAGGTGGGCTGAAGAGCACAGAGTTCTGTAGCTGTCCAGTTTATTTGGAACAAAGTGTGAGGAATTTCAAGACAAAAAGCATTTGGTGAGTATTTAAGAGGAGGTTAGTAGCTCCATAATAGCAATGAGGGAGACAGCAGCCCAGCTAGACATTTTACAGAGGAAACCAGAGAATGAATTATCTGAGAAGAACCCTCTTGGGAGGGCTGTGGAGCAACTTATGCCTCAAAGTTCTGCTGAAAATGATAGAGCAATCAGATAGTAATTAGTGGAAGCTAACAGCTTGGTGTAATACCAATAGGGCAGTCCATCCAGAAGCCTAATAGGAAGATAAGTAAAAGAGATAGTTAAAAAGGAAAAACCAACGTAAGAAAACAAGCGTCATCCCAAGGGATTCAATAGCGGGACTCACAGGCCTAAGGCTATGCGCTGCAAGGAATCGCATCATAGACGGCACACTGTGCAGGTAAAAGATGCTGCTGAACTAGTCCACTTATTTCACTGAACAAATAAGCAAATAAGTAAACAAAAACGAGTCCCGGAGGGGAGGGCAGAGGTAATCATCAGTATTCAAAGAGGCTAACATATATTATCCAAAATGTCTGGTTTTCAACAAAAAGTTATAAGACAGCAAGGACAGAAGAACATGTAGCCCGTAAAGAGGAAAAAGCCAGACAACAGAAATTATCTCTGAGGGCACCTGGAGGTCGGAATTACCATCACAGACTTCAAAGCAGTTCTTATAAATTTTTCCAAAGAACTAAAGAAAACTTGGCTGAAAGAATTAAAGTATAATGACAGCAGGGCTTCCCTGCTAGCTCAGCTGGTAAAGAATCTGCCTGCATGCCGGAGACTCCAGCTTGATTCCTGGGTCAGGAGGATCCTCTGGAGAAGGGATAGGCTACCCACTCTAGTATTCTTAAGCTTCCCTTGCAGCTCAGACGGTGAAGAATCCACCTGCAATGCGGGAGACCTGGGTTTGATCCCCGGGATGGGAAGATCCCCTGGAGAAGGGCATAGCAACCCACTCCAGTATTCTTGCCTGAATCCCTATGGATAGAGGAGCCGGGGCGGGGGGGCCACCGTTCGTGGTGTTGCAAAGAGTCGGACACAGCATGACGATAGCATCTTATCAGTGGGGAATATAAACAAAGAGAAAAATGATGAAAAAGAACCAACTGGAAGGTTCAGACTTGAAAATATGAAAAGTGAAATGAAAAGTTCACTAGAAACGTTTAAAATTAGATTTGAGTTGACAAAACAAAGTATCAATATTAGCAAACTTGAAAATAGATCAATAGAGATTATGAAATCTGAAGAAAAGAGAAAAAATAATGGAGAAAAATAAGCAGAGCCTTAGAGAAATGTGGAACACCATTAATTAAAAAAGAACACCACCAATGGCATATTTAATGATAGACAATGAAAAAATCTTGAAAGCAGTAGCAGAACAGAACTACTCATCACCTGTGAGAGAAACCCAATAAGATTAACAGGTAATTTCTCACTAGAAACAATGGTTAGAAAAATGGTACAGATGCACCTGTTTCCAGGACAAGAGTAGAGACACAGAAGTAGCGAAAGGACATGTGGATACCGGGAGGGAAGAAGAGGGTGGGATGAACTGGGGGATTAAAATCGACTATATACACTACCATGTGTAATGGATGGGGTGAGGGTGGGGTTGGAGAGAGGTCTAAGAGGGAGGGGATATATGCATGTATATATGTATCAGATATGTATATATATATATGATTCACTTCGTGTACAGCACAGAAACTAACATACCACTATAAAACAATTATACTCCAATTTTTAAAAAAAGAAATGATGATGGCTAAGAATCATATATATAGCAAAACTATCCTTCAAAAATGAAGATTAAATAAAGACATTGCCAGGTAAACAACACTGAGAGATTTTGTTACCATCAGATCCACTTTACAAGAAGTACTAAAGGATTTCCTTTAGGCTGAGTGCAAGTGACAACAGACAAACAATAATCTGAATTCACTCAAAAAACTAAAAAGTGCCACTGAATGTAATTATATGGACAATTGTAAACTACAGTATAATTCCATATTTATTCTCCCTTTTTCTCTTAACTGATTTAAAAAGGAATTGCATAAACAATATACATTATATAATTGCATTGACTATAGCATATGGAAATGTAATATGTTTGATGATAAACACAGAAGAGGAACAAAAATAGAAAGGATGGACTAGAACTATAAGTAGTAAAATGTCTGTATTTCACTAGAATTAAGTTAATGAACTGGAATGGACTAAAATGTATAATGTAAGCCCCAGATCAACCACCAAGAAACTAGCCTAAGAAACAGAGTTAAAAGTCATTCTGCAAATTAAAATATTCTGCAAGAAAATATTCACTTAATGAACAAAAACGCATTAGAGGAAGAATAGAGGAACATGGTTCCTCCAAGGGAACCAGAATAGGAACTTTTGGGGAAGGAGCCCTTTGTTTGGCTGGAGGGACATTTTAGCCTCAGAGCAGACACAGTGGTGGAAAGATGTATGGCTCAGGATTATCCAGAAAATTCATCCCGTTTCCCTGTAGGAGCAGCACGTCAATATGTTTTTGTCTGCTGAAAAATGTATGGGAAACATCTTTGATTTTTTTTTTCTTTTGTAACCATGCATATAATTTCTTAGCATTTTACTTCTGGGAATTGATTAAAGCTTTTCTGTCCCTTTAGAGCCATTAAATAGAAAAATGTCTGCGGGAGAGCGATTGACAGTGTTTCTAGGTACTTGCTTAGAGAAATAGGAGTCTTTGTAACTGCTTGAAAAGTTTGTTCTGACGTGTGCCAAACATATGAATAGCTAATGTTTACTGAGTATTTATTATGCGTCAGGTACCATGTCAAGTGCTAAATATGAATTATCTCACTTTATTTTCACAGCAACAGTCTGAGATAGGGAGATATTATCCTCCTTTTCTGATAAAATTGAGGTGCACAAATAATAAATCATGTATCCACAATAACAGGAGAAGGCAATGGCACCCCACTCCAGTACTCTTGCCTGGAAAATCCCATGGATGGAGGAGCCTGGTGGGCTGCAGTCCATGGAGTCGCTAGGAGTTGAACACGACTGAGTGACTTCACGTTCACTTTTCACTTTCCTGCATTGGAGAAGGAAATGCAACCCCCTCCAGTGTTCTTACCTGGAGAATCCCAGGGATGGGGGAGCCTGGTGGGCTGCCGTCTATGGGGTCACACAGAGTCGGACACGACTGACGTGACTTAGCAGCAGCAGCAGCAGCAGCAGCACCCACAATAACACTGTTAGCACTCTATGAGAAAGGGATTAGTTGTGCATGTGGTTTGACAACAGTTCTGAACCTTTAATGACTGTGTTACATCAGTGTTTAAGTCCTTGTAGAACTTAATCACAGTTGGTATTGGCTTTCAGGATTACAGATGTATTCTCAGGCACTCAAACCTTGTAACTGTTGTATTTTGGTCTCTTGAAAGAATCTGGGGCCCATCTATATGACTGGGCTCATTGTATCTCCATCTGGCACCAAAGAAGATGCACGTTCATCATTGTTTTGGCCTCCTCTGGAGCTCACATTTACCCAGAAGGAACCAATTTCCATAAAGCTGTTTAAAAATGACAGAAGTGCTTACTGTGGTGGGCTGGTGGGGGGGGCGGGGACTGCTTTGTTTATAGATTGAATGACCGTGGTTGAAAATATAAGAGAGGAAGAGAAAATTCAGGCTATTTGGAATACTTTTCACTGTACAAATAAGGAACCTGAGAACTACAATGAGAAGAAACTCAATGAAATCCCTCCTATTCAGTCAGCTATGGGCAAAGTACTGTGCTTAGATGCTGTACATACATGATCTCAGTCAATCCTTATAATAACCTTGTTAAGTAGACAATGACATTCCTATCTCACCAATGAGGAAATGAAGTTTCAGAAGTAAGTTGCGTGGTAATATCCCTCAGGAATATACTAAGTGTGTTGGTACAGCATAATAGAGTCCTTCTGATTGGTTGATGCTTATTTTATTTAGGGTAAGGAAAGCTGCAGTACCAACTTCCAAACCTCAGTGGCTTTAACCAATAAAAATGTATTCCTCACTTATCCAGTGACCAACGTGGAAGCTCCTAGTGAGCTGGCAGTCTTCCTTCCACCCAAGGATGCAGGCTTGGGACTTGCAGCCTTCCTCTGGACCCTCTGCTTGCAGCTGGCAGATATGTGAAGGACCTCACGGGGAGTTTTCATGGGCCTGGATTAGAAGTGGAGCACGTAATTTCTGCCATTTTTTATTGGTAGGAACTCAGTCGTGTGGTGTTCCCTAACAATAAGGGAGGCTGAGAAACATAGTGTAGCTGGTTGCCCAGGAGGAAAAGGAAGCACGTTCGGTGAACACACAGCAATCTCCTGCCACATGGGCTTGCCGTTTTGGTTGTTAAATATTTGAGTGTTACCCTTGGTGAAGTCACAAAGGCAGCAAGTGGCAGAGCCAGGAGCAGGACCCAGATCTCTGGAACCCTAGCTCTGGACTCTTTGTTCTCTTTCTCTCTCTCACTCTCCTCCACCAGCTGGATCAAGTTCTGCAGCCCTGGATGCAGTGGGTGCCCCACGTGACCATGTGGTCTCTGCATTCCTGGGCCACGTCGGTTCTGTAAAACATATGGATGCCCTCCCTGGGTCCTGCCACGAATTCTCTAGGCTGTGGATCTGAGAGTAGGTTGTAGGGAATCTTTGTGGGCAGCTGACTTGGGGTCAAGCCTTTGAAGGCCCTGGCTCATGTGGCACTCAGTGGCTGTGCTGGGAGTGATGGGCGATGGACAAACCGTGTCACTCTCTCCAGACTGGCTCTGGCTGTCATTAGCATTCAGCAAGGCTGGGAGTCTTGTACAAATCAGCTATTTAGGGCTTCTTTTAAAAAAAAAAAAAAAAAAAAAAAACTACTAAAAGCCTCTCTTGGTTGAAGCTGTTATGGAACTAACAGTTTCCCACGCTTGTTGAACAGCAAAAGGGGAGCCTTGGTTTCCCTTTGGGGCATATTTGGGTGTCGTTTTTAGCAATGTGGCTAAATGTGAAGATGCTCTTGGAATGTAGGTATTTGCTATCTTTGGCAAAGGGCACTGCTTGCTCCTTTTTAGAGCTTCAGATCTTGTTTATTCAGAGGAACAAGAAGGAGCTATTGGTTTTATAAATGTGCTTCTCTTCTGGAAAAAACATGTCTTGCCCCACTTCCTCACTGGTCCATGGCAGAAGACTCAAGTTGCAAAGTGCCTACAGGCCCTTTCTCCCTCCAAGCCTCTCTCTCCACTCCTATGGGGACCCTCAGGGGAGGGACACATGACTAGACAGCAAGGCCCAAACAATCCATTCCCTTAATTCAGGGTTTCAGAGTCCCTTCACTTTCTACTATAGATTGGGAAGGTGATTCCATGCCTTGGGATTCCATCCATGCTGTCTTCCCCAAGATAAAGGGGACCATGCCAGGTTTATGGCAGTCCCTGTGCTCACTGGTATAACTGATCCTGCTTCCTCAGGTTTGGGCAGAAACATGCCTTGTAGGTAAAGCGTTCTAATGGGCACTGCTTGTTCAGTGGTAATTAAGTGGGCACTGGGAATTTCCCTAGTTCCAGGTGTCTGGGAGTTAGAGACAAATAACATCTGTTCTCATCAAAAGGGAGAGTGGTGAAATACAAATCACAAGTCACTCTTAATAAATCCTGGAGCTGGGATTTGAAATCTAGAGCCTGCTTACGTGTGTGCATAAGGTGGTTGCAGTATTCCTCTTTGGATAGAGAAAACAGAACTAAAAATTTTCTCCAGAGCCCAGAAATGACCCAGATGAATCTCCTCATGTTTCAAGGCATCCCTGAGTCTTCATCCACCAGATTTGAAGGAAGTAGATGGAGTTAGTCAGGATGTAAATGATAAGGAAAAAGGAATATTGCTGAGCCTAGCATCTGCCTGATCCAGGGAGAGACTTCATAACCAGCAGGGAGACAGAAGAATTGACTCACCAGGCAGGAGCTTAACATTACACCATTGTTCCTTCCTTCCATCTATTCATTGGTGCATTTGTTGATTTAATCAAGAGACAATGCCAGATTCTATGCATGGTGCGCAGAGACATGCAAAGGAGGGCATGTAGTCCTTGCCTACAAGGTAATAGTCCAGTATGGGGATGAAGACATGGACAAAGGTAACCCATCCCAAGGCAGAGTATGAAAAGTGCCATAAGAAAGAACTGAAAAGCATGTGTGGTGGAAAGTCAACAGAGGGTGGACTTGCAACTGAGGAGGTATGTACCTGTGCTTGGGGAAGTTTTCATGGAGAAAGAGATATTGAACTGATCACTGAGAGATCAGGGTTGGATTTCAACTTCAAATTTTGGAGAAAGGGTTAGGAGCCTCGAGGCAGAAAGACCTGCATGTATAAGGGTGTGGAAGTTAGAAAAGAAGATGGAGATTTGTGAAACATCTGTATTGCTATTAAATAGTGGGAAGATACATTACCCAATGAATTAAAGGAAAGGCTTTATTTCTCCTTCTCTCTTTCTTCTTGGATTTCTGCATTTTGATTTAATATGAACCTTTGGGGTCATGAAGAGGTGTTCTTGCTTAAGCCTGACTGGGAGTGTTGGGGGTCCGAGTCGGGGTGAGGCTCCACCTTGCCTTCCCAGTCATGACCATTTTCATTTTGAGTACCTACCAGGGAAAGTCAAAGGGAAAAATTTCCCCATAATTTTCCTTGTTACAGGTTGACTTTGATGTTGATTACTGGTCTTACTCCATAGGGATGTAACTTCTGAAACAGAATTCATGAGGACATTAGATTTTAAACATCAATTTCAACTTTCCCACTTCAGGATGTTTCCCCTGCTTGGCTCTGTGTGGTCCTGCAAAGCTGAGTCTGGAGCTCCTTTTCAAAGACGGGGCTGAGCTACCAGGAGCTCCCTCCTGGATCTGGGCTTAGATGTGGTCACTGCTCATCCCCACCTTGTAGGCAAGCTGGCGGTCCCCCAGCCACCTCTGGCAGCTCTCGTTGATGTGGTGTGTAACTCGTTCTTCAGCGGCAGCCCTGCTTTGCTGACAGGGTCTGTCTCCAGGACCTAGTGACTTGGGCATCACAGTGTTTCCAGTCAATGTTCAGACCTTTGGAATGTTGTCCCGTTGAAATCAGTTTGCCTCACATTTTTTCTCTTCCTTGAGGGAGAAGCTGAGGAAAGTTGAAGTGTGAATAACTGATATAGCATTGTCCAGAAGGAAATGGCAACCCATCCAGTGTTCTTACCTGGAGAATCCCAGGGATGGGGGAGCCTGGTGGGCTGCCGTCTATAGGGTCGCACAGAGTCGGACACAACTGAAGCGACTTAGCATCAGCAGCAGCAGATAGTGGGGGGTGGGAAATTTCTGTTAGGTGGTGGGAGACAGTAGCTTTTAACCAAATGGTAAAAAGTTATTTCAGTATTTTAATTACTGTTATGGTGGGGTCAATGTGTACCAACTAAATATAGACCCTGAAACAAATTATTTTATCAGCCTCACCCTGATTGTTTACAGCCCCAATGAAAATGTCCCTTGTGGCATCTGCTTGTCAATAAGGATGATCTCATCATTGGGATTTGGAGGAGGCTGGGCCTGGGTCTTATGGATGCCGGGCTCTGAACAAGTGGAATTTCCTATCATCTCACAATAATTTAAATTTATGTTTTCAAGTGCTTTAATCATAGGATTCCTTTATGCTCTTAAAAATCATTAAGGACCTCAAAGAGCTTTTGTTTATGTAGGTTTCACCTATCAGTATTTGCCACGTTAAGAAATTTAAACTGAGAAAATTTCAAAAT
>SJYQ01104632.1:27434-41909 GCA_006410935.1 Redunca redunca
TCTATCCTTTCGCTTCCTGTCCGCAAGTGTTGGCAGGACAGCTTGCTTTAATTTTATTGCCTCTGGCCACTTGTTCTGCCTTTTGGAACCAAGTCGCTGGAATCCAGGGGCCACTTCTGCTGCTGTTTCTTGCTTCTCTGTGTGTTGTCTTTTCTCTTCCTCTCGGCCTGGCTGCACTCTTCAAAGCTTACCGTGTCTCTAGCCTGCCAGCTCGTGATGCCATTTTCCCCTAAATTCTTATGTCCTTGTAAGAACTTCTTTTACCTCTGTTTCATTGAGTGTGACCTTGTGTTTTCATTTTGTGGAGAGCTGTTGACTTGCTCCAGACCAGAACTTACTTCCTGGGGTCTTGTGTGGGTTTTGAGATCATGTGCTTCTTACAGACAGGGCTGTTCCTCAGACAACTTCATTTTTCCCTCCTGGTCCAGCTAATGCCTGGCATGTTGTGAAGAGTCAATCACTGGATGAGAGAGTACACATTGCCCGTTCAGTTTTTGCCTTTAGTAAGAGTAGAACAGAAGATTTCAGCATTTTCTCTGGCCACATTTGTGGTCAGGGCATTAGAATTGGCCTGATATATGCCCTTCTGAAGATCTGCATTTGAATGAATGACATCTCATAAGACCTCTGGTCTTTGATGTTCTACCTTTAGGGAATGGGATGTAAATGTGTCCTTTGCTGGTGCCAAGTAGAAAGAAATTTAGTAACCACAACCTTTTTCATTTATTGATTAAATCCAGCTTTCATGTACTTTCCAGCCAGAAACAGAGCTAGCAGCCTTTCTGCCTTCTGGATTTTATTTTCATCTATGGATTTTGATAATATGCTTTTATTCATTCATTTAAAATATGCTAATTGAGCACTGTATGAGATGCTCTGGAGGATACAGAGTCATCTAGTAGGTCATTATCTATTAGGAGATATGGAGGAGATATGAGACGAACATGCAGAATACTCATGCAGAAGGACCAAGTGCCAGGAGAGAGAACCCAAGAGATGGTCCTGCAAAGAATGGAGGGACAGGGGCAGAATTGGCTTTATCTTCCCTGATGAGTAACTGAATGGAGACCAATCCCCTAGTATAGTGGAAAATGGAATGCAGCTTCTCAGTTAGAGTGGAAGACACCATCTCTTTGCTGGCTCTCATGGCTTCCTCAGTACATCACACGAACATTTTTTTCCAAAGTGTGTGTTGGCAGAATTTAAAGAGAGGCCAGTGCCTTTCAGTTCGGGGTATAGAATAACATGAGGGATAAGATGGCTCAGGGGTATCTTGGACCCTTAACCCCCATAGGCCCCCGATGGCCACATCTTCATGGAATGTGTGTCAATAGATGTGCTGGGTGATTGGGTTGAGGGGAATAGCTGGCAGGGGAATGGCTGAGAGGGAATTCTGTTCTCCATTCAGCAGCCAGAGTGGTCTTTCAAAAGTGCAATCATTCAGTTCATGGTTCTTTTCTCAAAGCCCTATAATGGCTATTCATTAGATGAAGAATAAATTCTACCTCCTTTAATGGCACCCGTGAAACTTAGTGAGTTTCTGCTAGGTTTTGTGGCAGTAACATCAAATGCTTTCAACTCCTACAGTAGATTTCTTTCACATTGAATGCCATCCCTGCTTCAAGGAGGATCCAGGCTGAGGAGTAGCAGTGGCTGAAAAAAATAATGGCTCTTAAGGCTTCTCCTCCAAGTGGCCTACGTTACTTCCATTCATGTTCCATTGGCCCAAGCAAGTGAGATAGCCACTCACCGTGGGGCTGGGTGTACAGTTCCCCCACTGGATAGCATGGTCGGTCACAGGGTGATGAATGGGCATGTATAACCCTCTTACAGGGAGGCAGTGAATACTTGGGAAAGGTCATCTGGCCCTGCCTGCCTTCCTGAACTCCCCTCCCACCACTCTCCCAAGCCTCTTATTCTACCCTAGACCTGTCAGCCTTGTGCTGCTTCTCAAACATCCATCTTTGTTCCTGCCTTGGGGCCTCTACCCAGAATGCCCAGCTCCTTGCATGGACCCTCATCACTTCATTGAGCCCTTTGCCCTGATCTCACCTCCTCATAGAGGCTTGCTCCTCTCTCCCATTGCTTCTCCTTTGCTTTCCTTTATGTATCTACTTGAGATGACTTGATATATCTGTTCACTTGTCTTTCTTCTCCTGGAGACTGTGACTGTCCTCAGGGACCTGGTCCTGTTCTCAGCATCTCACATACCCAGGGGCCTGACACTTGGTCAGCTTTCTGTGAATGCTTTCTGAATGAGTGGCTGCTCACCCATAGAACAATCAGTCCCCAAGCAGAGAGGCTCCCAGCATATGGGGGGTGGCAGCCCATTTGGGAACAGGCACAAGTCTCTGACCAGCCTGGATGTTTCTGTCCTGCTGAGCATGAAACAGACAGACGCAGTCTTTACACACTCCTATATGGACACCTCTGCCTACACCTGCAAGTCTAGCTGGGGTGGGCAGCCAGAGCCTACTGCCACTACCAAGCACCCAGGAGCAGCCCCTGTTGAGATAACAAGGAGCTGCACCCTTCTGCAGCCCTACTCTGGGTGCTGCCATAGATGACTTGGGCTTGTGGTGGGATTAGGACTGTGTACAGGGAGGGGCCAGCTGGGTAGGCAGGAGGTCCGCTGGGGTCTCAGCTGCTCATGGCTCTGCTTGGATTCATGGTCAGATCCAAAGGAGCGGGGAGGTCAGCAGTTATTACAGATGGGTGAGAAAAGCAGAAAATCCTGGCAGGCATCCCCAGAAGGCAGAATTTACACATGACCGGCACCTGGCTCTGTTTAGAGCCCATTTGTAGCTGGATGAGAAGTGAATTTGTGACATCAGTTGGAGCCAGTGGATTCAGCGATTTTCTGAATCCAGGGAACAGCCAGGAAACTAGGACCACCTGGGTCCTGCCTCTTGCCCTGGCCTCCCTCTGCCCTGTGCCAAGTCCACTCAGCACCAGTGTGGCCTGAGCCACCTGTCTCCCACCCCCATTTCTGCCCCAGCTCTCAAGACACTTCTGTGTCTTTGAACAACTTAGGAAAGATGAGGTTTTCTGGCTGTCACAGCTGGGGCTCAGCAAGCTTGCTTCTCTTGGGATACTAGCAGATAGACAAAACTCACAACACGTAAAATTTTCTTGTCAACAAACCCACTGTCTCCCTCTCTCCAAGGGCTATAGGGAGCTACAAAGCAGGCTTCAGGGTGGCACTGTGGAGGACATACTCTTTTTTGTTCTATTACTAGGATGTCTTTGTGTTGGAGAAGGGTAAAGGCCACTGGGCTTCCCTGGTGGCTCAGAGGGTAAAGAGTCCGACTGCAAAGCAGGAGATCCCAGGTCAATTCCTGGGTCAGGAAGATCTGCCGGAGAGGGGATAGGCTATCCACTCCAGCATTTTTGGGCTTCCCTTGTGGCTCAGCTGGTAGAGGATCCACCTGCAATGCAGGAGACCTGGGTTTGATCCCTGGGTTGGGAAGACCCCCTGGAGAAAGGAAAAGCTACCCACTTAAGTATTCTGGCCTGGAGAATTCCATGGACTGTATAGTCTGTGGGGTCGCCTAGAGTCGGGGACTACTGAGTGACTTTCACTGCACTTCAAAGGTTACTGAAGCTGCACTGCAGTTGACCTGGCCTGTATAGGGTGGAAATAAGATCCTGCAGCTTAGAGATGCTTGTCAGCAGGTATAGAGTTTCCTGCCCTCTGCTTTCAGCCCTACTGAGGCAGGAGTGAGTTAGGTCCTCATTAGACCTGGGGAGAGACAGCCCTGATGTGTGTGGGGTGATGATAGGTGGAGGCAGGCTGGATGGTCACTGGACATGCTTGGGTGGCCATCTTGCTTGTCTTGATAAGTATCTGTTTCGATTAGTTGGATGTTCTGCTTGGGCAGTGCCCATCCTATTCTAGTTAATAAATATTTAGAATATTACTCCTGTATGGAAGCCTTGTTAATCTGTAACTTCCAGTGGCTGGACTGTCTGGGCACAGAGCTGTAGTCATTTGAACTTCAACACTGTGTAAGAGTTCAGTAGCAAGATGGTGAAGGGAGGGACTGAGGAGCAGTCTGGCCAAAGGCCCAGAGGCAGGGGACAGCCAGGGATATTTAGGGGTTAACATCTGGGATTGTTTTGCAAAACCTTTGGGGAGGAGAACCCAGAGTTAAGTCTCAACATGGAAAAGGAACAGTTCTTCCTTTTCCTTATCATGAGCCTTTAAGATCAATAACAGGTAAGGTTTGCCTGGACCTACCAAGGTGCTTTCACAAAGGGGTCTGGGTACAGACCAGAAAACCTGTGTCCAGCTACAGAATGTTGAAGTGCCAAAGGTGACAAGATGAGTTAGTGGTGAAGCCAGAGTTTATCTGATTGTTGAATATAGGCGTCTGCTTCACAGAGCTATCTATCCATCCATCCATCCATCTGTCTATCATCCATCCATCCTCTGTCTCCCCATCTCACTAATCCACTTTGTCTCCCTTTTGCTTTCTTGTCCAAAGTTGATTGATGCAGATCTTTCCATCTCCCAACTCCCTCCATTCTGGCCCTCCTCTCTTTGCCATAGGAGGCCCACCACTGTGAGGTTTGGGGAACGTCCTTTGTTGAGTTCTTAGGTCCTATGAAACCATGTACAAATGCAGTGACTGGGTCACGGCTCAGCCATGGGCTGGGTATTGACCCAGCATGTTAAATCTGTGTCCTAACAGCCTCCACACCCTAGGACTCTTTCCTAACTGAGACCAGGCTCTAAAATGTGGAAATTAGCTCTTGAGCATTTCAGGGTTTAGTGCACTGATTTATAAAGTCGTCTGTTAGCATGACTCCAGAGCATACAGGAAGGGGTTTAATAGTTTATTTAGAAAGGGACAGATTATCAATTAATCTTAACCACACCTCTTTCACTGCTCCTTCCCACAATGGAGCTCTGGGTGTCAGTTCAAGGGTCTCATCTAATCTTCTTGGTTTCTGATTAAGCCCATGGGTACCTTGGCAGTGATCCAGGGGCTTGTGACAGATGGGTAATTGTAGGGGTAGAGACCCCATCTCTCCCTTTACTTCCAGAGTGGCTCTGCTCTATCTGTATTATATATTAGGGTTCACATAGGAGTTTATTTGGACACATATTAGAGGATTAAAACAAGTTTGGAAATCACTGTTTGGAGCAAGCCATAGAGCCTGGGCAGGTAGACTGCTGTCTTTTACCTCCAAGCCCTGGTCAAGCCTGAAGAGTTGGTGGCAGCTGGGCCTCACCTTGGCACTCACTGGAGCCAGCTGGGGGCTGACCAGGTGGGCCCATGCCATGGAGAGCGTTAGGATGATTCTCTGTCATCATTACTTGGCCTGACAAATTCCCAGACTCACATTTTCCCCAGTGGGATGCTATCTGTCCATAGCCAGTTCCTGGCCAGCCTTGCATGTCTGCTGGGGTGCTGCTGGCCAGGAAACTCAAGCTGGGTACGGCTCCGGAAGTGACCTGTCCTTTTCCCAGCTGTCCAATGGTGCCGTCCTCATCTCTTTCCTTTCTGAGGCTAAGAGAGGCCACTCCGTCCCTTCTGGATCTCCAGGGAGCCAGCTGGTTCTGGCCTCAAGTTCTTTGCTATTGTTGTAGCCCTTTCCGTTTTTAAGAAGGCACATAGCGACCTAGGCTGATCTGGAGAGAGTAGCTGGTGGGGAAGATGGACTGGGTTGTGCTTTCCTTCCTTCCTCCATCGCTGCCTCTGCTGGCACAGTGGGCATCTCCAAGGGAACCAATGGAAGCAAGGAGACTGCAGCACCCTTTCGTCCTGCACATGGAGGCCCAGGCCTGCCTGCTACATGTGACCCTGGTTCCCTTCTGAGTCTGGGAGTTGGGGTCCCTTCCTGAGATGCCTTGTTGTCTTTTCTTGTTTCTTCAAAAGCCAAACAATCAATCAATCCATTCCAGCAAAGTAAAGGATAAAAGGGAAACTTCTTCTTAATTGGCTCAAGGCCGTCACACACATTACCAGGTACATTCAAGCTGCAATTTACTTCTTAATTAAAGTTCTTTCTACCTACAGGAAAAGCTGAACATTGGGCCATGTGTTCTGTCCCTGGAATAGGGAGTTTGGGGGAGCAATTACAAAGAGAAGGCAAGGAGAGCATTTGGCTTCTGAGTTTGATGTTGCTCATTGTTACTCTTTTCAGTCTTTTCAAAGCCAGTGACCTGCAGAATAGTCTGCCCTGGATCCTTGTACAAACCCACCAGTTTTCTTGGCTCACCTCCTCCTGGTCCTTGATTCCATGGCCTTCCCAGGATTTCAGCACATTCCAGGGCACATCTCAGTGTCCCCCATGTCAGGCTGTGATCTGTGTCCCTGTGGTCTCTGCTTTGCCTCAAGTCAGCACCGGCCAGAAAACCATTCCCACAAGCAGCATTTTGTGAGGCAATCATAGAATCTTCACTTCTGGAAAGATTAGAAGGTCATGGTCAAGGTCATGTCTTGAGGTCAAGCCCTTTTTCTCCTTCTCCTACATGCTACAGTCGCTCCCCTCATTATACAGTGTAGTCTCTTACTTCTTGGAAGACTTGGCCATACCCACACCACCGGGCCCCATCTTTTGCTTTTATGTAAGCACCTTCCAAAGCAAGACTGTTCCTTAACAAGAGGTCAGTCAAAAGCTTGCCTGCCACTTCCCCTTTCTACTAAAAGAAAAGGGTCCATCTTTCCTAGGGCCTGTCCCTGAATCATGTAGCATCACTGGCTTCTGTGTTTGGAATTCAGGATTCCATGAGCTTCACTGAGACTTCTTGGTTTAGAGAGGAGACAGTAGACCCCTAACCAATGATACTGTCTCTAGTGAAACAGAAGCCAGAAGGCATGGAGTCGGGAAAGCACAGAGGGTGGAAGACTTCTTCTGTCATTCAGTGGTCACTCTGCTCCCGATAAGCTAGGCATTTTTCAGATGGAAATCTTCAGAGGATACTTGCCCAGAACAGGGCTGGATAGGTAGGGCTGCCCCAGCTGGGGCCTGGCTCCATTCTGTGGCCTGTAGCAATGCATGGTTCAGTGACTCCACAGTGATCCTCTCCAACTATCTTCTGAGTCTAGTAGGGCCTGGTGGGTATGAACTTGAAAGACTATGATAATAATCAGAGCAATAGCTAACATTACTGAGCCCTGGTATGGTCAGGCACTTGCTGAGTACAGCATATACACTATTTCATCCCCTACCCCCCACTAACCTGTTAATGAAGTATGAGCATCTGTGATCCTCCCCATTTTACAAATGAGGAAGCTGAGTTCTGACCACACAGCCAGTCAGTGCTAAGTAATCTTGCATCAAGGTGACGGTCTGACAGTCCAAAAGGCAGAAAAGGTGATTTGACCGTTGCTGAAGCTTGAGTTTGGGTCTCTGTCTACAGAAGGCAGGCCTCCTAACACCCAGCAGTGGTGGGCCAGGGCTAAGGGCTTTCTATGGAAGGGTGGTGATGTCTGCTCTCAGCTCCCTCACCTTGTTCCATCTCTGGACTAAGGGAGTTCATTCAGAGCGTGATAACCTGGCCTCAGGTCACAGCCAAAGGAAAGAGATTTGCTCTGTGCAAAACCAAGAACAATTAAAAAAAAATGATCATCTAGGTCAAAGCACATTTTCATTCTCAGATAACGTGAGCCCCACACCCAGAGCCCTGACCTCATTAATTCCATGTGCTAACCCAGCTAAGGGAACAGGCTTAGACCCTAGCTTGAACTTCATAGTTGAGTGGGCCCGGGATTGAATTCTATCTCGACCTCCTTCCAGCTTCATGACCCTACATGAAATATTTAACCACTCAGAGTCTCAAATTCTTGATCTATGAAATGGGATAATAATCTCTTCTGATATGGTCACTGAGAAACTTAAATGAGTTTTACAGTGTGGATGCTTGGTGTGGCCGAGCAGGTGCCTGCAGAGAGCAGCTGAACATGCCACTGAATGTCAATGCCTCCTCCTACCCACACTGGCCTGTCCTCTAACTGCATCTGGTTAAAGCAGCAACATCTTATAGTTCATGTCTTTGGGGAAAATCACTGGAATCATATGATGTGCCATCATTTAGATTTTTCTCTTAGTTATTCCAAACCCAAGCCATGAATCCAGAGTGAGGCTCTACCTGGAGCCCACAGCCTGGTGAGCAGCAACCTGGCTAAAGACCCCAGAATCACTGCCCTGGCCCCAGGTTACGTGCAGTCACAGCAGGAGGAGTGTGCTGTTAGAGAAGGGCAGCGTGTACTCTTACCTACCCAGGCTCTCATACATGCCAGATATCCTGGCCTTCTAGAAAGAAAGAGAAAACAGATAGCCAGATGGTTCAACGGAAAAGCCTCAAGTCCTGACTATCTCTTCTTCCCAGGTGATACTGGGTTAGTGGCTGCACATGCTCTGAACCATAGTGTCCTCTTCTGTGAAATGGAGGTCAGGTCAATCCTCCCAGTGGTATTCTCAGTAAACTGATATTGTTTTCAATATTTGAGACTGCTATTACATTTCCATCATGCTGATAACTTATTTTCTCTAGGATATTTGATGACTTACACAAGGACCCTTAATTCGCTGTGAGATTCATCTTCCCTTCTTCTTTTCTTTCTTTTTCCATTCCTTTCCTCCCTTCCATCATCTCATAGCATCTGCTATTTGCAGGACACCTTGTGCTGGATGCTAGGAAGGACATGAGGAACTCGTGATCTCGTAGAAGATAACACGGGGCATGAGTTCCACATTCAACTTTCACCTGACAGAGAATTTGAGGTTGTCTTATCAAATGAGACTTGGATCCTGGAAAGAGAAGAGACTGGGCCCAGGGTCTGCCATCTCTCATTTAGCCTCTTCATCTACCCCTGCTTAGGCTGGAGAGGTGACAGGGATGGTCTTGCCTCAGATGATCAGGAAAAGCTTTAGTGGAGTTAAGTCCTTGAACTGGGCCTTGAAGGCTGTTGAGAATTTTAGAAGATGAAGGTGTGGGGTAGAGAGGGCATGCTAAGGGGAAGACACAGCTTGAGCCAGAGGTGTGGCAGCCTAAAAGCAGAGGCTGATTCAGGGCTAGCAAATGGCTCTGGAGTAGAGGAGCAGTACTTCGACGGCCCCCTCCCCACCCCCGCAGAGACTCTGCATGACTGTTCCATGGCTCACGGATGCACTGAATTGGCTTCCACCCTCTAATGCCCTGCCAGGAATTAATTGTATTCATGATAATGAGCTTAGACCCTGGACACCAGGCTGGCTTAAATAAACCTCTCTTAAATGGTGGATTTATGATGCGTTTTATAGAATAGTAGCAGTAACTCGACTGGGCACATGCTAGATAGATGAACCAAAATACTTAAAGAAACCTGGTCCAAGAACACCAGTGAAAAACACCCCACGATAAATCATGACTATTAATTTGCATGCTTTGGGTCTGCCAGGCTGGAGAAAACAATTCGTAAGCCTCCTGGGAGTGTTGAGCGGTGAGCCTTTATGAACACGCAGAGTAATTTATGCCAGCGCTTCTGCTTGTCCTTGCTTCCCTAACATGACTCCTGTGCTGGGGGAGATCATGAAGTGGCTCTGTCTGTATGGCGTGACTCTCCCGGTCGGTCTGCAGAAGGGGTTCCCCTTTGACACAGGCTCCTACCTGCTTTCAGAGTGCGTTTGGCTTTCTTTTCGCCATCTTGGAAAGTGGTCTGTGCTGGTGGGTGGACTTTTCATGTCATGAAACAGATTTTGACTCTAAATAGACCTCACGTGGTGTCCTGGTGGCCATGATGCCGTGGGTTCCTTTAAGAAGGTGAAAGGCCAAGCCAGAAGCCAGGTCTGATGCCTTCTTCTGCAGAATGCGATATCATGTGAAATAGTCAGAATTTGATGTGGTTAGGAATTGAGGGAAGATCTTGTGTTTTGATAGTTTTAGGTAACGCATGACTGGAGCGACTTAGCACACACACATGCATGCATAATTATACCAAAGTTCAGGACTATCTATTCCAATCAGGCCTTTAAGTCCAGACTAAAAGGAAGGCTCACCCACCATCTACCTAACCTGCCAGCTCTCTCTACTCTCCCAGCCTGAGGAAGCAGATTTAACCACTCTCTGGTCCATGCGGCCAGGGGTTCGCTTGTAGACTTAGGAGCCATTTGTCTTCTCTGGTCTTTTCTGCAGTGTAGGGACCCAGGGCTTTTTTGTTTCTGTGTTTTGCTTTTGTCTGATCCACCTGGCAGTTGTCCTACGGGGAGGCCATTTCCTCAGCTGATGCCACAGACAGCCACTGGTGGGGTGGAACTTGTCCTGTGATCAGGGAACTCCCTCTCCCATGGGGGTGGGGAGCCACACCCACAATGACTGATTTGCTTGGAGCCTCATCTGCTGTTGAAAGACTCCCTGGTGTCACGCGGAGAGCTCGGGCTTGTGGGCCAACCCTACCTGAGACTTGCTGGGAGACTCAGGGAGCTGGTCTAATTTCCCTGAGCAATTTCTTCTAAAATGACTGTCCTGATGGGATACACCAACCCTTCCCGTTGCCATGAGCATCAAATGAAACATGTCCAGTAAGCCCCAGAGCAGTGCCTCAAACATGGTGGGGTCAGAACACCCGGCCCCTGGAGCGTGAAGGATTGAGGTCAGCCTCAGAGAGTCGCTGCCCGTGCCCGTGCCTGGACGTCCTCCGAATGGGTTTATTGGGACAATGATGATAGGAAATAGGACAGCCTCATCAGTCACACGGAGCCCTTGTGGGAGAGAAAATCTGTCTGTTCTCACAGCATCTAGTGCTTTGCCTTCAGGGTTTGAGGATTTGTTCACAGCAGTTTCTCCTTCCTGGAAGCCATTTGTTGACCAGCCAAGCATGTCTTCCCATGCTGGCCCAGAGTGCTGGGCGAGGACAGGGTTGAATAGTGCTCCCAACCCCCTCTTTCTCTTCCCCTTCCCTGACCTTCAGGTTCTGCATCTGTAAAATGGGTACTAAAGCCCAGCTTGGCATGGTGGTGGTGAAAATAGAATCTTATCATCTATGAGCAAGTTCCTGGTACTAGATGGTGTTCAGTTGAAAGTGACTTTTCATCTTGGCCTGACTGATAACTGAGGTAGGCACACCCTTAGCATGAGGCTGAAACCCCTTTGCACTCAGTCTTCTCAGCCTTCTCACAAGCTTCAGGATTCTCTGCTCCCCACTCCCATCCCTGCCCTCCTGCCCCCAGGACAGGGAGCTTCATATTTAGGATCTAAAGTTGTACGTAGGGAGTTTCCAGGAGGGAGTTTGTAGGGTTGTGAGGTATTAACCTCTTCAAAGGCAGCCAGCCTGATGGTGAAGTGCCCGTGGGGGTGTTGCAGCTCAGGAAGGGCAGGACTCTGGAGCTGGGCTCCTCTGAATCGGTTATCTTTCCCTTCTTTCCCGTCAGCAGAAACTGGTGCATGCTTCCAGGAGTTTCTCTCCTGTCCCCCTGCCTGGGAATGACACAGTGACATCCCTGACAGCTGGCAGGGAGGAGTGGTCACATGAGGGCCATTGTTGGTCTTCCTGCGGACGGGCACCGGCTGACTGTGTTTAAGTTCAAGGCTTCTCCTGTCAGGGCCCTCTGCCTTAGATCTCCCATCCTGATGCCATTAGAGGGGATGGGGCAGGAAAGCAGGATCTAGAACCACTGTCGCAAACATGCCCAGCACATTCCAGGTTTCGCTGGTGGAACTGGAGAGGAGCCCGAGCTCATATCCTAGCTCAGTGATTTGGGGCCAGTTGCCTAAGTTCTTTGTGTCTCAGTTTACTCACCTTTAAAACACAGGTAACTGAGTTGAAGGTAGCTCCTTCATATGACTTTTTTTAGGTTATGCAGGCAGAGTGCTTCCTCTGGTGCCTGGGGTGTGGTCAATAGGTAGTGAATGTTAGCTGTTTTCTTATTTTACTCATATCATCTCCCTTGATCCCCATGAGCCACTCAAGGGGCAAGAAGGCCGTATACTGTGTATTCCTTCTCTAGATTAGGAAATTGAGGCTGAATGTTTCATAATCAAGGAGCTTGCAGGAAGGAGTGACTGAGCCTGGATCCCTGCAAGATGCTACTTGGCAACAGCATCTGCACCACTGCTTGACTGTGTCTGCACACTGCTCCACAGGCCTGGCTGCATGGAAAGATGCAGGTTCCTTTCCTGGGCCTGGCTTAGGTCTGCTGAACCATAATTCCCAGGAGTGGAGCCTGGGCATCTGCATTTGCAAAGTGCCTCCTTAAGGGAGTGACGCCCAGTGTTAGAGTCACCGTCTCCATGGCTGGGCACACAGCTAGCTCACTGTGTCATTCCCAGGCAGGGGGATAGGAGAGAAACTCCAGAAATAACTAGCAACTTCAAGCCAGGTGAATAAGGCTGTCCACAAGTTAAGTAGGAGCTTACTGAGATGTGGGTGAAGGAAATGATCTCTTTAATGCACACTGATTTTTTTCCAGGTCATTGGATTTCTTTCTAGATTAAATAACCTCATTGCATATTATGGGCTCTGTGGAGAAAGACTGTTTGCCCTGAATTGAAACTTTCTTTATCAAGTTATTCTGTTTGGCCTGGACACAGCTAATCGACAGGAGGTTGTCAGAGACAATGTGGTCCCTTGAAAAGGGCCCCTGAGGACACAGATGATTCGAAAATTGCATAGCACCCTCCACAGCCAATTCTCCCTGCAAAGGGCGAGGTACCTCTTCCCAGGGGGACATAACATTCACATTGCACTTCCTCTGACTTTGATCTGACCTAGTCCTTGAGAGGACTGAAGCCTTGGGGGGCTTCTGGAAACTCAGGGGCCCAGACTCAGAAGGTGGCACTAGTTTTGAAGAGCTCTACTTATCAGCAAGTAATCTCGTTTCCCAGGATGCTAACATATTATGGCTCATTGACTTCCTCCTTCTAATAGTCAGGAGTTGATTCTCCAAACACACACCCTTGGGAAGACCTTCCCTTTGGCGTCCTGGAGATGCCATCCTGGTGGTAACTAAGCACATGGGCCAAAGACCAGTCTGCCTGAGTCTGAATCCAAACCCTACTACACGCTAGCCATGTGCTCTTGGTCAAGCAATTGCATTTGTTTTAAGCCTTGATTTTCTCATCTGTGAAATGCTAAGAAGAAATCTTATCTCTTTAAGTTGTGGTGAGGATTCAGGGAGGTAACCCAGGAAAGCCTGAGTCACATGAAAAGCCCTGAGTGAATGTTAACTTCAGTGTTGCTGCTTGTCTTCAGTATGGACTGGGTTTAATATGATTCGAGGGAATATGTGGGGAGCAGTTTGGAGACCGACCCTCTACAGGCAAGTAAGTGATGTATTATTCAGTTTATTCAGTGACAGTTTAATGATGCCTGGATGCTCAGGGCTGGCGCTGAGGCTGTGTTGAGAGCTGGATGGTCCCTTTCCCACAGTGCTCAGCTAGGTCTGGCGTCTGATGTTAAATGTGGGTCAGCACGCGTTGTGAGAAGTACTTCCTACAAGGTAGGAAGATGATGAGAGGAGCACGGTCCTTTCCCCTTGGGGTGGGGAGGTCCTTCTCAAGCTTGGGTGGTCAGGGGAGGTTTTGAGACTGTTAAACTGAGATCTGAAGGAAAAGAAGTTTCTGGCTAGTCAAATCATGAGGGGGGAAAAGCTTTCAAGGCAAGGGGCAGAGTCATCAAGGAAGAATAGAGCTTGGTGTGTGGGAGAAACCTAGGGAGTGAGGGGAAGGACCCTGGATGGGGCTGGAGTCATGGACAGGGCCAGAGTGTGCAAGGCCTGCTGGGCTGAGCTGCCAGGAGAGGCAGGCAGACGGGGCAACGGCGGGCGAGCTGGGGCGTGCAAGAAGGGAGGAGACCTGACGGCGGGCAGTGGGGAGGGCTGCCCTGACTGTGGGGTCGGGGGGGTGGTGGGCAAGAGCTCAACAGCGAGGCTGCTGGGGTGGTTCCTGGTAGACTCAGTCCAACACACTAGATCTCACACTGAGTGCTCAGCCCGCTGCTGAGCTTTTTGGGGGCTAATACTGATCCATGTGATGCGGTTCTCTTCCTGTCACAGTCCTGGGTTCACTCTGACTCTGACTCTAGCCTGCCTGAGCTTGCTCACATCTCTGCTCACAGAGGAATCTAGGCCCATTCTGTGTGTTTTCCCAGCCAGGAAAAGTCCAAGCTGCATTTTCCTTCAAGCAGCCCCTTACTTCCTGAGCAGCCTGCCCTGTTTACATCCCTCTTATGGAAATCTCCTTGAATTGGAGTTTTTCTCTTTCCTGAGCATTTCCTGTCTCCACTGGCCAGCTCATCTCTGCTTCAGTTTCTCTCCTCTGACTGCTCCAGCAATCTCATACCCTGTTTTCTGGCCCCCATTTCTTATCTCTGCCCCGCTTGCCTACTTATCAGCAACTTGAATGTAGGTCACAGTCACCCCAGGTTCTGCCCCGGCATCCAGCCCACTCTTTGTCCTATGGTTGGTGCTGGGTGGAAAAATGGATTCTTGTCACATGGGGAATTGTTCAGTCATTTCAGGAGGCACAATTTGCCTGGGTGGATGGGA
>SJYQ01104633.1:2075-12670 GCA_006410935.1 Redunca redunca
AACTACCAAATGGATTGAACATGAATGAATTTAAGTTGCTCGAATGAACCAGAATATACACACACAATTTCATTATGCAATAGCTTGCATCATTTCAAAGAGTCTATTCCTGAGATGCTCTTTAACTTCTTAAGTAAAATGATAAATATGGAAGTAAACACACAGAAAAGAAAAAAGAAGAACAAAAGAGAAAGGGAAAGAGAGAAGGAAAGAGAAAAATAAGTACTGTGGTATAAATATCTGGGAAGACAAATCTCTTCTTGTTTTAGGCATTAAGATCTCTTCCTTAGGAGAAAACAAAAGCAACATGAAAACGATCAATCCCTAAACTGTTAGAACTGGATCAGGTTATTGTCAAAATCAGTACTTTTTCCTTTACCACAAGCCTTATTTTGGGCTTCCCTGGTAGTTCAAACAGTAAAGCATCTGCCTGCAATGCAGGAGACCCAGGTTCAGTCCCTGGGTTGGGAAGATCCCCTGGAGATGGAGAAGGAAATGGTAACCCACTAAAGTACTCTTACCTGGAAAATCCCATGGATGGAGGAGCCTGGTAGGCTACAGTCCATGTGATCACAAACAGTCAGCCATGGCTGAGCAACTTCACTTTCACTTTTCACTTTTGGTTATTTTACAATAGACTATGAGACAGAAATTTTATGATACCATGAAACCTAGGAACCAAAAGTGTTATTCTACCATCTTATTTTCTTCTCCAAAAACACTTGCAAAATATTCAGGTAACATTACTCCAGTGACTTCAACCCATTGTTTGTCTGTGTTTAACCCATTGTTTGTGAAGATAGAGATCCTTTGTTTTCCCTTTTTCAAACATCTAAGTAGGTCTGAATTCTAAATCTTTACATAAAGGACCAATAATTCTTTTTATGAATTTAAGCAAACTCTGGCAAAGTGAAGGACCAAAGATCGTGGCGTGCTGTATCCATGGGGTCGCAAAGAGTTGGACGTGACTTAGTGACTGAACGACAACAACACAATGACAAATTGTGCTGAGCATCTCTTTATGAACATATTTCCTATCCATGTGTGTTCTTTGGTGAGATGTCTGTTTAAATTAATTGCCAAAAAAAATATAATTCTTTTTAAAGTTATTATTATTTTTCTGTAAAAGGCCAGACTATTTTAATCTTCACAGGCCATTAGTTCTCTTGTTGCAAATGTTCAGCACTGCTACTATAGCATGAAAGCAGCCCTAGACAATATGTAAATGACAGACATGGCCATATTCCAATAAAATTTTATTTACAAAAACAGGTACCTGTCCCACTAATTTTACCCACTACTTCTTTAGAGATATGGAGTTGTCATCAATAGAATATCTTCCAAAGGATTCTTGATCTTCTTATCCCTTCTCCTGATATAGATTAAAAGACTGTAGTAATGTCCAATTATTATTTCACTTTTTTCACTTTTCTTTAAAGAAAGTATTAATAAGGAAGCTTCTAACTCTTTAGTTACAGCCTGAATCATCAAGATGGAATAATTTTAGGAGAAAATTTCTCTCACATCTTAACAAGTGGTTTCAGGATTCATATTTTTAAAAGCTATTATATATGTTTGAGCAAGCTGCTTAAAGATTGTAGTATGGGTTACCTAAAGACAATATTTAGTATGCACAATTTATAATATTAATATTTCCCAGTAAAGCTTAAAGGAAATTATATGGACTAGACTTAATGCCAATAAAGAAGAATTTTACTAAGGGTCTGTCTGAATAAAAAATGGTCCACATTAAAAAAAAACTTTTAAAAAACTAGTAGGTAAAAATAAACACCTAATATATCTTGTCATTTGTATAAAATCTTATAAATAGAGAAGTAACATGCTTTTTTAAAATCTCTGAAGGATTTTACAGTAAAAAATCTTGAACCATATAAATCTCATTACTATGTACTAATTGTGGTTAACTGGTCTGCTCATTTGGGTTAGGAAAAGCTAGAAATGACTCAATATTTGGAGTGCATTGAACCATTGGTTAGTTTGAAAAGTTTGAAAAAACCTAAGATGATATTCTACAGGAGAGTGCTTTTGGGTAATACCACAAATGACAAGTTTTTATAAAATAATAATATGTAAAAGTCATCTACAAATAAACACCTGCATTTTTTAAAGTAAAATTTGTATATAGCATTATATTAGTTTCAGGTATACAAAGTAATAATTTGATACTTGTATATACTGCAACATGATCATCACAGTATGTCTATTTACCATTTGTCATCATGCAATTGACTCCCTTCACCCCTCTAACTTCATTCTCCTCTGGGAACCACAAATCTGTTTTCTGTATGCATGAGTTTTGCTAGTCTATTTTTTAAGTTCACAAATAGCAGATTTCTTTCTTTTTTACAGCTGAATAGCATTCAATTGTGTGTGTCTGTATATGTATGTATTACATCTTCTTTATCCATTCATCCACCTATAGAAACCTAGATGTTTCCATGTTTTAGCTATTGTGAAAAACGTTACAATGAGCATAGGGATATATAGCTTTTCAAAGTTGTATTTTTAGGTGCTTCAGATAAATCCTACTTTTCTATTTTTAATTTCTGGAGGGCACTCCATACCATTTCCTCTTTACATCAATTTACATTTCCAACAGCAGTGTATGAGTGTTCCCTTTCTTCTCACTCTCTCCAACACGTCATTTCTTGTCTTTTTTGATAGTCATTTTAGCAAGTGTGAAGCAATAACATTGTGGTTTTAATTGGTATTTCCCTGATTATGGCCAACCAGTCCATCCTAAAGGAGATCAGTTCTGGGTGTTCATTGGAAGGACTGATGTTGAAGCTGAAACTCCAATACTTTGGCCACCTGATATGAAGAGCTGACTCATTTGAAGAGACCCTGATGCTGGGAAAGATTGAGGGCAGGAGGAGCAGGGGATGACAGAGGATGAGATGGTTGGATGGCATCACCGACTCAATGGATATGGGTTTGGGTGGACTCCAGGAGTTGGTGATGGACAGGGAGGCCTGGTGTGCTGTGGTTCATGGAGTGGCAAAGAGTCGGGCATGACTGAGTGACAGCACTGAACTGAACTTGATGATTATTGATGTTACACCTCTTTTCATATGCCTGTTGACAATTTGTATGTCTTCTTTGGAAAAAAAAACATTTAAAATCAAATTGTCTATTGTTTTTGCTACTGAGTTGAGTCCTTTATATATTTTGGATATTAACCCATTGTAAGACATGTGATTTGCACAACTTTCCTCTTGTTTCATTGATCCATGTGTCTGTTTCTATGCTCAAAACACACTGTTTTGATTATTATAAATTTGTAGTATAGTTTATGATGTTAGGGTGCATGATGCATCTAGCTTTTCTCTTCTTTCTTAATATTTCTTTGGCCACTTGTGGCCTTTTGTGGTTTTATATAAAGTTTAGAAATACTTGTTATGTATCTGTGAAAAGTGCTACTGTAATTTTATGAAGATTGCATTAAATCTTCAGACTGCTTTTGAATAAAATGATCATATTAAAAAATTATTTTTTCCAACCCATTAGCACAGGATGCTGCTGCTTTCTTTCCATTTATTTGTATTGTCTTCATTTTCTTTTATCAGCATCTTACAGTTTTCCTAGTACAAGTATTTTGCTTTTTTGGTTACATTTAATCTAAGGTATTTGATTCTTTTAAATACAATTCTAAATTAGATTGCTTTCTTGATTTTTTTCTTTCTGATAGTTTGCTATTAGAGTATGGAAATGTAGTAAACTTCTGTACATTAACTTTTTATCCTGAAACTTTAAGGGGATTACTTATTTGATAAGTTTTTTGATGGGGTCTTTAAGGCTTAGAACTGGACCTGGAACAACAGACTGGTTCCAAATAGGAAAAGGAGTACGTCAAGGCTGAATATTGTCACCCTGCTTACTTAACTTATATGCAGAGTACATCATGAGAAACGCTGGACTGGAAGAAACACAAGCTGGAATCAAGATTGCCGGGAGAAATGTCAATAACTTCAGATATGCAGATGACACCACCCTTATGGCAGAAAGTGAAGAGGAACTAAAGAGCCTCTTGATGAAAGTGAAAGAGGAGAGTGAAACAGTTGGCTTAAAGTTTAACATTCAGAAAACGAAGATCATGGCATCCGGTCTCATCACTTCATGGGAAATAGATGGGGAAACAGTGTCAGACTTTATTTTTGGGGGCTACAAAATCACTGCAGATGGTGATTGCAGCCATCAAATTAAAAGACTCTTACTCCTTGGAAGAAAAGTTATGAGCAACCTAGATAGTATATTCAAAAGCAGAGACATTATTTTCCAACAAAGGTCCGTCTAGTCAAGGCTATGGTTTTTTCAGTAGTCATGAATGGACGTGAGAGTTGGACTGTGAAGAAGGCAGAGCACTGAAGAATTGATGCTTTTGAACTGTGGTGTTGCAGAAGACTCTTGAGAGTCCCTTGGACTGCAAAGAGATCCAACCAGTCCATTCTGAATGAGATCAGCCCTGGGTGTTCTTTGAAAGGAATGATGCTAAAGCTGAAGCTCCAGTACTTTGGCCACCTCATGGGAAGACTTGACTCACTGGAAAAGACTGATGCTGGGAGGGATTGGGGGCAGGAGGAGAACGGGACAACAGAGGATGAGATGGCTGGATGGCATCACTGACTCGATGGACGTGAATCTGAGTGAACTCTGGGAGTTGGTGATGGACAGGGAGGCCTGGCGTGCTGTGATTCGTGGGATCGCAAAGAGTCGGACACGACTGAGCGACTGAACTGACTGACTTAAGGCTTACTATATATAGTATCATGTCTCTTGCAAATAATGACAGTTTCTTATTTCTTTCCAATATGGATGTCTTTTATTTATTATTTTTGCCTAAATGTTGTGACTGGGATTTGCAACGAAAGTGTTAGTTGTTCAGTCATGTCTGACTCTTTGTGATCCCATGGACTGTAGCCTGCCAGACTCCTCTGTCCATGGAATTCTCCAGGCAAGAATACTGGAGTGGGTAGACATGCCATTCTCCAGGGGATCTTCCTGACTCAGGAATAGAACCAGGGTCTCCTGCATTGAAGGCAGATTCTTTACTGTCTGAGCTACCAGGGAAATACCATGTGAGTAAAAGTATTAAGTGTAAATATCTTTGTACTCTTTCTGATCTTAGAGGAAAAACTTTCAGCTTTTCACTGTTGAGTGTATGTTAGCTGTGGGTTTGTCATATATGGCCTTTATTATGTTGACTACATTCCCTCTATAGCCTCTGTGTTGAGAGGGTTTGTTTTTTTTTTTTTTTTTAATCATTCCTGTGATTCTGCTTGTTTGTTCATCACAAGGAAGACAAATATATTTAAAATAATCTGGAGCATTAGAATTTTCTATTCTGAATCTATTAGTATATGATCTAAATTTTGACAGATTTAGTTTTTAAAAAGTATGTTATATTTAGGCATTCAAGCATCTGGTTTATTTCTTAGAGTTTCCTGTAAGACTGCCATGATTTCTTCCAGTTCACCCAACACACAAATATTCTGTTGAGTCACTAGAAGTACAAATGCCTCATTTCAGCTCCAGCTATCTCTATGGCAGCTGCCCATTCCATTCTCATTGATCAAAGTCCAAGGCAAAGAATAATCCTTAGTAATTGCTTAATTTCTCAAGTTGCTTTTTGGCTCATGTTCTAGCAAGATTCTTTTTTGAAAGGTCAGAAACTCGTCTCTAATTCATTTCATTAAATTTGAAAAAGGAAAGAAGCTTTTTTATAGTTTAGTAAGAACAAGATACATAATCACAAAGTGAAAGGTGTTAATATCTGCTCTTAGTCAAAATGAATTACAGCATTTTTCATCTTTTTTAGAACTTTAATTAGCATTATAAGAAGGATATCTTGTAAAGTAACTGCACAGTAAAGAAGACTATAGCTAGCATAAATCCCATTGTTGAAGAACCTGTTTCATCACCTGAAATGGAAAAACAAATATCAAAATAGAGTACTAAATTGAAATCAGTTGTAAAAAGAGATTGTTTTAGTAGTTTCAGACCAAGAAATCATTGAAAATGTGGAGTCTTACTAACAAACTGTACCTAAATTTGAATGAAAGATTAATAGGATTTTATTCATGTGCCAATTTATTGTTTTTCATACAGAATCTCATTTCTGTTGTCATCTTAGAATCAACCATCTGCTCCAACCAGCACCAATTAGTCACTTTTTAATGATTAAGGTTTACATCTGGTCATCCACTTATCAGTTACTTGATCAGTATCAAGTTTTTTATCCTCACTGATCATCAGTTGTCTTATATGTAAAATGGGATAATAAAATTCATTCTATTACCTGTTTCATAGAATTGTGAGCACTAAATAACACATGTAAAATTATTTGCACAGGAATAATTTTGTATTATAGTTAATAATCATAAATATGAAAGTTATTAGTACCTTTATCCCATAATGCATCTTTTAAAACACTTACCTCTACACTCATGATGCAATACAAATGGTTTTCTTGAATGCTTTTCTTCTCTTCTCCACTCATGCAAATTTTTCCAGCTCCTCCTCTCTGATTGGCCTTGTGAGTTGGTATTACTACTGCTATGTACATTTCACTTTTAAAAATCTTTCCTCTTTATTAGAATAATTATTGTTCCCAAATGCATTTGCCAGCTCCTCTATAATTTTGCAAAATTTTATTCTTCTTTTGTGTCTCAGTTCTTTTTGAGAATATGAAAAAAAAAAAAACTAGAAAATATTTCCTGGAAAATGTCATATATATAATAAATATCATATTATATATGTATATAGTACATATTTGTACACACATATTTTTTGCACTCAGTTTCACTAGAGTTCATAACCTGCATCACATCTCTAGTTCATCTAAAAGTCATCTAAAGTTTCATGAACCTAGTGTTAAACATTGTGAAATCTGTGAATTTGGCAGAAATTTCAAACTGGAATACAGCTGATTCTGCATTGCTGCTGCTAAGTCGCTTCAGTCGTGTCTGACTCTGTGTGACCCCATAGACGGCAGCCCATAAGGCTCCCTCATCCCTGGGATTCTCCAGGCAAGAACACTGGAGTGGGTTGCCATTTCCTTCTCTAATGCATGAAAGTGAAAAGTGAAAGTGAAGTCGCTCAGTCGTGTCCGACTCTTAGGGACCCCATGGACTGCAGCCCACCAGGCTCCTCCGTCCATGGGATTTTCCAGGCAAAAGTGCTGGAGTGGGGTGCCATTGCCTTCTCCGGATTCTGCATTAGAACATTCTAATTTCCCTCTACTGAAGATTACAGGAAAATATAGCATATTGTATAAAATATTTGAAAACTCAATGTAAAGTCAATTTGGACAAGAAAAGTGAAATTGATATTAACTTGAAAGGAGGGAAATTGAAGGCTTGTAAGCTAAGGGATATATAAAAACATAAAGATATAGCAAGGGCATATAATATTTTGGGAAAGCTTAAGGTACATACAAGAAAACATATATATTTGTACCTTGCTTGTGATGGAAGTACAAAGAAAGAGGGGTCCACCATGATGCCGATTGGATATGAACAGGGTTGGGGATGCTTGTGCATAAGGGAAGGGTAACTTTGAGTGGTGAGTGTTTGAGCTTATGTAATCAAATCCTTGTTTCTTTATATTGGACCAAGCAGCAGCTTCCAACGTTGTGTTCAATGTTTGGTAGACTAACGTCAGTAGTCAATAAGAATGAGCTATCAGTGAAGATTTTCCAAGACTACTAACTCCTTGGCATACCAAAACAGGTCTGTTGGAGATGTATGCTGCAAGAAATTAATGTAAATATCATCCCTCATTTTTCTTTTTGTGTAGCATAGCAACCAAAACATACTAAATGTTGAAAAATTTTTTGTTGGATATATATATATATATATATTACTAACCAGACATGCAAAAACCTGGAAGAATCTACCATATACTAGAAAAGTTACTCAGCTTATTTCAGCTTTACAAGGAACTTTCTCATCAAAGAGAAGTACAAGCTTTTTGGAAATTAGAGTGGGAAAGATAGTGAGAAGCCAGAAGAAATGATGGAGTAAAATGCCCCTGTGTCTAATGCACTCGTGTGGAAAATTAACTGTTCACCATCTAGGTCATTAGAGTGACTTGGGAAGACTCAGGTAGACTTAGTGATTAGGCTGCTCTAGTGGAAATTCAGAAACCTCAATTTTGTTACTATCTTTCTGCCTTTTGACCTTTTGTAAAAGTAATTTCAGATCTCATTTTCTCTAGCCCTTAAATAGAATCATACCTGTCCGTATGGCAGTTTTAAGATACTCAGATGAATGATGTTATACATGTTTAAATGCAATTCTCTACTGAATTACTGGAAGACATATAATTCTTTATTTATAAAGTGTCTTTTATATTTTATTAGCTCTTACCACTTAAGAAAATCTTGAAATAGGCAGCTAGTAGAATCGCCACTTTGACAATATGTAAGCTGAATAATAGATCTAAAAATAAAAGGATCAGAAGTCAAAATCTCAAGTAGCATATAATCATTTATCCCCAAAATAAAGTAAATAAAAAACTTTGAGAAATCACATATTGAACCTTAGATAAAATGTAATAATGTTCACTACATCTAATGTGAGTTAATAATAGTAGTTAATACAAAGCAATGACTATATGCAGGTATTGTTCTAATCATTTTGTATATGCTTTAATCTAGATAATCTCACAACAACCATGTAAGGTATATACCATTGTTGTTTCCTTGTGCATTTGAGGGATCTGAGACGATGTTGTTTTCTAGTCACCAAGTCGTGTTCAACTCTTTTTTTTGAGACCCCATGGATTGGGATTTTCCAGGTGAGAATACTGGAGTGGGTTGTCATTTCCTTTCTCCTGGGAATCTTCCTGACCCAGGGATTAATTCTGTGTTTCCTACCCATGTCTCCTGCATTGAAGGTGGATTCTTCGCCACTGAGCCACCAGGAAAGCCCTTATGAGTCAATAAACTAATATACTTGAGGTCAATAAGTGGCAGAACGAAGATTTGAACCTTGGAAAAGGTTCATGACACTGAACTATACTATGCATCTAGCTGGATGACTTTTCATACCATTTTTAGGATACAAATCCAAAACATCATCTCTACTCGGATGTTACTTACCAAAACTGACTTCACCTATTTTAAAAATTGGCTAAAGTTATTTTGTGTTTTTAATACCTGAAATAGCACATATTTAATTCTTACAATGTGTAAGGGGCTACAATTTACATAGGTTGGGTGGAATATTGAATAAGAGAGTGTTGGTTTCTTGTTATTTCTATGTTTTTAACCAGAAGCAGAAGATCCCAATATCAGTAGGAAATGGACAAAAGTGTATAATCAGATATTTACTGTTAAAATAGCCATAGTTACTCCACTGCTCAACACTTATTGATTGTTATGACTGCATAGACAGGCAGTTGAATTTTTGTGAGACATAAATTAACACTTCCATAAAAATTTCATTTGGCTTTGTTTTTGTTTCAAATGAATGTCTAGTCAAACTAACTTAAACAAAGAATGTATGTTCAGATTCACAGTTCTTGTCATATAGCTGACCCATAGTCACAAACCATGCCTCTTAAAAAAAGCATGGTCTCATATTCTGCTAAAATTTACTGATAGATTTAAAGAAGTGTTTATCCATTAAATTCATTTCAACGTGTTCTTATAAAAAATAAATTAGTTTTTTAATGAGCCCATTAATATCCCTTACTAAAATAGAATGCATGTAGACTTTCTTTTTTTAGTAGTGTAATCAGAATGAGTGGCTCAGATTGTTTCATACACTATATATTCTATTAATGAATCATTTTAGCAGCTGAAAAGTCCTGCTTCTACATGACAATATATTATTTTTCATCTCATTACTTTTGTATAGAACAAAGGAAAAAAGAATTTTAAGGAAATAACATCACCCAAAAAAATTTTTTTAGACTATCTATGCTGCATACATTGCTTTATATTCTAAATTACGCCAAACTATATTGTTCGCTTTTCCATTTTGAAATCCTGCAAATAGAAAAAAAATTTTTTCTTCTCTTTTTTTTTGGGGGGGGTTCTCCTATAAATTTTATATAGTTATTTACTTGAAATTGTGTTCAATTTGCTAGAAATGTGGTGTGACAAATATAACTAAGCAAAAATATATACATATTTGTCAAAGGTTACAATTTGTGTTTTGGATACTACTTAGTTAGTTTGGATGTATTTTTGTGTAGCTTCTAGAGGAAAATGAGAAACTGACCATCACATTCTAAGCAACTTAAATTGCAGTGTAAGACAGGCATTGGTCTTTCTAGGACAATATGCCATATGGTAGATGGTCAGTTACTATCTTACATAAATTATAGATTATTCCACACAGCATAATGCAATGGAAATGGAACACTTTAATTCAAAATTGTGATTCATTCATAATGTGAGACTACAAGTTGCAGGGTTTGAACTCAGTAATATAAAGGTAATACATCATATCTGTTTTTCTTTTATAAATTTGTATTTAGAGAAAAACAAAGTGGCATGAAAAAAATACTCAGTGATGATAAAGAGACTAACCTAATAAGAAACTTAGGTATAATAGACATAAGAAGGC
>SJYQ01104634.1:0-16798 GCA_006410935.1 Redunca redunca
GTTTGAACTGTGGTGTTGGAGAAGACTCCTGAGGGTCCCTTGGACTGCAAGGAGATACAACCAGTCCATTCTGAATGAGACCAATCCTGGGATTTCTTTGGAAGGAATGATGCTGAAGCTGAAACTCCAGTACTTTGGCCACCTCATGCGAAGAGTTGATTCATTGGAAAAGACTTTGATGCTGGGAGGGATTGGGGGCAGGAGGAGAAGGGGACGACAGAGGATGAGATGGCTGGATGGCATCACGGACAGGATGGACATGAGTCTGAGTGAACTCCGGGAGATGGTGATGGACAGGGAGGACTGGCGTATTGCAATTCATAGGGTCGCAAAGAGACGGACACGACTGAGCGACTGAACTGAACTGAACTGAACTGATAATGAAAAGGACATTTTTTTTTTGAGTGTTAGTTCTAAAAGGTCTTGTAGGTCTTCATAGAACTGTTCAACTTCACCTTCTTCAGCATTACTGGTTGGGGCATAGACTTGGATTACTGTGATATTGAAGGTTTGGCTTGGAAATGAACAGAGATCATTCTGTCCTTTTTGAGACTGCATCCAAGTACTGAATTTTGGACTCTTTTGTTTATTATGATGGCTACTCCATGTCTTCTAAGGGATTCTTGCCCACACTAGTAGACATAATGGTCATCTGAGTTAAATTCACCCATTCCAGTTCATTTTAGTTCTCTGATTCCTAAAATATCGACGTTCAAGCTTGCAATCTCGTTTCACCACTTCCAATTTGCCTTGATTCATGGACTTAACATTTCAGGTTCCTATGCAATATTGCTCTTTACAGCATCAGACCTTGCTTCTATCTCCAGTCACATCCACAACTGGGTGTTGTTTTTGCTTTGGCTCCATCTCTTCATTCTTTCTGGAGTTAGTTCTCCATTGATCTCCAGTAGCATATTGGGCACCTACCAACCTAGGGGTACATCTTTCAGTGTCCTATCTTTTTTGCCTTTTCATACTCTTCATGGAGTTCTCAAGGCAAGAATACTGATGTGGTTTGCCATCCCTTCTCCAGGGGACCACTTTTTGTCAGAACTCTCCACCATGACCCATCCGTCTTGGGTGGCCCTACATGGCATGGCTCATAGTCTCATTGAGTTAGACAAGGCTGTGGTCCATGTGATTAGACTGGTTAGATTTCTGTGACTGTAGTTTTCAGTCTGTCTGCCCTCTGATGGAGAAGGATAAGAGACTTATGGAAGCTTCCTGATAGGAGAGACTGACTGAGGGGGAAACTGGGTCTCATTCTGATGGGCGGGGCCATGCTCAGTAAATCTTTAATCCAATTTCCTGTTGATGGGTTGAGCTGTGTTCCCTCCCAGCTATTTACCTGAGGCCAAACTATGTGGAGGTACCAAAGATAATGCTGACCTCTTTCAAAATATCCCATGCATGTACTGCTACACTCAGTGCCCCCAACCCTGCAGCAGGCCACCACCAACCCACGCCTCCACTGGAGACTCCTGACTCTAGTTTTCTGTTAATTGTAGTTTCCATTCTGTCTGCTCTCTGATGGATAAGGATAAGAGGCTTGTGGAAGCTTCCTAATGGGAAGCTAGTGGAGGTGACAGAATTCCAGCAGAGCTATTTCAAACCTTTAAAGATAATGCTATTAAAGTGCTGTGCTCAATATGCCAGCAAATTTGGAAAACTCAGCCAGCAGTGGCCACAGGACTGGAAAAGGTCAGTTTTCATTCCAATCCCTAAGAAAGGCAATGCCAAATATATATATATGGTAGTTCAAACTACCACACAATTGCACTCATCTCACATGCTAGCAAAGTAATACTCAAAATTCTCCAAGCCAGACTTCAGCCGTACATGAATAAGAACTTCCAGATGTTCAAGCTGGATTTAGAAAAGGCAGAGGAACTGGAGATCAAATGGCCAACATCCATTGGATCATTGAAAAACCTGGAGAATTCCAGAAAAACATCTATTTCTGCTTCATTGACTATCCCAAAGCCTTTGATTGTGTGGACCACACAAACTCTGGAAAATTCTGAAAGAGATGGGAATACCAGACCACCTGACCTACCTCATGAGAAATCTGTATGCAGGTCAAGAAGCTACAGTTAAAAAAAGACATGGAACAATGGACTGTTTCCAAATTGGGAAAGGAGTATGTCAAGGCTGTATATTGTCACCCTGCTTATTGAACTTATATGCAGAGTACATCATGCGAAACGCCAGGTTGGATGAAGCACAAGCTGGAATCAAGATTGCTGGAAGAAATATCAATAACCTCAGATATGCAGATGATACCATCCTTATGGCAGAAAGTGAAGAACTAAAGAACCTCTTGATGAAAGTGAAAGAGAAAAGTGAAAAAGTTGGCTTAAAACTCAACATTCAAAAAACTAAGATCATGGCATACAGTCCTGGCACTTAATGCCTTTTAGATGGGGAAACAATGACAGACTTTATTTTCTTGGGCTCCAAAACCACTGCTGGTGGTGACTGTAGCCATAAAATTAAAAGATGCTTGCTCCTTGGAAGAAAAGCTATGACCAACATAGACAGCTTATTAAAAAACAGAGACATCACTTTACTGACAAAAGGTCCATCTAGTTAACAACTGTGATGTTGGAGAAGACTCTTGAGAGTCCCTTTGACAGCAAGGAGATCAAACCAGTCTATCCTAAAGGAAATCAGTCCTGAACATCCATTGGAAGGACTGGTGCTAAAGCTGAAACTCCAATATTTTGGCCACCTGATGCGACGAACTGACTCATTTGAAAAGACGCTGTTCCTGTGAAAGACTGAAGGCAGGAGGAGAAGGGGATGACAGAGGATGAGATGGTTGGATGGCATCACTGACTCGATAGACATGAGTTTGAGCAAGCTTCAGGAGTTGGCGACGGACAGGAAAGCCTGGCATGCTGCCGTCCATGAGGTCACAAAGAGTCAGACACAACTGAGCAACTGAACTGAAATGAACTGAGTACGTAGTACTCTGATGGATAAGACATTCTTATAAACCGTGCAATTCTGGTAAGTGATATTAATGAAAATAACTGACATTTCTGAATTCCTAAAGAATAGCAATGCTTGTAAGACTGCTCTGTCAAATGAGGTCAGCAGGCAGCTGGGTGCAGCTGGAGACAAAGGTATGTGTGAGGACAGTAGTTATGTCTATTTGCCCCCAAAACTACAATCTAGAAACTAGTGGAACATGCATACTTAATGCACTTGCAATATTGAAAAAAGAAAAAAGGAGGTTGGATATGTGAAGAAGCAATGATATAATTCAAACATCCCCCTTTTGCAATATTTAATGAATCAGTGGATCAGTCAATGGCTATGAACGTCACAAAAAAAGATAAAGTCAGAGATTATGTGTCTCCTGATAGAAGTACTAATGAAAGTGAAAGTCGTTCAGTCATGTCTAACTCTTTGCGACCCCGTGGACTATAGAGTCCATGGAATTCCCCAGGCCAGAATACTGGAATGGGTAGTCCTTCCGTTCTCAAGGGAATCTTCCCAACCCAAGCATCGAACCCAGGTCTCCCTCATTGCAGGCGGACTCTACCAGCTGAGCCACAAGGAAAGCCCAAGAATACTGGAGTGGGTAGCCTATCCCTTCTCCAGTGACTCTTCCCAACCCAGGAATTGAACTGGGGTCTCCTGCATTGCAGGCAGATTCTTTACCAACTGAGCTATCAGGGAAGCCCCAGAATTACTAATATGTAGCACCAATGTCATATATTTGCTAAAAATGAATTTAACCTGAATTGGATGAAACCACTAGATCTAATGACCAATACAGGGGTCAATGGAATCTGTTATAGGACCTTGTGGGGAGGCAACTAGCAAAAGCCATTTGGGGAAACAATAGGACAGTCAACACAGTTGTTTTCACACTCCTCAAAAAAGCAATAGATAAAAACAATGGAGAAAGAAAACTATAGATTAAATAAACCTTAAGAGATGTGCATGCATACTGATTAATTGCAACATATGGGGCTTGTCTGAATTCCAACTCAAACATATTGTAAATATAATAAGGAACACTTACAAGACCATCAGGAAAATGTGAACACTGTCAAGATACTTGATAATAAGTAATTATTTGGGTATAGTGCTGATGGTATTGTGGTTAAAGAGATATTAAAACTTTTATAGGTAGAAAATAAAAAAACAGCTAGAAAGCAGGAAATCTGAGTTCTTGACCTAACTCTGCCCCTAACTCTGTAACCTAAAATTTTCTGAACTTCATAGACAATAAGGGAATTAGTTGGAGTCCTCATACCACTTTCATGGTTTATACCATAAATGTGACCACCTGTCCAAATGTTCAGTGTTTTTAGGTTTCTATTTTAGTTAATATTACTATTTAATACTGTTAATATTTAGTAAATATTACTATAAAAATGGGAATTTTAATCTTTTTAATCCATACATTCTCTTTTCATATTTTGTTATTGCTGTTTTTAATTTGATGGCCTTTTATTTGGAATCAAGATTGCTGGGAGAAATATCAATAACCTCAGATATGGAGATGATACCACCCTTATGGCAGAAAGTGAAGAAAAACTAAAAAGCCTCTTGATGAAAGTGAAAGAGGAGAGTGAAAAAGTTGGCTTAAAGCTCAACATTCAGAAAATGAAGATCATGGCATCCGGTCCCATCACTTCATAGGAAATAGATGGGGAATCAGTGGAAACAGTGTCAGACTTTATTTTGGGGGGCTCCAAAATCACTGCAGATGGTGATTGCAGCCATGAAATTAAAAGACGCTTACTCCTTGGAAGAAAAGTCATGACCAACCTAGATAGNTTACTCCTTGGAAGAAAAGTAATGACCAACCTAGATAGCATATTCAAAAGCAGAGACATTACTTTGCCAACAAAGGTCTGTCTAGTCAAGGCTATGGTTTTTCCTGTGGTCATGTATGGATGTGAAGAAAGCTGAGTGCCGAAGAATTGATGCTTTTGAACTGTGATGTTGGAGAAGACTCTTGAGAGTCCCTTGGACTGCAAAGAGATCCAACCAAACCATTCTGAAGGAGATCAGCCCTGGGATTTCTTTGGAAGGAATGATGCTAAAGCTGAAGCTCCAGTACTTTGGCCACCTGGTGCGAAGAGTTGACTCACTGGAAAAGACTCTGATGCTGGGAGAGATTGGGGGCAGGAGGAGAAGGGGATGACAGAGGATGAGATGGCTGGATGGCATCATGGACTCGATGGATGTGAGTCTGAGTGAACTCCGGGAGTTGGTGATGGACAGGGAGGCCTGGCGTGCTGCGATTCATGGGGTCGCAGAGTTGGACACGACTGAGCGACTGAACTGAACTGAACTGAACTAAGGGTAGGGTGTGGGGTGCTTTTTTAGGCTGGAAAAAGAACAGATTTTTTTTTTTTTTCCTGTTGCTTTCTGGTTTGTATTTGCATGCTGATGCATTTTGGTAGTATCTCCTATCCTGTTTGTTTTTGAAGGGAGTCTAAAGGAGTTTTTAACATATGTGTTTCTGAGATGTTAAACCCATTCAGTCCCTCAGTCGTGTCTGACTCTTTGGAGTCAGACTGGAAAAACCATAGCTTTGACTAGACAGACCTTTATCAGCAAAGCAATGTCTCTGCTTTTTAATATGCTGTCTAAGTTGGTCATAACTTTTCTTCCAAGGAGCAAGCACCTTTTAATTTCATGGCTGCAGTCACCATCTGCAGTGATTTTGGAGGCCAAAAAATAAAGTCTGTCACTGTTTCCACTGTTTCCCCATCTATTTGCCATGAAGTGATGGGACCAGATGCCATGATCTTAGTTTTCTGGATGTTGAGTTTTAAGCCAACTTTTTCACTCTCCTCTTTCGCTTTTGTCAAGAGGCTCTTTAGTTTCTTGCTTTCTGCCATAAGGGTGGTGTCATCTGCATGTCTGAGGTTATCGATATTTCTCCCAGCAATCTTGATTCCAGCTTGTCCTTCACCCAGCCCAGTATTTCTCACGATGTAACTCTGCATATAAGTTAAATAACTGGATGACAATATACAGCCTTGACATACTCCTTTTCCTATTTGGAACCAGTCTGTTGTTCCATGTCCAGTTCTAACTGTTGCTTCCTGACCTGCATACAGATTTCTCAGGAGGCAGGTCAGGTGATCTGGTATTCCCATCTCTTTAAGAATTTCCACAGTTTGTTGTGGTCCACACAGTCAAAGGCTTTGGCATAGCCAATAAAGCAGAAGTAGCTGTTTTGCTGGAACTCTTGCTTTTTTGATGATCCAACAGATGTTGGCAATTTGATCTGTGGTTCTTCCTCTTGGAGGAAGTTGCCATTAACCCCACCGTAGAGCCACCAGAACTTACACAGGACTGGGAAACAGACTCTTGGAGGGCACAAACAAAACCTTGTGTGTACCAGGACCCAGGAGAAAGGAGCAGTGACTCCACGAGAGAGTGACCCAGACTTGCCCTTGAGTGTCCAGGAGTTTCTCGAAGAAGCGTGGGTCAGCGATGGCCTGCTGCAGGCTGGGGGCACTGAGTGGGGCAGTGCCTGCACAGGACCTTTTGAAGGAGGTCACCACTATCTTCATTACCTCCACCATGGTTTGGCCTCAGGTCAAACAATAGGGAGGGAACACAGCTCTGCCCATCAACAGAAAATTGGATTAAAGATTTACTGAGCATGGCCCCACCCTTCATAACAAGACCCAGTTTACCCCTCAGTCAGTCTCTCCCATCAGGAAGCTTCCATAAGCCTCTTATCCTTCTCCATCAGAGGGCAGACAGAATGAAAACCTTGATCACAGAACTAACCAGTCTAATCACATGTACTACAGCCTTGTCTAATTCAATGAAACTATGAGCCATGCCATGTACCGCCACCCAAGATGGACGGGTCATGGTGGAGAGTTTTGACAAGACGTGGTCCACTGGAGAAGGGAATGGCAAACCACTTCAGTATTCTTGCCTTCAGAACCACATGAACAGTATGAAAAAAAGTAGTCAAATCAGTATATTTCTCAGGCCTTCTTATTCCCAAATTATTGTTCTTTCCATCTTTACCGCGTAGTTCCTTGAAGGCAGTAAAATAATACTTCACAGTGTAGGTATGGGTGTTTAACTGATCTCTTTTCCTTACATGAAATCTCCCCATTACACACACACACACACACACACACACACACACACACACAGAATTCTCCCGGGGCACACACACACAATTCTCCTGGGGCTCCCTTCCTTTCGGCATAAAATCCATAAGTCCATTTTAGATGGCCTACCATACAAGAAGAGAGGTAATATCTATTTGGATTTGTTTCCATACCTCTGCTGAAAACTTTGTGTCCTTGTAGTAGAATGAAGTTTGAAAATTAAATCACTAGGAAGTTGTGGAGGACATAAAAGACTTAAATTACCTGCAAACTGGGAAGATAAAAAAGTTCATTTGGAATGGCAATTGCAGAGAGAAGAAAAGGAAAAAATAAGTACACTTCTGCCATCTACATTAGCTGTGGATTCAAATATTAGTGCTGTGTTGAAGCAGTATAGAGCATGGTATCATAGTTAAGTATTAAGCATTCTAGCTCTGGTTTCCTCACCTCTACCTTAAGAGTTGTTAGAATAAAATATGTAAAACATTTACAACACTGCCGGCACATAGTTAGAGCCACATAATGGATATTAGGGTAAAAGGTTAAGCTACAGTAACAAAAGCTCCAACTAAGAAAAGATAAAGCTCAGACTTCCCTGGTGGCTCAGCAGTAAAGAATCCACCTACCATTGCAGGAAACTCGGGTTCACCCCCTGAGTTGGGCAGATCCCCTCGAGAAGGAAATGACAACCCACTCCAGTATTCTTGCCTGGAAATCCCATGGACAGAGGAGACTGGCAGGCCATAGTCCACAGGGTCACAAAAGAGTTGGACACGACTTAACAACTAAACCAAAAGACAAAGCCTATGAGACTTTCAAGTATCAGTTCCCAGTTGAGCAGCCTAAGTCACTGGCCTGATCCAGCTGCAAGGGACGTTGAGAACTGGGCCGCCATGAGGGCAGAAAGGAGGGAAGCATTTTGATGGGCGGTGTTTCCCCCACAGTTATTTTTGGCGTCAGTGTTATAGACGTATTACTTCTTTCAGATCATAGTACAGCAATTTCACAGTTTTTGTAAACTGGCCATTTTACTGTCTTGATGGCAGTCTTCAGGTTTTTCATATGAATCAAGGAATTATAAAAGGCAACAAAGTTAATGATTTTCCCCTCATTTTAGGGATGTGCAGGCTTCCCTCATAGCTCAGTTGGTAAAGAATCCGCCTGCAATGCAGGAGACCCCAGTTTGATTCCTGGGGCGGGAAGAGCCACTGGAGAAGGGATAGGCTACCCACTCCAGTATTCTCGGGCTTCCCTTGAGGCTCACCTGGTAAAGAATCTGCCTGCAATGCAGGAGACCTGGGTTCGATCGCTGGGTTGGGAAGATCCCCTGGAGAAGGGGAAGGCTGCCCACTCCAGTGTTCTGGCCTGGAGAATTCCAGGGACCCTACAGTCCATGCGGTTGCAAAGAGTTGGACACGACTGGGCGACTTTCACTTTAGAAATGTGCAGCAAGAGGGGAAGACTAGGAAGAAGTTGCTAGAGATCAGTGTAAAAGATGTAGAAAGATGGAAGAGGAAAAAAGAGGAAAAATCCTGATCTCGGATTTTCAGATAAAAACGGCTTTAACTTTACTGACTGGGCATCTTAATGGCCCATTTAACAAGTCTAACAATATCCAACATCTAAAATTGTCTGCGTCCCATTTTCTTCAGGTTATGCTGCTGCCCAATTACACCAGTATCATAGGTTGACCGAACAGATCAGACCTGACATAGAAACATACAAGAGACTTGAGAGAAGAGCAGTAAGCCAATGTGTTTTAAAGGCATATGTTTTGTGTGTTACTGGAAGGCCTTGAATTTAAGAGTGCTGATCCTGGAGATTTGCTTCCTGGCCTTGAGTCCTGGTTCCACCACTTACTAGCTGCGTCACAAGATTTTTCTGTTTCCTCACCTGTATACAGGGAAATACAGCAGTGCTCTCTCACCTCATAGGCTGAGCAGAGAATGATTAAATAAATTACAACAAATAAATTCATACAGTGCATTAGATCAGTGCTTGGCATACAGAAGACACTGTATATGTACTGGCTATTATTTATTATCATGATTATTACTGTTGCTATTACACTTTCCAAAGGCAAGGGACACAGTAATACTTTCTATTATGTGCAGTAAGCAATGCTGAACTGCACTCCTTACTTATGCCAGACAGGTACTTCCGAGGTGGCTCTAGTGATAAAGAACCTGCCTGCCAGTGCAGGAGACGTAAGAGATGTGGGTTCAATCCCTGGGTCGGAAGATCCCTTGGAGGAAGGCATGGCAACCCACTACAGTATTGTTGCCTGGAGAATCCCACAGACAGAGGATTCTGGTGGGCTACAGCCCATAGGGTTGCAAAGCTGGACATGACTGAAGCAACTTAGCACGCACGCACGTGCTAAAGATCAAAACTGTTTTAATAGTGATAGTGCAGTAGAGTGGAGAGGGCTGTAAATTGTGCATAGCATGTTTCTCAAGATCTCTCACAATATGAACTTGGTTAAGTCCATTAACCCGTGGTCCTCAGCTAATTTCTTTGAAATCAAATATAATCCCTACGTTTTCCACTTTTGACCACTGAACACTGTCCAGTTCTAAAGGTATAGGATCTTTTTTTAACTTTATTGTGTATTTGAATATATACAATTAATGAATATGTTGTGATAGTTTCAAGTGAACAGTGAAAGGATTTAATCATAAATATACATGTATCCATTTTTCCCTAAACTCCCCTCCCATCCAGGCTGCCATGTAACATTAAGCAGAGTTCCATGTGCTATGGTACAGAATCTTTTTTCCTATTACTCACCAATTCACTTTTTCAGTGGAAAGGCATTCCACCCAACTTCTAGTAGGCTCCTTCATAGAACATATGTGCCTTCCACAGAAGAAACTGGCAGGATGGTCATAGACTTGGAAAAGCAGCAAGTACTACAAATGTAGCCTGAAGTTTTAGTACTGATTTCATGCCTAATAACAAAATTAACTGGGTAGAAATCAAAGAACATTTGAATTAAGAAATTAAAGAACATTTGAATTATTAGTTTGAAGAATGGTCCCATCCTCTACCACTTTTATATGNAAAATTCTAACATAATGTATCACTGCTCTCATATTTCAACCTGAACCCAGGTTCCCAAACTTCAGATCAGGTCATTTGATGGTTCAGTTCAGTTCAGTCCAGTCACTCAGTCGTGTCTGACTCTTTGCAACGCCATGGACTGCAGCACGCCAGGCCTCCCTGTCCATCACCAAGTCCCGGAGTTTACTCAAACTCATGTCCATTGAACTGGTGATGCCATCCAACCATCTCATCCTCTGTCATCCCCTTCTCACACCTTCAATCTTTCCCAGCATCAGGGTCTTTTCAAATGAATCAACTCTTCACATCAGGTGGCCAAAGTATTGGAGTTTCAGCTTCAACATCAGTCCTTCCAGTGAACTCAGGACTGATCTCCTTTAGGATGGACTGGTTGGATCTCCTTGCAGTCCAAGGGACTCTCAAGAGTCTTCTCCAACACTGCAGTTCAAAAGCATCAGTTCTTCAGCGCTCAGCTTTCTTTATAGTCCAACTCTCGCATTCATACATGACTACTGAAAAAACCATAGCCTTGACTAGTCAGGCCTTTGTTGGCAAAGTAACCTCTCTGAGTTTTAATATGCTCTCTAGGTTGGTCATAACTTTTTTCCCAAGAAGTAAGTGTCTTTTAATTTCATGGCTGCAGTCACCATTTGCAGTGATTTTAGAGCCCAAGAAATTAAAGTCTGCCACTGTTTCCACTGTTTCTCCATCTCTTTGCCATGAAGTGATGGGAGCAGATGCCATGATCTTTGTTTTCTGAATGCTGAGCTTTAAGCCAACTTTTTCACTCTCCTCTTTCACATTTGATGGTACTGTTAAATTTAAAAAGTAAACTGCAAGAACAATGCTCATTGGACATATATCTTTTCAGGGTACTTTTCTAAATATATTGCTTTCAGTCTTAGAACAAAAAAGCAAGCAGCTTTGGATTCTGTATATGTTTATAAAGAATTAAAAAATGAAACAAATATAGCTGGAGACATCATTATACACTAATGAAATGAATGCTAAATTCAACAAGAAGTCAGAAAGATTCTATGAGAAATATACAGCTGAAATTAACTTAGAAAGAGGGAACAGCTGTCTAATCTCCTTCAGGAACTGTTTTGACTGCCAAATTGTACCAGTAAATTAGGACACTTCCCTTTTATAACTTGTAAAGATGTGTTCTACAAATGACTGTATTTTCATACTTACATATTTATTCACTTGTTTCAGAAAAATCTTGTCTTGCATTTCTGTGTTTTAAGTGTGTACTCTGCTAGGCTTAAAATTCTTAAATATAAACCCAAGCCATCATCATGATGAAATTTGTCATGTTTGACTTGACCTAGAGTTCAACTTGGGAGCTTCAGATGCTAAACTGGCACTAATTCTTCTTGTAAGCTATGATAGGTAGTGAAAGAAAGGCAATGGAAATTCCTACTGGAAACTCACCTTAACTTTCCCCATCCCCTCATCTGCCCAGAGCAGTCAGTTAACAAGTTCTTGCCTTTCTCATATTCTACTCCATAGCCCAGGTGCATGTATGGGGCAAGCATAGAGGGTAGGAGACTGATTCTCCAATGGCATTTTGTAAATATGCCATCCTTGGAAGAATGTAAGTTAAAATACTTGGTCAAAGAATTATTAAAATATATATAATACAATCCATTTTGTTTAAGGCTAACTGGAATTCTAACCTTATTTCAATTGGTTTTAGGGTATTTTAGTAGTAATTATACATACACACACGGGAAACAGAGAACAGAAGACTGAAGTTGGGAGTATCCCATGAAAGTGAAGATTATTTATTCCATGTCATGTGAATAAAAACATTAACTAGGACTGAGATCAGTAAATTGGGCAGTGCTTACGGATAAACGAGTAGGAAAATATTATTTAGCTAATGATGGACTTATATAGATGGCTATATAAGTGCTATTAATAAAGGTATATTCAATGTACTGTGAATAGGGAAATTGTAACTCTATGGTACATTCATACAATTAAAAGAATGAGGTAGATCTACACTGAAGAGATGCTCTTATCTATATAAAGAGGGGTTTGTCCAGGCATTAAAAAAAAAAATCCAGGATGTATATCATACTATTTACAGTGATTGTCTCTGGAGAATGGGAACAGAAGTGGTAATTTTACTTAGACTAATTTTTTAACTTAATTTGACAAATGCACACCCATGCAGCCCAATCTTATCAAGGGTAATGAAATGACAGTTTTTTGTTCCCCAGTATTTTCAAAGAAACATTTAATACATTTCAACTACGGGAAAAGGAGGTGAGGGAAAAATTAATAGGTTTCATAGACATGATACTGACCTGGGTTTAAAAGACAAATAGGATTTCTATAGAGGAGAAAAGCACTCCCAAGAGCCAACCAAAAATCAGATGTCAGTATGATCTTTGAAGGTGACTGGGTGCATGATGAAAGCCACTAATTCAAACAGGCAATACTGTAATAAGCTTAGTACAGGAAAGCTTCATTCTGAAGCACTGAGGCAAGCATTGCAAACTGGAGTTCAGAAAATTGCTAATCCTGTTAGCACATGATAGTTAAAGGCGGAATGGAGGAAACTGGCAACAGACGTTAAAGGAGTAGGCCAAGGATAGAATCCAACAGTGAGCAAAGGACAAAGAGCCAGTGTAGACAATAGAAGAGGTCAAAGACAAATGTATAGCAATCTGCCTGAATGACAGAAACATTTGAGAAAGAACTCCATAAGGAAATAGTGAAAAGTGAGCCCTCATAAGAACAAGTTTTATTTTACTAGGTAAACTTGATGTTTCAGCAAAGAAAACCAAGGACAACATGCTGTAGTTAGTTCAGTAAGCATGACTTCTCTAGGAAAAAAAAAAGGCAAAGTACTACAGACCTGAGGGCTTTCCTGGTGGCTCAGAGGTAAAGAACCCACCTGCCAAGGCAGGAGATGTGGGTTCCATCTCTGGGTTGTGAAGATCCCCTGGAGGAGGAAATGGCAACCTACTCCAGTATTCTTGCCTGGGAAATCCCATGGACAATGGAGCCTGGTGGGCTATAGTCCATGGGGTCATAAGAGAGTTGGACATGACTTAGTGACTAACAACAGTATTATAGACCTGAACCTAACATCTAGGGCTGTGCTTTCAATAAGCACGGTAGCCATCTACCGTATGTGACTAGCTACCAGTTGAAATGTGGCTAGGGCAAGCTGAGGTGTGCTTTAAGTGTAAAATACACACTGAATCACACCACCTTACCCAAAAAAGGCAGGGTATCACCTCTTTTTACATTAAATGTTGAAATATTTTTAAGTATACTGGGATAAGAAATGAATTTACCTCTTTAATCTTTTTCATTGAGGCTCTCCTTTATATTGGACAGCACTGAATCTAGTCTCTTGGTACAATTTCTCACTGTCAGCAGCTGCTTGCTATTTGTTCACAGTTTGTGACGACATGGTTTATCACACCTAGGCAACTGCATCCCACTTACATGACGACAGTCTGGGAATACGCAGTTATCTTATGTTATAAAGCTTAGAAGAGACTGAACATAGTGGTCATGGCCACACCCAAACAAGGTCAAGTTAAAGACTGACAGGACTTCATGGGATGATTAGGAAAAAAATGGAGAAAGTATATTCTTTTCAGCATTAGGAGTCAGGAGTATTAGTCGGTCAGTAGTGTCTAACTCTTTGTGACCCCACGGACTGTAGCCCGCCAGGCTTTTCTGTCCACAGAATTCTCCAGGCAAAAATACTGGAGTGGCTAGCCATATCCTTCTTCAGGAGATCTTCCCTACCCAGGGATCCAACCCAGGTCTCCTGAATTTTACAGGCAGATTCTTTATCATCTGAGCCACCAGGAAAGCCCTCTTTTCAGCATACTTGGTAGTAAAAAGAAAATAAGCTAAGATGTTTGGGTCATGGTGGAGAGTTCTGACAAAATGTGGTCCACTGGAGAAGGGAATGGCAAACCACTTCAGTATTCTTGCTTTGAGAACGCCATGAGCAGTACGAAAAGGCAAAAAGATATCACACTGAAAGATGAACTCCCTAGGTCCGTAAGTGCCCAATATGCTACTGGAGAAGAGCAGAGAAATAGCTCCAGGAGGAATGAAGAGGTTGAGCCAAAGCAAAAACAATACCCAGCTGTGGATGGGTCTGGTGGTGGAAGTAAAGTCCGATGCTGTAAAAAACAATATTGCATAGGAACCTGGAATGTTAGGTCCATTAATCAAGGTAAATCGGAAGCAGTCAAACAGGAAATGGCAAGAGTGAACATCGACATTTTAGCAATCAGTGAACTAAAATGGACTGGAGTGGGCAAATTTAATTCAGATGATCATTATATCTACTACTGTGGGCAAGAATCCCTTAAAAGCAATGGAATAGCCCTCAAAGTCAACCAGAGTCCAAAATGCAGTACTTGGGTACTACCTCAAAAAAGACAGAATGATCTCTGTTCATTTCCAAAGCAAACCATTCAATATCACAGTAACCCAAGTCTATGGCCCAACCACTACTGCCAAACAAGCTGAACAGTTCTATGAAGACCTTCTAGAACTTCTATAAAACCTTCTACAAGTAGTAGAACTTCTACAAGACCTTCTAGAACTAACACCAAAAAAAGATGTCCTTTTCATCATAGGGAACTAGAAGGCAAAAGTAGGAAGTCAAGAGATACCTGGAGTAACAGGCAAGTTTGGCCTTGGAGATCAAAATGAGGCAGGGCAAAGGCTAACAGAGTTTTGCCAAGAGAACACACTGGTCATAGCAAACACTCTTCCGACAACACAAGAGACTACTTGACACATGTACATCACCAGATGGTCAATACTGAAATCAGATTCATTATATTCTTTGCAGTTGAACATAGAGAGGCTCTGTACAATCAGCAAAAACAAGACCAGGAGCTGACTTTAGCTCAGATCATGAATTCTTTATTGCAAAAGCTGACTTTAGCTCAGATCATGAACTACTTATTTCAAAATTCAGACTTAAATTGAAGAAAGTAAGAAAAACCACTAGACCATTCAGGTATGACCTAGATCAAATCTTAGATTATATAGTAGGGAAGTGACAAATAGATTTAACAACTTAGATCTGATAGAGTGCCTGAAGAACTATGGACAGAGGTTCATAACATTGTACAGGTGGTGGTGATCAAAACCATCACCAAGAAATGAAAAAAGGCAAAATGGTTGTCTGAAGAGGTCTTAAAAATATCGGAGAAAAGAGAGAAGCTAAAGGCAAAGGAGAAAAGGAAAGATATACCCATCTGAATGCAGAGTTCCAAAGAATAGCAAGGAGAGATAAGAAAGTGAACAATACACAGAATACACAGAATTATATTTAAAAGATCTTAAAGATATGATATGGTTAAAAAGATAACCATAATGGTGTGATCATTCACTAGAGCCAGACATCCTGGAATGTGACGTCAAGTGGGCCTTAAGAAGCATCACTACAAACAAAGCTAGTGGAGCTGATGGAATTCCAGCTATTTCAGGTCGTAAAAGATGATGCTGTTTAAAGTGCTATACTCAATATGCTGGTAAATTTGGAAAACAGCGGTGGCCACAGGACTGGAAAAGGTCAGTCTTCATTCCAAACCCAAAGAAAGGCAATGCCAAAGATTGTTCAAACTACTACACAATCGCACTCATTTCACACGCTAGCAAAGTAACACTTAGAATTCTCCATGCTAGGCTTCATCAGTACATGAACTGTGAACCTGGAGATGTTCAAGCTGGATTTAGAAAAGGCAGAGGAACCAGAGATCAAATGGCAAACATCCAATGGATCATAGAAGCAGCAAAAGAATTCCAGACAAAGATCTATTTCTGTTTCATTGGCTACGCCAAAGACTTTGACTGTGTGGATCACAGCAAACTGTGGAAAATTCTTAAAGAGATGGCAATACCATTCCCTGGTATTCCCACCTTACCTGCCTGCTGAGAAATCTGTATGCAGGTCAAGAATCAAAAGTTAGAATTGAACATGGAACAACGGACTGATTGAAAATTGGCAAAGTACTACATCAAGGCTGTATATTGTTGCCCTGTTTAACTTACATGCATAGTACATCATGTGAAATGCCAGCGTAGATGAAGCACAAGTTGGAATCAAGATTGCCAGGAGAAATATCAGTAACCTCAGATATGCAAATGACACCATCCTTAAGGCAGCAAAGAGGAACTAAAGAGCCTCTTGGTGAAGGTGAAAGTGAAAAAGCTGGCTTAAAACTCAACATTCAAAAACCTAAGATCATAGGTTGGGAAGATCCCCTGGAGAAGGGCATGGCAACCCACTCCAATATTCTTGCCTGAATAATTCCATGGACAGAGGGGCCTGGGGGGCTACAGTCCATAGGTCACGAAGAATAAGACATGACTGAAGCAACTAAGCACAGCACAAGATGATCATGGCATCCAGTCCCATCACTTTGGGGCAAACAGGTGGGGAAACAACGGAAACAGTGACAGACTTTTATTTTCTTGGGCTCCAAAATCACTGCAGATGGTGACTGCAGCCATGCAATTAAAAGACACTTGCTCCTTGAAAAGTTGTGACCAGTCTCTCTTTAGGAAGATGGCGGAGGATTAGGACGAGGAGATTACTTTCTCCCTCACAAATTCCTCAA
>SJYQ01104635.1:0-12103 GCA_006410935.1 Redunca redunca
CTCCTACCTTAATTCCCTCTTGAAAAAGCCCAGTCTCTAAATTCAGTCACATTCTGAAGGTTAGGACTACAACATATGAATGGAGGGGACACAATTCACCGCGTAACAGATGCCAGAGGATAAGACGTGAGCATTTAGCTCCTTAGGAGAAAGATGGGGATAGACAGCAGATGAAGCATCTACCAGGTGGGCATCACGGAACCAGGATATTCCAAGGTAACTGGCCCCCGTCTGTATCTGTTCTACAGCTCCCCTGTGCCCAAGGATTTCTCCAGATACACTCAAGGGATTTGGAACGTTAATGGAACAGAGACAGAATGGGGAGGGGATGATCTGGTTCGCCCCTGAGATTAGCATTGGGGTAAGTCCAAGTCATGGCACCACCTCCTGGCATGGCTCTCCACCCATGTGAGTTCTATAGGATTCAGATATAAGCAAATAAACCAAGAAGTACTGCCTAGTGTAGGAGGACAGGCAGGCAGTAAAAATCTATGTCAGGCGCAGCTCTGTTTTTTGTCAACATGTACAGAGCATGCATGTCAAGATGGCCTAGACACAGTCCTTTTCAGCAACATGAAGGTTCTTCTCCCCTCTCCACTAGGGAAGAGACCCAAGAAGAGGTTTCCCTGCATTTCATTCCATAGGTTTTTTCCCTCATCATTCTATTTATCTATTTATTTTTGGCTGTGCTGGGTCTTCATTGCTGCACAGGCTTTTCTCTACCTGCAGCGAGTGGGGGCTACTCTCTAGTTGCAATGCTTGGCCTTCTCATTGCAGCAGCTTCTCTTGTTGCAGAGGTTCTAGGGTGCTTGGGCTTCAGTAGTTGCGGTTCCTGGGCTCTAGAGCACATGTTCAGTAGTTGTGACACACGGGCTTAGTCTCCAGGTGGCATGTGGGATCTTCCTGGATCAGGGATTGAATCCAAGTCCCCTGAATTGGCAGGTGGATTCCTCACCACTGGACCAGCAGAGAAGCCCCATTTCATGGCTTTAAATCTCCAGGTGGGAGGGAAAGGAGATGACTTCTCCTAGCCCAGATCATTCCTGGAATTTTAACAAATAGGGTTGCTTTCCTTTCTTTCTCTAGATGACCTGGTTCTGGAAACTGAACTGGTCTACTCCCATGCCAGGAGCCTCTGATCTTTCTGGGGAGGAGGTGGGGAGGTAACTGCCCGGCCCGACCTGTTCCACAACCTCGGGCACCAATCCGAGTGCACTGAGCCAGCCTCTCCTTCACGAATGGTCACCTTGCCTGCCCCTTCTCTCCTGCTGACCTAGAGGGCAGCCCGCAAGCTTGGTGCCCATTGGAGTCCTGAGCCATCAGACACTCCACAGCAGCATGGAGAACAGGACACCTGACATTCTTATGCCAGCCTGACCCGGGAAAATCATTTGTCCTATCTCAGCCTCAGTCTCCTCATCTATGAAGTGGGCAGGCTGGCAAAGCCAAGGCCAGTAAACACATTCCCGGCTTGGCTCTCAGGGCAGCTGTGCTGCCGTACCTGAGATCTGCCCAAGCTTGTGGGAAAGAGCACTGTGGTCTAGTTGGGACTTCTGGCCTAGGCTCAGGCCTGGAGAACGCTGACCATCTGGGGGCGCCTGGCCCTCTAAGGACCACGGAATCCACCTCAACTTCTAAGTCCCCTTTACTGCCGAGCCTGATGCAGCTTCTTCCAGACAACACTGCTACCTGAGGTCCAACCTGACCTCCCAGGGCTGTAGCGCATCTCATCATGCCCCAGGCCCCCTGGTGCAATGCTCCAGCACCTCAAGATTGGGGCTAATGCCCCATGTGTCTCCTAAGCCCAAATTCCCTACTTACCCAGCTTGCCACAGTCACCCCCTCTCCCCTGTGCCCCGGGTACCCCAATATTCTCAGTCACAGTTCCCCACTTTCCTGCCTTAACTGAAACTCATGCGTGCTAAGCCTCTTTAGTCATGTCCAACTCTCTGTGACCCTGTGGTCTGTAGCCCTCCAGATTCCTCTGCCCATGGGATTCTCCAAGCAACAATACTGGAGTGGATTGCCATGCCCTCCTCTAGGGGATCTTCCTGACCCAGGGATCGAACCTGTGTCTCTCACGTCTCCTGCATTGGCAGGCGGGTTCTTTACCAAGCTTGGCTTTTCCCAAAAGTGCTGTTTCTCCCGCTGACCCCCTCCCCTTCCTCAGACCCCTGCCATATCTCAGGCTAAGGTGGAAGTCCCCCATCACAAAATCCAGACCACCCTCTAGCCTTCTCATCACACCTGTTCCTTTGATGTCAGATGGAACCCCACATATTTTTCTGGGCTCCAAAATCACTGCAGATGGTAATTACAGCCATGAAATTAAAAGAAACGCTTACTCCTTGGAAGGAAAGTTATGACCAACCTAGACAGCATATTAAAAAGCAGAGACATCACTTTGTCAACAAAGGTCCATCTAGTCAAGGCTATGGTTTTTCCAGTGGTCATGTATGGATATGACAGTTGGACTATAAAGAAAGCTGAGCACTGAAGAATTTGTGCTTTTGAACTGTGGTATTGGAGAAGACTCTTGAGAGTCCCTTGCACTGAAAAGAGATCCAACCAGTCCATCCTAAAGGAATTCAGTCCTGGGTGTTCATTGGAAGGACTGATGTTGAAGCTGAAACGCCAATACTTTGGCCACCTGATGCGAAGAGCTGACTCATTTGAAAAGACCCTGATGCTGGGAAAGATTGAGGGCAGGAGGAGAAAGGGATGACAGAGGGTGAGATGGTTGGATGGCATCACCGACTCAATGGATATGGGTTTGGGTGGACTCCGGGAGTTGGTGATGGACAGGGAGGCCTGGCATGCTGCGGTTCATGGGGTCGCAAAGAGTCGGACATGACTGAGCGACTGAACTGGACTGGACTGGAGCCCCACAACTCCACCCTCTCCCGTCTTCCACGCCAGCCTCTGACCGTTCAGCCTCGCATAATACAAATGTTTTTCTTCTTCACAAAACAAACATAATTTCCTTCTTCCCTGAATCACATCTGCCATCGGGGGCCTCAGGGCCAAGCTGCAGCTTGGTTTTCCTTTCCGGAATTGAGGGAGGTTTCCTGCCCAGAATTTGAGCCCCGATGGTAGGAAATGAGTCGACAGGTAGGTAATGGTTAATCTTTCATGGGTGACTCTGTGATGAATAACCCCACAACCTGACACTCTCCCTCAGGGCCACATGAACAGCAGCGCTAACACACCCCTTCCCGGTTTCTGGGTTTAAGGTCATCCCCCTGAGGGAAGAACTCAAGAGGAACTTTCTCCACCTGAAGACTCTTGTCTGGCAGTTTCAGGATAAGGAAGCCTCTCAGCCTTTTCCCTAAGGAAACAGCTTCCAAACTCTCACTGAGGACTTCCCAGGTGGTCTAGGGGTTAAGAACCTGCCTGCCAATACAGAGGATGTGGGTTCGATCCCCGGTCTGGGGAGATCCCAAATGCTTCGGGGAGACTAAGCCCATATACCACAACTACTGAAGCCCGTGTGCCCGAGAGCCTGTGCTCTGCAACAAGAGAAACCACCACAGTGAGATGGCTGTACACCAAAACTAGAGAGTAGCCCCCAGCACCACAGCTGGGAAAGCCTGCACGCAGCAACAAAGACCCAGTGCAACCAAGAATAAAATAAGTAAATAAATACATCTTTTTAAAAAAATCTCACTGAATATTTCTCATCTATGTCTGCTGAGCTGTAACCTAGCTCATACTTGTCTGTCAAAGATTAGAAAGGGGACTTCCCTGGCAGTCCAGTAACTAAGACTCCACACTCTCAATGCAGGGGGCCCAGGTTCAATCCCTGGTCAAGGAACTAGATCCCACATGCCACACTAAGAGTTCACCTGTCCCAACTAAAGATTCCACTGCAGCAAAGATGGAAAATCCTGTGTACCACAACTAAGACCTGGCGCAGCTCAATAAATAAATATTTTTCAAAAAGAAATTAAGAAAAAGCAGGCATCAGCCTGAGATAAATAAGGATAATATAATAAACAATCATACATCTGAATTTGACCCATCTCTAGGGATAATACTTAATTGAGGCTGTTTCCTTTCCCCTTTTCTGGAACTGGCAGTCTTATCTTTAATAAGTGGGGTAGAGTTATCTAGAAGAGTTACACCAGTCCTCCAAACTCACTTTGCAGCTTTTCTGGTGAAATCCCAGGGTCTGAGAACCACAGAGGTGGAAGCTGCACCATCACTCCTCCAGACACCAGCCCAGACTTCTCCTGCCACCTGGGGATATGGGTCCAGTGGACTTTCCAGCCTATGGTCACCATCAGCAAACTGGTCCCCAGCCCTGCCTTTCTCTCAAGATGAAAAGACAGCCTCTTAGATCATTCTGGTAATTTGCAAACTAAGAGAACAAACTGATGAAGAGAATAGACTCAAAGGGTCTTTGCTCTAAGTCTCCGAGCCGGATGGCTATGACTACCCCAGCCCCTCCCCAGCCTCACCCCCAAGCCCCTGGTCCCTTTGTGGGGTAGTGACTGTTCCACTTGGGAAGGAGACATGGTCCCGAGGTGCTGTACACGCTTGCTCTTCACAAAGATGGGGGACACACATGTTGGTTCAGGAAATAAGACTGTGAACCCAACAAGCTACTCTGCCTTGCTCATGAGCACCTACCACAGAGCCTACAAAACTCATGGTGATGGACAGAGAAAACTGGCTGAAATCAGCTTTCACTGTGCCTGGAGTGACAGACCTCCTCCAACTTAAGGAAGCACATGGGTCACTTCCTGCCTCATCTACAGAAGGTCTGGCCCTGGGCTGTTTCCAGGTCACTCTTATTTGCCCATGAGGTGTGGTCACAGTGCACCCCTTGATCAGCAATCCTCAAGCCACCCAGGCTCTCAGGGCCATAATTAGCTGCTGCACCTGCCAATAACTCCCATGGGAGCTTTCAATGCCCTGGAAACAGGGAGCCCAGGATCCAGGCCACACACTCCAATCATTCCTCATATATTCCAGACATACATGCCAAGAGCATAACGCTTTATGTGGCAGGTGGCTACCACATCCCTTAAAATGTGCCCTGTCCAACCTACATAACAACTCTAAGAACCATGTGAGAAAACCCAAAGTAACTACACAAACTAAATGCTAGTCCCCCTTACAGCTTAGGCATAAAACAGCCAAACAACCTATTCTGACTAAATGAGTACATCTTTTAAAATATAGAACAAATGCTCTTTCCCACCCTGGGGATGGAAGATGGGTTCCAACTGTGACTCACCCCAGAGGTCCCAGGACAGCTGCGGCTTTGGCCAGTTTCCTGGACCTGGGACAGCTGCATAGCCCCCAGTCAGAACAGGCTGGGGCACCACACATTCCAAGGAGCCCTGTTCACTTTCATAAAGGTATTTCAGACCAAGAAGCCTTCCTGGGACTTCCCTCGTGGTACAGTGGATGGGAGTCCACCTCCAATGCAGGGGACACAAGTTCCACCCCTGGTCCGGCAGGATTTCCATATGCCGCAGGGCAACTAAGCCCATATGCCACAACGACTGATGCCCTCGCGCTCTAGGGCCCTCAGGCCACAACTACTGAACCCCACACGCCCCAGGGCGCATGCTCTGCAACAAGAAAAGCCCCCACAATGAGAAGCGCTCTCACCACGAGGAAGAGCAGCCCCTGTTCACCGCAACTAGAGAAAGCTCACACAGAGCAACAAAGACCCAGAGCAGTCAAAAAATAAAATTTAGAAAGTTTTTTAAAAAAAGGAGTCTATCTGTTTACCTCACCTGAACAGTGTGAAAGAACATAGAGCGAGGACCTGTTCCAGGAATGGAACTGTCACCAGAGATAACTACAGTAAGAACTAGGTGTGGGACAGGGAGGAACCCAGCTGAGTCTGTTTGTTAGAATTCCACTCAGCACCCCATTGACTCCACTGGCCCAGCAAACACTTGTTTACCAAACATTCACTTTTCCATCTTCTTGTAAACTGACTTCCTCCCCTCTGAAATCCCAAACCACTACCCACAACATCCTCTTTTTGTCTTTAACTTAAAAGTGTTGGTCACTCATGTGTCTGACTCTTTGCAACCACATGGGCTATAGCCCGCCAGGCTCCTCTGACCATGAGATTTTCCAGGCAAGAATACTGGAGTGGGTTGCCATGCCCTTCTCGAGAGAGTCTTCCTGATCCAGGGATCGAACCCAGGTCTCCTGCACTGCAGGCAGAATCTTTACCATCTAAACCACCAGAGTTGAAGATGGTATTTAGAGTGAGGGTTTCGACCATTTTGGTAAGTTGCTCAGTTTTCCTGGGTGTCTCCCAAGTACACGTATTGTTATTAAACTTTTACTTGATCTCCTTCTGTTAATTTGTCTCATTTAACTCTCAGACCAGCCAGAAGAACCCAGATCAGTTCAGTTCAGTCGCTCAGTCATGTCCGACTCTTTTTGACCCCATGGATTGTAGCATGCCAGGCTTCACTGTCCACCACCAACCAACTCCCGGAATTTGCTCTAACTCATTCATGTCCATTGAGTCGGTGATGCCATTCAATCTCATCCTCTGTCATCCCCTTCTCCTGCATTCAATCTTTTCCAGCATCAGGGTCTTTTCAAATGAGTCAGTTCTTCACATCAGGTGGCCAAGGTATTGGACTTTCCACTTCAGCATCAGTCCTTCCAATGAATATTCAGGACTGATTTCCTTTAGGATGGACTGGTTGGATCTCCTTGCAGTCCAAGGGACTTTTAAGAGTCTTCTCCAACACCACAGTTCAAAAGCATCAATTCTTTGGCACTCAGCCTTCTTGTATAGTCCAACTGTCACATCCATACATGATTACTGGAAAAACCATTGCTTTGACTAGATGGACCTTTGCTGTAATGTCTCTGCTTTTTAATATGCTGTCTTGGTTGGTCATAGCTTTTATTCCAAGGAGCAAGTATCTTTTAATTTCATGGCTTCAGTCACTATCTGCAGTGATTTTGGAGCCCCCCAAAAATAAAGTCTCTCACTATTTCCATTGTTTTCCCATCTATTTACCATGAAGTGTTGGGACCAAATGCCATGTCTTAGTTTTCTGAATGTTGAGTTTTAAACCAACTTTTTCACTATCCTCTTTCACTTCCATCAAGAGGCTTTTTAGTTTTTTGCTTTCTGCCATAAGGCTGGTGTCATCTGCATATATGAGGTTATTGATATTTCTCCTGATAATCTTGATTCCAGTTTATGCTTCATCCAGTCCAGCATTTCTCATGATGTACTCAGCATATAAGTTAAATAAGCAAGGTGACAATATACAGCCTTTCCCAATTTGGAACCAGTCTGTTGTTCCACGTCCAGTTCTAACTGTTGCTTCCTGACCTGCATACAGATTTCTCAGGAGGCAGGTCAGGTAGTCTGGTATCCCCATCTCTTTCAGAATTTTCCACAGTTTGTTGTGATCCACACAGTCAAAGGCTTTGGCATAGTCAATAAAGCAGAAATAGGTGTTTTTCTGGAACTCTCTAGCTTTTTCAAAGATCCAGTGGATGTTGGCAATAGGATCTCTGGTTCCTCTGCCTTTTCTAAATCCAGCTTGAACAACTGGAAGCTCACAGTTCACATACTGTTGAAGCCTGGCTTGGAGAATTTTGAGCATTACTTTGCTATTGTATGAGATGAGTGCAATTGTGTGGTAGTTTGAGCATTCTTTGACATTGCCTTTCTTTGGGATTGGAATGAAAACAGACCTTTTCCAGTCCTGTGACCACTGCTGAGTTTTCCAAATTTGTTGGCATAGTGAGTGTAGCACTTTAATACCATCATCTTTTAGGATTTGAAATAGCTCAACTGGAATTTCATCACCTCCATTAGCTTTGTTCATAGTGATGCTTCCAAATGTCTTCCTCCCTGACGATGCTAAGATGGGGACAATAAATACGTTGTTGGAGGAGAGCAAAGCTGATAAAAAGCGTAGATGAATGTAAAATGGGAGCAAGGGCAAAGGTGGGAAAGTTCAACCTGAAGAAATCCAGACAGACGTCGAGGAGGACCTGCTCTGACTTCTCACCACACACCCTGGGTCTGTTTAGACTTCTGGGCTCTCTCCCCAGCATGACATCTCAGTCCCGGCATCTCAAAGCTGGACAGACCACGTCCTAAGAAAACACGTACCAGGGACGCTTCCTAGGTCAGGCAGGAAACAGTCTCAGGATCTACGTTGTTGTTCATTATTCAGTTGCTAAGTGGTGTCTGATCAAGGCAGAATGTGCCTTAGGTCTGCAGCCCCAACCACGAACAGGCAAACAGGGCTTCCACTGACCTTGAGGTTATGTGCTCCCCTCCCGCTTTGACTTCGTGTGCGTGCCTTCTGGATCGGTGTCAGATTTGAAACTGGATCCTCCCTGAGACCCATCCTGACACCCATATGAACCTATCTTTTTGTTCCCTTCAACTGAACATAGGGGCTTCTGAAGTTCCATCTTTGAAATACAGTGTGGCTTCCTCTTAGGGACTAGGGAAAGGGTGTGCTCATTCTGCTCCCATAAACTAGAAACCCATGTGGACCCACAGGGCCAGGAACATCATGTCAGGCCCAGGCACAGAACACATGCCCTCCAGGGTTGCGTGAGAGCGGTGAGGATTACTGATGTGAGCCATGGAGACTTTAGTTTCAGAACCACTGTTCATTCCAAAAAGTGAATGCATATGTTCCATAGAAAGTATATTAAAAGATCATAGGAGCTGGGTAGGACTGAAGGTCATCCACCCAACAAGGTTTGTTTGCTTCTGCCAAGCTGTTCTATTTGCTTTTCTAACTCATTCCGAACCAATTACTCATTATTTAAAGGCATGAGGAAGGATCACAATATATTAAGTTTCTTAAAGGTCATATAAAGTGGATTGTACACTAGGAGACTATGTCAAAAAGAACAGCTTTCGTATATGTGTGCCACTGCAGGAAACACGGGTTCCACCTCTGGGTCAGGAAGATGCCCTGGAGGAGGAAATGGCAACCCACTCCAGTATTCTTGCCTAGAAAATCCCATGGACAGAGGAGGCTGGTGAGCTACTGTCCATGGAGTCGCAAAGAGTCAGACATGACTGAATGATGGAGCAAGCACACCACATCTACACATAGACAGCAGGAATGAAGTTATTCCAGGTACTCCATCCAGAGATTCATGAAGTTCTTCCAGGTAATTGTGCTTTCTACCTGGAATGTGCTTTCCCAAATTATCCAACTTTTAAAATAACAACTCATACCATACATTATCATAAAATCATATTAATAACTTTAAAAAAATAAACCTGTTTGTCAACACATCCCCTGTGGCAGCTCAGGGGTCATCTTCCAAGGAGAGGTGTCCAAGAGTCGGGAATCAGAAGACAAGTCTGCACTCAACTCAGCCACTGGTTCATTAGCCACTTTTGCATGTCATTTGTCATCCAATCCTTTAGTTTCTTCACCTGAAAAACTAGAGTAGGACTTGCTTTGTCTAACTCTCAGGGTTAATTGTAAGATTCTAAATTTTCAATCAAGTTAGCGTAGCAGGTAACACCACATTGTAAATCAACTACTTTTCAATAAAATAAAATTTAATAAGCAACAAGATAATGTAGTAGAAAACTGGATAATGACTAGACAACCTTCAAAGGACACTCCCCCCCTTTCTCCTGACTGCCCCGTCTCACGGCCACTACTTTCCCTTCTACTCTTCTTGCTCCTCTCCCTCTCCCTGGCTGTAAAGACAAGAAATTCTCTGAAGTTCAAGCCAAGATCACTTTCTCTCCCAGCTGATGCTCTGCCCTCAATGAGTACACCCCTTCCTTAACCTTCAGTTACCAAGCAGACAAGTTGACAGCTCCAGCTCACACTTTCGGATCTGTATCTCCAACTACATTCTAAATATGAAAACTTGGGATGTCCCTCCTGGTCCAGTGGTTACAACTCCACACTTCCATGGCAGTGGCCACAGGTTCAATCCCTGATCGGGGAACTAAGACCCTGTAGGCCATGCACTGAGGCAAAAAAAAAAAAAAAAAAAAATCACTCTAAAACCAGCACAAGATTAGATATAACAGAGTCCAAAATTAGACCCTGGGATGCATGCATTTCATTACAATGGAAAGGGAGGAATTAAGTAATAAAGGTTGTTAGTTCAATTGGTTAGCTGTTTGTCAAAATATTAAGTTTTATCCCTAACTCACCCCTTACTCTAAAAGGTCTTGTAGGTCTTCATAGAACCATTCAACTTCAGCTTCTTCAGCATTACTGGGCAGGGCATAAACTTGGGTTACCGTGATATTGAATGGTTTGCCATGGAAACGAACAGAGATCATTCTGTCATTTTTGAGACGGCATCCAAGTGCTGCATTTTGGATTCTTTTGTTGACTAGGATGGCTACTCCATTTCTTCTAAGGGGATATAATGGTCATCTGAGTTAAATTCACCCATTTCAGTCCATCTTAGTTTGCTGATTCCTAGAATGTTGACATTCACTCATGCCATCTCCTGTTGGACCACTTCCAATTTGCCTTGATTCGTGGAGAAGGCAATGGCACCCCACTCCAGTACTCTTGCCTGGAAAATCCCATGGACAGAGAAGCCTGGTAGGCTGCAGTCCGTGGGATCGCTAAGAGTCAGGCATGACTGAGCGACTTCACTTTCGCTTTTCACTTTCATGCATTGGAGAAGGAAACGGCAACCCACTCCAGTATTCTTGCCTGGAGAATCCCAGAGACAGAGGAGCCTAGTGGGCTGCTGCCTATGGGGTTGCACAGAGTCGGACACGACTGGAGCGACTTAGCAGCAGCAGCAGCAGCAGCAGTGGACCTGACATTCCAGGTTCCTATGCAATACTGCTCTTTACAGCATCGGACCTTGCTTCCATCACCAGTCACATCCACAACTGCGTGTTGTTTTTGCTTTGGCTCCATCCCTTCATTCTTTCTGGAGTTATTTCTCCACTGATCTCCAGTAGCATATTGGGCACCTACCGACCTGGGGAGTTCATCTTTCAGTGTCCTATCTTTCTGCCTTTTCATACTGTTCATGGGATTCTCAAGACAAGAATACTGAAGTGGTTTGCCATTCCCTTCTCCAGTGGACCACATTCTGTCAGACCTCACCATAACCCGTCCATCTTGGGTGGCCCCACATGGCATGGCTTAGTTTCATTGAGTTAGACAAGGCTGTGGTCCATGTGATCAGATTGGCTAGTTTTCTGTGATTGTGGAACAACAGACTGGTTCCAAATAGGAAAAGGAGTTCGTCAAGGCTGTATATTGTCATCCTCCTTATTTAACTTATATGCAGAATACATCATGAGAAACGCTGGGCTAGAAGAAGCACAAGCTGAAGTCAAGATTGCCGGGAGAAATATTAATAACCAGATATGCAGATGACACCACCCTTATCACAGAAAGTGAAGAAGAACTAAAGAGCCTCTTGATGAAAGTGAAAGAGAAGAGTGAAAAAGTTGGCTTAAAGCTCATTTCAGTTTAGTTCAGTTGCTCAGTCATGTCCGACTCTTTGAGACCCCATGAACTGCAGCATGCCAGGCCTCCCTATCTATCACCAACTCCCGGAGTTTACCCAAATTCACGTCCATTGAGTCGGTGATGCCATCCAACCATCTCATCCTCTGTCATCCCCTTCTCCTCCTGCCCTCAATCTTTCCCAACATCAGAGTCTTTTCAAATAAGTCAGCTCTCCACATCAGGTGACCAAAGTACTGGAGTTTCAGCTTCAACATCAGTCCTTCCAATGAACACCCAGGACTGATTTCCTTTAGGATGGACTGGTTGGATCTCCTTGCAGTCCAAGGGACTCTCAAGAGTCTTCTCCAACACCATAGTTCAAAAGCATCAATTCTTCTGCACTCAGCTTTCTTTATAATCCAACTCTCATATCCATACATGATTACTAGAAAAACCATAGCCTTGACTAGAAGGACCTTTCTTGACAAAGTGATGTCCCTGCTTTTTAACATGCTGTCTAGGTTGGTCATAACTTTCCTTCCAAGGAGTAAGGAATCACCATCTGCACTGATTTTGGGGGCCTCAAAAAATAAAGCCAGCCACTGTTTCCCCATCTATTTGCCATGAAGTGATGGGACCAGATGCCATGATCTTAGTTTTCTGAATGTTGA
>SJYQ01104636.1:0-12892 GCA_006410935.1 Redunca redunca
TTGTCTCCTTATCTGTGAATGCAATGGGAATTTTAGGCAATTTAAGATGCACCTACTCAGTCTTTTATAGACTTTTTAAAAATGACGCTTATTCTGAACAATATTACCAATATTTGTGTTAATTCTTATTTAACAAAATATCAAATAGGCATTGAGGAAAGCCATTGATAGTTATTTCAAATAATATTGTGTAAAAAGCATGTCAACTCCATCTAGTCATAAAGATCAAGGTAAAAAATGTCTAAGTTATTTATTTCCATAGATCCTTTAAGCCAGGAATTTAAAACCCATATAAGTCCAAATAAATTAGAATTGTCTTTCTGTTACTTTCTATTTCCAGAAATGCTTAAAATGCTTTATATTTATAACATATAATGAAAATGCAGGAAACTGAAAGAAAGCCAATGCAGGGAATAAGGAGATGGATAAAGACAGAGGGAGGAAAGAGAGGCAGGAGGAAAATAAAAGTAGTAGCAATTAATGTCACTTTTCTTGGCTCTCTAAGGAATTTTTGATTCTGTGTAACAATTTAATGTCTCATATAAGAGCTAGTTGATGGGCACTGAGGAGGGAGAAAAAACATACTTTTAAGTGTCATTAGCTACCATGTATATCAAGAGATTATTTCTGTTTTTGTGCACTTTGGAGGTTCTTAGGTAATTTAAAAGAAAATGAAAACAAGTCATTTGGAAGCTATTATAATTTTTGTGTAGCCGAAGAAATACACACAGTATCAGGCAATATAGGAACTTAAGTCTGTTTCCAAACTGCACGTCTGTATTCTCTTGATGAATTCTTGTATTTATCTGATAAAATGTTAAGCACTAAAAATGTGGGATTAAATGAAACAGCTTCATGCATGGAGCCCTCTCCTACCTGGAGGAATATCATGTAGAGAAAAATGAAAAGCATTTTATTATTGAGGCTGTAGTATTACCTTTTTTTTTTGAATAACCATGACTGCATACCTCTGATGTTTACATGTGATGCTCAAAATAATTTCATCATGATAAATTAAGTTATACTGTGGCAACAAACAACTCCAAAATGTCAGTGGCTTAGAACACCAGAGATGTATTTCTCACACATAATACTGGTCTATTAACAGTTGTCTAGGGGCTCTGCTCCAAGCCACTTTACTCGGGCGTAAGGAAGACTGGAGTGCAAGGCTGAGTCCAGTTGGGCAGAAAACATTGTAATAAGGTGGTTTGATTACAGAGAAAGAATATCCCGGGTTTTCCGCATATTGGAGGGTTTGGGGATAGGGGGCCTCGTCTTGAGCCATCACAGGCCACTGTGGTTAATGAGGTGTCATTGGCCAGAACACAAGAGGCATTGACTGGTAGATACAGTACCTCAGTGGTCAAGGGCCCCAATGGCCAGGTTACTTTTGTGGCATTTTGAGTGAGATTTTGGGGCTCTACCCATTTGCTGGGGATCGGTTGGGCAAGGAATGGTCGGGGTCTCAAGGGAAGACAGAGCCAGCATGAGAGGTTTGGTGAGGTTTCAGTCAGGGTCTGATAGGTGTCATTGATGCTGGTGAAAATTTGGGATGAAAAATATAAGGGTTTGAGCGCCTGATGAACTTGGTCTAGGAGTTTGTTGGGCTCATGGTGTGGATCAGAGGCTTCAGTTGCTAACTTTATGAGGTCCTGTTGGACCTTATGTTGGGTTTGTTTTCACCTCTGATCTTGGGCCCCCTTCCCGTCTGTCATTCCATAGTGAGTTTGCATGGTAGAACAGAGATCTTTGCTTCTAGCTTTATGGCAATAGAGGCTGTGCTTGATTTGGCTGTCTCAAGGCTTTTGGCCGTCCAATACCATTTACCTCCATGGGAGCATGGCTGGGCAGGTGGAACATAACCGTCTTGGTGGACCTAAGTGTAGGCTGTGAACCCACTTCCCCAGCGGTCTGGTTCAGTGCAGCCCTGGGGGCAGGGTGTAGGTTGTCCAGCCCATATTACCACGGCCAGGAGGAATAGTGGCAAGAGCATGTTTAGCTGTACTATTAGAAGGAGAGTGATAAAAGAGAAGAAGTCAATTTGGGATTCCGTAAAAAGGAGGAAGATCCCCTGTAAGTGTAGATCAAAAATTGCCTGAAAGAAAGAGTCACAGTTGGTGATCGGGGTAGCTAGCCAAAGGTCCTGTAGTAGGGCCAAGATAAAGTCTTCAAGGCAGGCTAGGGTGAGAGACATATGGCCAGGTCAGGGTGCCCCAAAGGAATAGCACCCCAGGAGTAGGGAACAGATGGCAAGGTAAGCAAGGGCCAGTGAAAGTCGAAGTGTGAGTGGCCAGTCCTGGGGAGCTGTGACAGCCAGTCCAATGGTGAAGAGTATGGCCAAAGTTGTGATTGGCAACAGCCACAGCAGATGATGCCAGACAAACATTGGATGGGACGTGTTAGTCATTGGCGGGAGGCAAGGGTGTCTTAGTAATGGTGATCTTGGTAGGTCCTGAGATTTTAGAGGTATAAGTTTCCAGGGGTTTTTAAGGAGGCAGGCCGTGTAGTGGAGCCTGCTTAAGCCGTGTGATGTGGTACCAGGACTCATGTCCCCACAGTTTGGCTGCTGTAGGGGTGGTGAGGACCACCGTGAAAGGCCCTGTCCACTGGGGCTGAAGGGGTCGAGGCGTCAGCGTTTTAAGGAGGACCTGATCTCCTGGTGCCAAAGCGGGGGTCGAGATCTTCTGGTTATGGTCTCCGACTGGTTGAGGGAGGACACGGTCAGCATGTTCTCTGAGTAGGGACCTTAGGAGGGTGAAATAGGGCAAGTAAGTCCCCAGAGGAGGGTTTGGGGGATCTGGAAGGTTGGTCAGTAGATATGGCCTGCCGTACAGCAGTTCAAAAGGTGTCAAACCCGTCTTGGCATGAGGAGTTGTCCGTATGCGGGTCAGGGCTGCTGGCAGATCGACCCAGGAGAGATGAAGTTCTGCTGTTAACCTGGTCAGATGAGCCTTGAGGATGCCGTTAGCCCGTTCTACCTTGCCTGATGACTGAGGCCTGTATGGGACATGTAAGTGCCAAGAAATGTTTAAAGCCTTGGCTATTTGCTGAGTGATTTGAGAAACAAAGGCGGGCCCGTTATCAGACTGAATGGAGTTGGGGAGCCCGAACTGTGGAATGAGGTGTGTTAAGAGAGTGTTGGCGACCGTATTGGCTGTCTCCTGGGCAGTGGGGAATGCTTCTACCTATCCAGAAAAGGTGTTGACACAGACTAGCATTTACCAGAAGGTCTGATGTCTAAGCATGTGAGTAAAGTCTATCTGCCAATCCTGTCCCGGCAGGTGGCCCCTCAACTGGTGAGTTTCTTGAGGCGGCCTGAGTCCTCCTTGAGGAGAGGTCTTGGCACAGATTAGGCAGCGATGATGGACTGCCTGAATGGTAGGCCGGAGATGTAATGGGGAAAAGAGAGGGCTAAGGAAGGTTAAGAGTGCACAGGGCCCAATGTGTAAAGAGTCATGGATCTGGGTGATAATGGACATTGCCTGTTTTTCGGGTAGGACTAGTTTGTTGTGGAGCGTGATCCATCCCGAGGGGTGTTTGGAAGTGCCCTCTTGTGACAGGAGGGCCTCCATTTCAGCCTTTGAGTAGTTAGGTGTAAGGGAGGTCTTAAGAAATAGTATAGGCAGAGGCCCCCGCTGTAAGGCTATCTGTCGGGCCACCTGGTCAGCCCTATTGTTGCCTAGGGAAACCGTGTTGTGAGTCGTTTGATGTCCTTTGCAGTGTAGGATGGCTACCTGAGTGGGCTGTGAGATGGCCTCCAGGAGCTTGGTGATTAGGGGGGCATTAGAGATGGGTGATCCCTTGGTGGTGAGGAATCCTCTCTCTTTCCAAGTAGCTGAATGAGAATGTGCTGTCAAAAAGGCATATTTGGAGTGAGTATAGATGTTAACCCATTTTCCTCTTGCCAGGTGTAAGGCTGTGGTGAGCGCTATTAGTTCTGCCTTTTGGGAGGTGGTTCCCTCTGGCAGTGGGCGAGCCTCGAGGATGTCATTGGTGGTCACAACTGCATATGCAGCAGCCCGGCGACCGGTAGGGTCTCGTTTTGAACTGCCATCTACAAATAGCGTGAGGTCTGGGTTTTATAGCAGAGTAGCAAAAAGGTTTTGGGGCAGTTGGGTGAGAGTGTCTAGGACCTCTATGCATGAGTGAGGTCCTGTGTCTTTGCCTGAAGGATAGATTGAAAGTGAAGGGAGAGAAGACAGAGGGTCTAGTTGGGAGCTGCAGCCCAAAGTAACCTGGGGGTTATCCAGAAAGACTAGGTGGAATTGTTGGAGCCGAGAGTCGCTAAGGTCTGACAGGAATTTGGAAGCCAAGAGGTCAGCCAGGCGGTGTGGTGAAAATATTGTTAGGGGTTGATCTAGAATTAGCTTTTTTGCATCTGCGTATAGAGAAGCTGTTGCTGCCAGGGTGCGTAGGCAGGGGAACCATCCCTGGGCGGTGGGGTCTAACTGTTTGGAGATAAATGCCACTGGCAGCATTTCAGGGCCCGCAGGCTGTATGAGGGCTCCAAAGGCTATGCCCCCTTTTTCATCAGTATACAGGTGATAGGGGAGGTTGGGATTGGGCAGGAAGAGTGGGGAAGAGGACAGCAAAGCTGAGCGGAGGTTGTAGAAAGCCTTTTTGACCTCTGTTTCTGAAGAGAGTGGTCCAGTAGGGGTGTCTTTTGTGGCTGTGTAGAGGGGTTTAGCCAGTGAAGCATAGTTGGGGACCCAGTGCCAGAAGAATCCTGTTAACCCCAAAAAGGATAAGATTTGTTCCCCAGTGGAAGGGGAGCAGAGGTCTCGGAGAAGGCTGAGTCTGTCAGTAGTCAGAGCTTTAGTTGTTGGGGTAATTTTTAGACCTAGTAAGTCACAGAGGTCTGGGTGAGTTGGGCCTTTTGTTGAGATGCTCAGTATCCTTTAGAGCTAAGGAAGTTAAGAAGAATAGTGGTATGTGTCTGAGAGAGAGATTGTGAGGGGCTGCAGAGCAGAAGGTCATCCACATACTGTAAGAGGACACTAGGGGCCAGAGGGCATGTGGCCAGATCCCGGGCCAGAGCCTGGCCAAAAAAAATAGGGGCTGTCTCTAAACCCTTGGGGGAGGACTGTCCATGTTAGCTTGGAGGATTGTCGGGTTTCTGGGTCGGTCCATGTGAAAGCAAAGAGGAACTGGCAGTCTGGGTGTAAGGGAATAGTGAAAAAGGCATCTTTGAGGTCTATGACAGTAAAGTGAGTCATATTGCTAGGGATGTCAGAAAGTAAGGTATAAGGATTGGGGACAATTGGATGAGCAGGAATTATGGCCTCGTTTATCAGTCGAAGGTCCTGGACCAGTTGGTAGCCACCAGAAGCTTTCTATACTGGGAGAATGGGGGTATTGCAGGGCAAGGCCATGGGGACCAGGAGGCCCTGGCCTAAGAGACGGTCTATGATTGGTTTAAGACCTCGTAGGTGAGTCTGAGAGATGGGGAATTGAGGGTGGCTTGGGAAGTGGGAAGGATCACGTAGTTTAATGAGGATGGGGGTGTGATGGGTTGCTACCAGAGGGATTTCAGTGTCCCAGATGGTAGGGTTGACAATTGGAGCCTCAGGGGAGCAGAGGAGGAGTAGGGGCAAGGTGAGAGATTGGGAAAGTGAAAGAGGTAGGTGAATGGTGGCCCTAAGCTTAGCTAAAATGTCTTGCCCTAGCAGGGGAGTGGGGCATGAAGGGATTATCAGAAAAGAGTGTGTGAATAAGAAGTGATCAAGCTGACAGGGCTGTGGCCCAGTCTGCAAGGGTCGTGAAGATGTGCCATCTATACCTACCACCGAGACCTGGGAAGGATACAAGGTGCCCCCGAAGGAGGGGAGGACCGAGTAAGTAGCCCCCATATCTATCAAGAAATTGATAGACTTACCCGCCACTTGAAGCATTACCCTGGGCTCGGATTGGGTTATGGGGGTCCCCAAGTCTGGGCACCGTCAATCTTTATCAAAGGAGAGAAGTTCTAAGGCGGGGTATGGGGAGGAAATGTCCTTTTGGGGGCCCAGACCTCGGCCTGGTAAGGTCGGGGTCTGAGTCGTCTGGAGACAATCACTCGCCCAATGTCCCGGTTGTTTGCAATGAGGGCACGGCTTTGTTGGGGGCCGGGGGTTTGGGCATTGGCGGGCCCTGTGGCCCTCATGACTGCATTTGAAGCAGGCTCCTGGTGGTGGCATCTGGGGACCCACCTTTTGTCCCGTGGCTGGCCGCAGGGCTGACACCAGTGCCTGGGTGTGTTTTTCAAGGAGGTCGGCCTGGATTTCGGCTTTTTGTTTAAGCCTTGCCTTGCGGCTAGCTTTGGCGGTTTCCTCTCGGGCATTATAAACCTTAAAAGCCATTTTTACCAGGTCTCGGAGCGGGGTCTGAGGCCCATCCTCAGCCTTGGAGAGTTTTTTTTTCTGATGTCTGAAGCTTATTGGGATATAAAGCGGTTGGCTAGGGTAGTAACCCCCGCTGGATAATCTGGGGCAATCTGGGTATAGGTGGTGAGAGCCTCTGTCAGCCTGTTAAGAAAGGCTGCTGGGTTTTCATCGGGGCCCTGGGTCACTTCATCTAGTTTAAGTAGGTTTACTATCTTAAGGGAGGTGGTCTCCATTCCCTCCAATAGGCATTCTATCATGTATTGAATGTTGGCCTTTCCTCTTTGTCCCTCTTGATAGTCCCAGTCTGGGTCTATGTCTGGAATAGCAGCCGCTCCAGGTGGCCGGGCAGGGTCAGCTGGGTTGGCTAGATGTCTCCGGTCTGCTATCACCCTTGCTGTGGCCCAAATGGGCTTTCTTTCTTCTGGGGTAGTAGTGGACCCCAGGATGACAAATACGTCTTGCCAGGTGAGGGCGTAAGATTGAGCTAGTTGGGTGAAGTTTTTGATGTAGTTGGAAGGGTTGGCCGAGTAGAAGCCTAGCCGCTGTTCAAAATGGGCAAGGTCTTGGAGTGAAAAGGGTACGTGGACATGGGTGAGACTCTCCAGGACGGCCACCTGGCGGAGAGGAAGCAGGGGAGCTGGCAGCAGATTGGGAGTGGTCTGCGACCTTGTGTGTGAGCTGTCTGGTGAGTCAGAAAGGGGGGGCATGGAGGAAGGGGTGGACATTGAGGCGGAGCCATGGGAGCAGCTAGAGGCATAGTCACAGAAGAGTTGGGCTGTGAGAACAGTGGGGGAGGAGACGATGAGGGGGGAAGGGGTAGATGGAGAGACAGAGCCAAAGACATGGCAGGAGGCATAGTCGCAGAAGAGTCGGGCTGTGAGAACGGTGGGGGAGGAGATGATGTGGAGGGAGCAGATGAGGGCGATAGAGGGGAGGTTGGTGTGGGGGAGGTTGGTGAGGCAAGGCATGAAGGAAGGGGTGGATATAGAGATGGCCTAGTTACAGGAGGGCTAGGCTGTGAGGACGATGGGGGAGCAGAAGACATGAGGGAGTGGGTGAGGGCGACAGAGGGGGGTTTGGTGAAGTAGCAGGGACTGGAGTGTAGGGTGGGGGGCCACTAGGTCTTCTGGAGGCACTGTGAGGGCAGAAGTTTCTGCCTTGGGTGTCTCTGGTTGGGCCGCTGATGGCTTCCCTGGTAATATAGGGCTAGAGAGAGCCATGGTTAGGAGAATTTCAGAAGGGGAACAGTGGGTACATAGGGTGGGACAGGAGCGCAACAGCCAGAAAGCCTGTATGTAGGGTACCTCAGACCATTTTCCCATCCTCCAGCAGTAATATCTAAGTAATGGAGGATGTCAAAATCGAAAGTTCCGGTTGGTGGCCATTGTGAGCAGTTATCTAAAGAATATTGGGGCCATGCCTCAGAACAGGAAGGTTAAGCGTTTGGAACGAATTTCTCCAGAGATATGTAGAGTTTTGAGGTTGGCAAGTAAACATTCTAGTGGTGTAGACCAGGGCCGGTCTGGCTTGGAGACAGCCGCCCCCATGGTGAATATGAAACAAAGGTCTTGGACCAATTGTTAATGGGGCTGGGAGTAGTCCGGTCAGGCATCCCCGAACGGGCCGTCAACCCAGCGAGGAGAAGGCCGCTCAGCCAAGATGGACGTCTCCAAATTGACAGGTGGCGAGGAATAGCAAGCCTGGCTTGCAGAGGAGGGGTCCGGACACGGCCATGATTTACCAGAACCGGGAATCGTAGGCATAATCGCCATGGGAGCAAAAACCCCAGAGCCCGATCGATGGAACTTACCCCATATCCTGCCAGACGGTTGAATGGTCCTGGAGGGGTGATGGGGTGACCTGGCCTGGCGCAGGCCAGACCTGAGGGGGCCGCAAATCCTGCTCGTCACGGGATGGGCCTTTACCTCGGGCCCCATGTTGGGCGCGAAATGTTAGGTAAAAGACAACCAGGACACCAAAAAACAAAAAACAAAAAACAAAAAACAAAAAACAAAACATGTCTAACAAGCTTTTTAATGACGAAGCGCTACTGGGCGGAATTCCTGGACCCAAATGAGGCAGGTCGAGGAAGTCCGTGCCCGGGCCATGTTACAAGCAGCTTATATAAGTTTGTTGTGAGGGATGGTCAGGTTAATGGATGGGAGTTTGGATAGGCCGTCGGGCCGAGGTGTTGAGGGCTGATAGGTCCTAATATGTGGCTGGGGTGGGGCGGCTTTAGCTGGCAAACTGTGCTGTCACTGGACCCCGGGATCTGGGAGGCTCCTTCCTTAGGGACTTCCCCCACCAGCAGGGGAGGGAAGGGGCGGCCCATAATGGCCCCGGGTTCCAACCTTACACAGATCAGATCAGATCAGTCGCTCAGTCATGTCAGACTCTTTGCGACCCCATGAATCGCAGCACGCCAAGCCTCCCTGTTCATCACCAACTCCCAGAGTTCACTCAGACTCATGTCCATCAAGTCAGTGATGCCATCCAGCCATCTCATCCTCTGTCGTCCACTTCTCCTCCTGCCCCCAATCCCTCCCAGCATCAGGGTCTTTTCCAATGAGTCAACTCTTCTCATGAGGTGGCCAAAGTATTGGAGTTTCNGCTCAACTGGAATTCCATCACCTCCATTAGCTTTGTTTATAGTGATGCTTTCTAAGGCCCACTTGACTTCACATTCCAGGATGTTATATATAGTGGTATGTATTAAGACCAAGACTTTTCAGTAAGTGAAGTCATTCAGTCATGTCCGTGTCTTTGTGACCCCATGGACTGTAGCCTGTGAGACTCCTCCATCCATGGAATTTTCCAGGCAAGAGAACTGGAGTGGGTTGCCATTTCCTTCTCCAGGGGATCTTCCTGACCCAGGGATTGAACCTGTGTCTCTCATACTGCAAGCAGGCACATTCACCATCTAAGCCACCAAGGAAGCTTCTCAGTAAGAGTAAGGCTAAATTTTAATGCAAAGGTGACAGGCTCTATATGCAACTTCTAAAACATGTACCTTATTCTCTTATATGAACTACATTATTAACACTATTTGTATATTCTAAATAGACATATCTTTAAACTACATAGCATACAGTATGTATCCTTTGTCCAATGTCTCTAAAACCTCTGACTTCCTGCCAGAGAGTACTGCTGAATGATATTTTTACAGTCTTGCCTGTTGAAAGAAACACAATGCAGCACTAGTAGAAAGTGAAATGAAAATATACTGGGGGATATAACAGGAAAAGAACGTAAGTACTACTAGACTGGTCATGCCAAACAGATTACAATAGTCATTATAACAATTATTATTAAGTTCCTCTTAGGATTTTCTTCAAGTGGGACTGCTGTGTTCTAAAGTGTGGGTGGATTAGCATGTGAATATTACAGTTATCTAAAACGGTAGAGTATGAGATATTTTTAAATATTACAAGCAAAATTATTCACTGGATAATTTTGGATTGCTCTTTTCAACATGTTTGGAGGGGATGTGTAGCTTTCAAAGGTTAGTGTTAATACCATCAAAATGATGTACCGGGCTTATTATTTAACTGTATTACAATAGTTTAGGGGAAGAAGTAAATAAATCATTTTAACTAGCTTCCCTTACCTTGAAAATAAGTTGGCTTAGTTTATATATGAAACAAGGACTAGCATTATAGAAATATGTACTAATAAAATGAATAGAAATGACACTGTTTTTACAAATCAGGAATGAAGATTTCTCAATTCTTCCTTAGGAACAATTCTTTAAACTTAAGTGCTCAAGTTTGAGGTATCACGAGACATTTTTAGCAAACATACTAGAAGTTATGTGTCCAGTTATCTCAGGTACCATCTGATGTAGTCAACTTGGAAGGTTATATGTTGATTATTATTACCAATTTAATTATTGTATGACAGTTATTAAGGACTGACCAAACTTGTCAGCAAATTCAGATGAAAATATTATGGGTCTTTCCAAAATACTGAATGTAATGACCTAAAAATGCCTACATGATGGGACTACATTTCTACCAAAGCCATTTTGTGAAGCAGATTTAATCTGATCATCTCAATTCAGGGTAGTCTAAGAATGCCATGTCTCTGTTTATTTAGATGTTAGATGTTTGAATGTTTATTTAGAGCTCAGTTTTTCTGTTGAGTACAATATCCTATTTCATCATCAGTTCTACCTTGAGAAACCGGTAAGTAAGATGGTATTCTGCAAGCTTTTTCTCTGGAAACTGGACACACCTATATTTTAGCACCATATCCAGCAAGTTCTTTCCACTCTCTGGTTATAAAAATAAAATTATTTAGTCTCAAAATCCAGGATGTATTGACAACCTTATACATACCCACCTCTGAAAGAGCAGTTAGACTGCAAATGAAACCTGGTTGTAACTTTGGGACTATTTCAAGGGCAGTCTGGAATTCACCAGTACCACGGCACAAAGTCTTTAAAATTTGAACTAGAAGCTCAGCTTCATGAAGTTATTTAGCTTTCTAAATTCTATTCCTTACCATTTTATGGAAATAATACCAGAAAAACAAGAAGCCAAATTCATTGAATAACATCAAGCATAATGGTAGATTAGAGATTCTTTTCCAAGGTATTTGTTTTTACTAGCACAGTTTAGGGATAAAGTTCCAAAAAAGGTATCTGATAATTCCATCCTCTTATTTTCCAAGTCTAATTTCTTGACTTGTATGAAGAGTAGTAGAGTGAGATAGAAGAAATATGGTGAAGCTTATTTTTAAATCCAATCTTATTTATTGGGCTCCCTTCATAGCTCAGTTGGTAAAGAATCCGCCTGCAATGCAGGAGACCTGGGTTCGATTCCTAGGTTTGGAAGATCCCCTGGAGAAGGGAAAGGCTACCCACTCCAGTATTCTGGCCTGGAGAATTCCATGGCCTGTATAGTCCATGGGGTCGCAAAGAGTTGGACATGACTAAAGGAATAGAAGAAATATGGTAAAACTTATTTTAAATCCAAACTTATTTATTAATTAGATCTAATAAGAGTCCCAAATAGTAGCAGTCTATTATTTTTCCAGTTGTCATGTATGGATGTGATAGTTGGTCTATAAAGAAAGTTGAGCACTGAAGAATTGATGCTTTTGAACCGTAGTGTTGGAGAAGACTCTTGAGAGTCCCTTGGACTGCAAGGAGATCCAATCAGTCCATCCTAAAGGAAATCAGTCCTGAATATTCATTAGAAGAACTGATGCTGAAGCTGAAACTCCCATACTTTTGCCACCTGATGCGAAGAACTGACTCATTGGAAAAGACTCTGATGCTGGAAAAGATTGAAGGCAGGAGGAGAAGTGGACGACAGAGGCTGAGATGGTTGGACGGCATCACTGACACGATGGACATGAGTTTGAGTAGGCTCCAGGAGTTGGTGATGGACAGGGAAGCCTGGCGTACTGAAGTCCATGGGGTCGCAAAGAGTCAGACATGAGTGAATGACTGAACTGACTGATTATATGTTACAAGGATGTCAGCTAAGGTACCAAAAGAATACCATTTTACATACTAGTGTTATTAGTAATATGAAAAAAAGGAATATACTGCATGTAAATAATATATTCAGACAGTTTTAAAGCTGCCATTATGTGTGAATTTTAGTATAAATGAAGATTTCAACTGAAATTTTGTTTCTTATCCAAGCAATATTTCATTTTAGGCATATATTGAACTCCCATAGACTTTGGGCTTGTTGGAAGTAGACAAATTTGGCTTCCCTGGTGGCTCAGATAGTAAAGAATCCACCTGCACTGTGGGAGACCTAGGTTCATTCCCTGGGTTGGGAAGATCCCCTGGAGGAGGGCATGGAAATCCACTCCAGTATTCTTGCCTGGAGAATCCCCATGGACAGAGGAGCCTGGTGGGTTACAGTCTGTGGGTCACAAAGAGTCAGACATGACTGAGAGACAAAGCACAACACAGTAGACAATTATTATGAACTGTTTATTTTGAAGTATTCTATAAGGTGTCATGCAATTGTAACAAGTAATTTAAAACACTGAATTCAATGACCTAAGTTTTATGGTAATATTATAGAGGAAAGTAAAAACATGGAAATGTAAGTTAAATGTAATTCATGATCTTAATTGAAGACACTGAGGGTTATAAAGTATAAAGGAGTTAGATCAATGATCTAGAAAACAACTTTAGATGAATGAATATCAGACTTTAGAGATTTAAGTATTCTGCAAAGAAGGAAATATTGAATATGATTTTCTGATTAGTTGTGACAGCCTGGGTATGAATGATTTGCCCTTTGAGGCACAGTGAAATATGTCCTGTCTTTGCATGCATGCTAACTAAGTTGCTTCAGTCATGTCAGACTCTTTGTGATCTCATGAACTGTAGCCTTCCAGGCTCCTCTGTCCATTGGATTCTCCAGGCAAGAATACTGAATACTGGAGTGAGTTGCTGTGCCTTCCTTCAGGGGATCTTCGTAACCCAGGGATTGAACCAGTGTCTCTTACATTTCATGCCATGGCAGGTGGGTTCTTTATCACTAGCACCACTTGGGAAGGGC
>SJYQ01104638.1:0-14086 GCA_006410935.1 Redunca redunca
CAAGATGGGGATGGGGGTGGGGGGCGGTGGTAGGGGGGCAGAATTATCCTGTGTTCTTTATTAGAGAAATTTGCCAAGAAACGTGTTCCTTTCATTCCTGGTCTCTTTTCAGCTTTTCTAAAGGAGGAGTGAGGAGACCCCAGCTCTGGTGGGAAGGGGGGTCCATGAAGGATACCAGTCCTGAACTGGGAGGAGCCTCTGATGCCTGAGTGGACTGTGACTCAGTGTCTGGGAGGGCCCTGGGGACCATATTCCACTGTTACTGGAAACCTAAAGAGTGGAGAGGCTTGGGGGTTACTTATGAGAAATCCATCCATTCATTCATTCAGTCATATATTCAATCATGTGCTGCGGCCTGCCCTGACTCTGGGCACTTGGTCGTGAGGGACAGACAGCCCTCCCTGCCCTGGTGAAGCTCACAATTTGGGGAGAAGGCAGACTATGCAATTTGAGTCTATGATAAGTGGTAGGAGGGAGATGTAGCAAGATCTGAGGGTATGTGGAGAGCGAGGAAGGACCTGATTTTAATTTGGCATGGCGGTGAGGGGGTCAGGTCTCTTTCTGATAAAGTGGTTATGAGTTGAGACTTGGAGACAGGGAAGGAGTCCTGAAGGAGGGTGAGGAGACAGGCAGAGGGAGCCCAGCGGGGAAAGAGAGGTGGATGGTTGTCTGGGAAAAGCCTCATTAAGTTGCCTACAGGAGGCATCTGTGGCCACAGGTTGGCGAGCAGGGTTGAGATCAGCCTGGTGAGGAGTTCAGATAGTGTCCTCTTCAGGGTCTTAAGCAGGGTCCCTACACACTCTGATTTGTGTTTTAATACTAGCTGGAGGAGAGGGGACAGAATGAAAGATGATGGGGGAATGCTAGGCATCTGTGCCTTCCCGGTTTGATAGCACCACCTTCATTCTTTAGATTGAGTGGCAGGTAGACCTGCACTGGATTTTTTTTTTTCCCTACTTCCTGGGACTCTGTTCATTCCAAAGCTGGCCTGTCTATCCCCCAGGTATCTTTCCTGCTAGAGGTGGATCCTAACAGCCCTGCATTTCTACCTATGCAGTTATAGTCCTTTCACCCTAACACAGGTGTAAACATCTTCACCCCTACCAGATGGTGTCCAGAGAGTCCAGTGGCTTCAGTTCTGTGCTTTGTCCTTTTTATTAAAATGGAGCTGAGTACAATGGGAGTGAGGAGAGGCAGGAATTCCCATTTAGTGCCACACATTTATGGGGAACCTACTGTATGCCATTCCTGTGCTTAACCTGTTTTCATATGTCATGGTGCTTCAAAAGAACCGTGCTCTGGGTCTTATCTTCTCTCTTTTTCAGATAAGAAGTCAGAGGCTGTTTTAATTATTTATTAATTCCACAAAACATTATTATAGACTTCTTGTGCATCAGGTGTTGGGTTTACAGTGATGAGAGAGATAGATGCTATTTTTACCCACATAGAGCTTACTGTCAGTGGTGACACCATGGTGTCGTCCCTTATCTTCATCAGCAACTTCATTTATTTGTGTTTTCAGTTGACTTTTTTCAACCTTATATCAAATAGGAAGCCCTGGAACCAAACCCCCAACACAAATAGATGACCTGCCCCCACCTATATAGAAACTCTGAAACTGCTATTATTTATATAGTCAGAAGGGGAGATAGATGTTAACAAATAATAATTTGTTTATTTCAAAGGATGATGTAATTACAGTTAACATCAGTGATCCGAGAGTACAGAAAGCAAAGGAAGGCCCTGGGGGCCCTGGCGATGCTTTCCTGCATCTCGCATCTGCAGGAAGCCAACTCAGCCAGGCGAGGGGTGGCAGAAGTCCCAGGAGCAGGAAGGAGCCATGCGGAGTGGTCCTGCAAGTTAAGATAGCCAGAGCGACATGTCAGACCTAAGGTGAGAACTCTGTTCTGGCACTAGCCCCTAGGGTTTCTGGGCTAGTGTATACCCTCAGTGTATTGAGGTGTTTTGAAGCCTGGAAAGCTTGAAAAACAGATGTACAAACATTGACCACAGGCTGCTGGGGTTCAGTTCCATCCTTACAAGCTCCATAGCCTTGGACAAGTTAGCTAAACTTTATGTGCCTCTTTTTCATATAACAGAGTTTCTTTCTCATATGAAAACTAATAATAGTACTTACAAAAAGGCCTGAGTGGACCTTGAATGGAGTAATGCTCATAGAGCACTGAGGATAGCCCCCGGCATATTCTGAGTGCTAAATATACATTTTGATGATTATTCAACATATCCAAGCATTTTAATGTAGGGAGTGAGTTAGAATTTTAAGAGAAGCCTATTTATCTGGGTGCATCAAAACCTCAGAAAAACACTAAAATGCAAACAAAGTTTTCTTTTTCAACACAGGGTTCAAAGGGTCATACCGTGCTGTTGTTGCTGCTTTAACTAGTACAGTTTCTACAGGACAAAAGTTATATTTTTAACTGTGTGGCTGGGTATCTTAAATAGTTCACGAAAAAGTTGATTTTAGATGTTTGGCTTTAGGTAGTAGCGGATCCTGTAATATGCTGCGAATGATGGTTCTCTTATATCAGTATTGGGATGGGGATTGTTAAACAGTTGGTGACTTTTCATAATTCTTAATCTCTTTAAATCTCTATTGTGAAAAAGGAGATAGTCATACATTCTGCTTCAGGGGGTTATCATGAGCCCTAAAGGGCATGATATTCTTCAAGCAATGCAACTCAGAGCCAAGTGCACAAGTAGTTTTGAGATCCTTTCATTGTTCTGTTTAACAGAGAAGTTTTGAAGATTTTAGTTTGGTTATGATAATACAGGTCAGTAGCCTCCTCTTCCCCATTCTTCCTTCAAGACCATCCAAGAACAGGCCTGTGGAAGGCTATGGCAAAAGAAGCTTTCCTAAACTTCAGATCGTCCAGAGTGGTTTCCTCATCGGTGTGACTGTAAAGTCAGAATTGCATTGTTTTAGCTTTGGCTAACTGAATCAAGATTTCTATGAATATATTTAAATGACACAGTCCAAATTTGCATTAGTTCAGGTTCACCTACAATGAAGCACACTGCTCATTTCAGATGTGGGAGCTAAATCCAGAGCAACCGTTGAGAACAGTAAGTAGAAAGTGAAGAAGGAAAAAAAAAATGAGTAGCTCTCTTGGTCCTTGCTTGCAAATCACAGAAATTCCTTGGTAATCTTGAAAAACTCAGCTGATTTTGTTGTTCAGTTGCTATATCATGTCTGACTCTTTGCAACCCTGTGGATTGCAGTGTGCCAGGTTTCCCTGTCCTTCACCATCTCCCAGAGTTTGCTCAAACTCATGGCCATTGATGCAGTGGTGCACTTAATACTTCTAAGTGTCTGTGTCCTTCATAGGACAGAATGGGGACCCTGAGAGAAACACAGGGATAAGGAACAGATATCTGGACTCTGGAGGGGTCAGCAACTTTTTGGAGTGTGATCTTGGCTTTCATGTCCCTTGAGAGAAATTGGAGCTGCGTCCACCTTTCCATCTTGACAGTGTGCTTTGGGCCACCTTTTGTCCCTTGGCCTCTCGCCACTTCATTTGGTCAGTCATTCATTGTTCATTCATTCAGCCAATATTTAAGCAGCATCTAGGTACTAGGTGCCATCCTGGGCCCTGAGAGTACAACAGTGAATAAGTTATAGGAATCTCCTGCTCTCATATACCTTAGTCTAATGAGGAAAGCCAATATTAAAAAGTAAACACCCAAATAATAACATAACTTCAGAGGTTGATCAAATCCATAAAGGGAATGTGACAGTGATGAAAGATCTTTAGGGAGGTCAGAGAATGCCTTTCTGAGAAGTCTAAAGGCTGAGGAGCAGGAACCTTGCAGATGTCCAGGAAGGAGGTCACTTTGAGTGCAAAGAGCAGGGCAGGCGTGGCCTGGTGTGTTGCAAGAACAATGAAACCTTGAGCCTGAGGCTGGAGTGGTTCCTTCATCTCTGCCTGAGGACATCCTGGCCTCCTCTAGCTGACTTGCACCACACCAGGGCTGGCTGGACTCTGGACTTGAGTACAAGGCCAAGGGCACCAGCCTCAGGCCCTGGGGAGGAATTTATAACCATCCTGAATCTGTTTACCACCTGCTAAAGAGCCCTTGGAAGGCATAAGCTCTTTCTCATAACTGGTTTTTACAGAGCTATGTACAAAGCAATTCAACTGGGCAGGACTTTTTTTTTTTTTCATAATTCTTTCACTGAAGTATAACATTTTAGTTGAACCATAAGAAATTGCTAATATTCAGTGACTTTTCATGGACAAAGTAGCATTTGTATGATTCAACATAAATATGTTATTTTACAACATAAAAGTGTACAAAATCAGAAGTGTAACTGAATGAATTTTCACAAAGCGAACACTGCCATGGAACTAGCATCCAGGTCTAGAAACTATATTACCTGATTCAGGAAGCCCCACTCACACTCTTCCTATCCCAAACGACCACCAGGCCCCAACTCCACCCTCAAGGATAGTCACTATTTTGACTTTTAGCAACATAGATTAATGTAGTCTATTTTAAAAATCTTTCTTTAAAGGGAACTATACAGTAGATACTTTTTTCTTGGTGAGATTCATTCATGTTGTTGCATATAGTTGTGTTTTCTTTTTTTGTTGCTGTATAATATTCCATCTTATGATTATACTATAATATGTTTATTCATTCTGTTTGATGGACATTTAGGTTGTTCCAAGCGTTTGATTTTAAGAATGTTGCTTCTGTGAACATTCTCTTACATGGCTTTTTGTTGGACACATGTTTGTGTATCTGTACCTATAAACTAAGGACTGAGTCATTGTTAGCATTTCCAGTTATCCGAACTGACTGTACCAGTTCATACTCTGTACTGATTTATTCAGTGCCTCTTTACTGTCTAGCTCTTAATCCAGGCTCAATGTAAAGAATGAAAATGGGAGTAGTAGTGGAGAGGATACAAGACATGATTCATGGGATGAATCCCAGTTTGCCAAGGCCTAGGGCCATTACCATCCATGGGTAAAGTCAATCAAATCAGAGAACAGGATGTAATGATTCAGAGCACAAGTCCAGGAGGAAATAGGCCTGGGAAAGATTGTTACTCATTGCCTCTATTTACTCACTGTCTCTGTGACCTTGGACAAGCCACCCAATGTCATTAAGCCTCAGGTCCTTCATTGACAAAATGGTGTAGGTAGAGTATCTCTTATCTTACAGGGTCTTTCACCTTTTTTTTTTTTTTTTTTAACTTGAGAAATGTTCATGGAAGGCCTGATACATGCTGGGCTCTGTTCTGGCCACTGAGAATTCAAGAGTGAACAAGATAGATAAGACTTTGCTATCATGGAGTGTATGTTCTAGTTAAGAGAGACAGATAGTAGTGGAGTAAACAAAAAGTTAATATAATTTCAAATAGTGATACTTGCTATGGAGGCCATAAAATGGTAAGGTGATGGAGTTGTGGGGTGAGCGGGGTAAGGGAGTCTGGGAGGTAGTGACTGAGGTGAGACCCAAATGACCAGCATGAGGAACCCATGTAGATCTGAGGGATGAGCACTTCAGGCAGAAGGGTTAGTTGGTGCATTTGTGATAAGGTACGAACAAGCTTGACATCTGTGAGTTGTGAAAGGAAGGTGCATGCTGCTGGAACTGACTGAAGGGGGAAGGCCATTTAGTGTAAAACAGCAGAAATCTTTCATGTAGGGCATTGAAGGCCATGATAAGGAGTCACTGAAGGGTTTTAAGCAGGGGACCAACCTGAGTTCATTTACATGAAGATTAAGAGATACTACATATATGTATACATGTATAAAGAACTTTTCTTGGAAGGAAAGTTATGACCAACCTAGATAGCATATTGAAAAGCAGAGACACTACTTTGCCAACAAAGGTCCATCTAGTCAAGGCTATGGTTTTTCCAATGGTCATGTGTGGATGTGAGAGTTGGACTGTGAAGAAAGCCGAGCACTGAAGAATTGATGCTTTTGAACTGTGGTGTTGGAGAAGACTCTTGAGAGTCCCTTGGACTGCAAGGAGATCCAACAAGTCCATTCTAAAGATCAGTCCTGGGTGTTCTTTGGAAGGAATGATGCTAAAGCTGAAACTCCAATACTTTGGCCACCTCATGTGAAGTGTTGACTCATTGGAAAAGACTTTGATGCTGAGAGGGATTGGGAGCAGGAGGAGAAGGGGACGACAGAGGATGAGATGGCTGGACAGCATCACTGCCTCGATGGATGTGAGTTTGAGTGAACTCCGAGAGTTGGTGATGGACAGGGAGGCCTGGCGTGCTGTGATTCATGGGGTCGCAAAGAGTCGGACACGACTGAGCGACTGAACTGAACTGATAAAGAACTTAGCACAGTCTGTCACAGAGTGGTGTTCACTAAATGTTCACTAACTAATTGGTGTTCACTAACTAAATGTTAGTTGCTGTTACTGCTCTTCTTGCTATTTACGACACTCTTTAAGAACCTAAAAGTGTTCATCCTTGTTGAAGATGAGGAAGCCGACGCATACATCCATTACCGTTCATGTGTAAAGTCAATCAAATCAGAGACCAATGTAGATTGTAATAATCAAAGGAAATGCTTTTTGTCCCTTTCCTAAATGGGAATTTTGAGGCAGAGGATTTTCTCTGTAGTTAACAATTGTCTGGAGCCAACCAAACTCAGCTCCATCAGCCCCACTGTGCCAAAATGCCCAGAGTTCAGTCAGTTGGATGCCGCTGACTGTGGCCCTGGCCACCATTTAGGGCCCTGGGAAAGGCTCATGGTTGACTGTTCAATCCTAGCTCTGGGTCTGATGGGCCAAGAGTGGGGAGGCACTCCCTATTCTCCACCTTGAGTGCGCACCAGGTTTACTGAGATGCCATCTACTGCCCTGGCTTGAAGACTCTCCCACCATGTTCTTGCCATGTATCCTGAAAAAAAATTTGAAGGAAGCTGCCTCCAGTGTTCTTGCTTGGAGAATCCCAGGGATGGGGGAGCCTGGTGGGCTGCCGTCTATGGGGTCACACAGAGTCGGACATGACTAAAGTGACTTAGCAGCAGCAGCAGCCTTCAGTTCTGACACAGAGAAATGGAAAGTAAATAATCTGTGAATGAATGAATGTAAATTTAACGAAATTGGGCAAAGCTTCTTAGGGTATATAATGCTTATTTCTGTACAAAGTGCCCTTCTCTTAGGATATTTTCATTTCTTTATTTTATCAATATGTATTGAGCTTCTGCTAGGTGCCAAGTGCCACACACTGCATGGTAGTGAGCAAAAGGGCACCTTTCTTGCCCTCATGGAGCTTCCAGTATAGTGGAACACACATACATCAAACAATTGCACAAATACGAATTGCTGTTCAGTTGCTAAGTCTTGTCCAGCTCTTTGCAACCCTATGAGCTTGCAGTCCAAGGGATTCGAGTCTTCTCCAGCACCACAGTTCAAAAGCATCAGTTCTTAGTACTCAGCCTTCTTTATGGTCCATCTCTCACATCCACATATGACTACTGGAAAAACCACAGCTTTGACTATATGGACCTTTGTTGGCCAAGTGGTGTCTCTGCTTTTTAATACACTGTCTAGTTTGTCATGGCTAGTCTTCCAGGAAGCAAGTGTCTTTTAGTTTTGTGGCTGCAGTCACCGTCTACAGTGCTTTTGGAGCCTAAGAAAATGAAATCTGACATTGTTTCCACATTTTCCCCATCTACTTGCCATGAAGTGATGGGACCAGATGCCATGATCTTAGTTTTCTGAATGCTGACTTTTAAGCCAACTTTTTCACTCTCCTCTTTCACTTTCATCAAGAGACTCTTTAGTTCCTCTTTAGTTTCTTCCATTAAAATGCTATCATTTGTCTATCTGAGGTTATTAATACTTCTGGAAATCTTGATTCCAGCTTGTGCTTCATCAAATCAGGCATTTCACATGATGTACTCTGCATATAAGTTAAACAAGCAGGGTGACAATATACAGCCTTGACATACTCCTTTCCCAGTTTTGAACCAGTCCATTGAACAGAAAATTACAATAGTGGTAAGTGCTCTGCAGGAGAGAGATTAATGTCCTGAAGGTATATCATGAAGGTGGGGTTTTGGGAAAGTTCCTCTAATAAGTGATGCTTGAGCTCAGCCCAAAAAGGTGAGTGGGGATGAGTGGGTTTAGAGAGTAGAGTGCAAAGTATTGTATGCAGAGAACAGCACATGCAAAGGTCCTGAAGTGGGAAGGAACATGCTTGGCGAAGCCAAGAATATAAGAGAAGGCCATTGTGACTAAAAAGCTGAAAGAGGTAGACTCTGGTCCCAGAAAAAGCTGGAGATAAAGCATAGAGGACAGATCACAAAAGGTTTTGAGGCTATGTGAAAGCAGTTTTAACCTTCTCAAGGACTATGAGGTTCTCTTAAAAGACTTGAAGCTGTAGATGTGTGTGAGTGAGTGCATGTTTTAGGGAGTATGTCACTGGCCACAGTGTGGAAGACGGATTGGAAGGAACCAGTATGGGTTCTCGTAACTGCCCAGCTCTCCTTGGCCTTTCAGTCCTGGAGGTGATAACAGAGCCCTATGTTTTCCAGTTCCAGGGTGTTGCACTTATCCCTCTGGTTTCCTTACACTCTACCTGAATGTTTGCCAATAGTTCCTTTATCAAACACTTGTCACATGACCACATTTGTTCTGGTTGACTTTATGGAAAAGTTGCATATGGATAAAGCAGGAAGAAACTTTCAGTTCAGTTCAGTTGTTCAGTCGTGTCTGACTCTTTGTGACCCCATGGACTGCAGCATGCCAGGCTTCCCTGTCCATCAGCAACTCTTGGAGCTTACTCAAACTCATGTCCATTGAGTCAGTGATGCCATCCAACCATCTCATCCTCTGATGTCTCCTTTGCCTCCTGCCTTCAATTGTTCCCAGCATCAGGGTCTTTTCCAATGAATCAGTTCTTTGCCTCAGGTGGCCAAAGTATTGGGGCTTCAGCTTCAGCATCAGTCCTTCCAGTGAATATTCAGGGTTGATTTCCTTTAGAATTGACTGGTTGGATCTCCTTGCTGTCCAAGGGACTCTCAAGAGTCTTCTCCAACACCATAGTTAGAAAGCCAGATCTAATCCCTTGAATCTATTTTTCACTTCCACTGTATAATCGTAAGGGATTTGATTTAGGTCATACTTGAATGGTCTAGTGGTTTTCCCGACTTTCTTCAATTTAAATCTGAATTTGGCAATAAGGAGTTCATGATCTGAACCCCAGTCAGCTACTGGTCTTGTTTTTGCTGACTGTATAGAGCATCTCCATCTAGAAGAAACTTCAGCAGTTCGCTAACCTAGCTCTTTTACTTGTAATAAGCCCCTATTACTGGATTTTGTTTTGTAGCCATTCTGACCACCTTTGTCTTTTCAGTGCAGAGCAAAATATTTCAGTCAGAATGAATGTAAGAGCTGAAGATTATTGAATTAGTTAGATTTCTTTCTATCTTATTTGGTGCTGTTTGTGCTGGGTGTGTGTGTGTTTAAGATAATTTTTTTAGTGCAATTTTAGATTTGTAACAACATGGAAAGGAAGGTACAGAAAGTTCCTATATACCCCCTGTCCCTACACAGAAATAACTACACCTATGTCCTGGTTTTTATTTTTGTTTTTTCCTTCTGCTTTCTTTTATTTTTATGGATTGAATTTTTTAATACCCCATCTTTTCCCCATTGATTGCCATGGAAGTTACAGTCTTTATTTATTCTTTTGGTGGGTCCTCTAGATACTTAAAATTTAATCAGAATTTTTAACTTCTAAAACAAAACAGTGTGTGCTGTGCTCAATTGTGTCTGACTCTTGGCAACCCTTTGGACTATGCCCACCATGCTCCTCTGTCCACGAGATTTTTTAGGCAAGAATACTGAGTGTGTTGCCATTTCCTCCTCCAGAGGATCTTCCCAACCCAGGGTAAGAACCCACATCTCCTGAATCTCCAGAATTGCAGGCAGGTTCTTTACTACTGAGCCATCAGGGGAAGCCCAAACAAAACAATCAAGGACCTTAAACTACTTTAACTTAGGCCCCTTCCCCCCTCATCATTTATTTCCTGTTATAGACCAGTATTTTCATTCTGTTTTTTTCCAGGATCAAAGAGATACCATTGTTTCTTTATGTAGTCAAATGTTGTTCATTGGTGTCTTACAGAATCACCAATCTCTTTGTTCACAGTTCCTTTGTAAAATTAATTAATTTAAATTTTTGGCTGTGCTGGGTCTTTATTGCTGTGCACAGGCTTCTCACTGCAGTGGTTTCTCTTGTTATGGATCACAGGCTTCAGTAATTGTGGCACACAGGCTTAGTTGCCCCACAGCATGTGGAATCTTCTCGGGGCAGAGATTGAACCTGTGTCTTCTGCATTGGCAAGCAGATTCTTAGCCACTGGACCACCAGGGAAGTCTCCACAGTTCTTTTTGTAAGAGTATCCACCTGAGATTGCCTTCTTTCTGCCTGAAATTCATCCTTCAGTGTTTCCTTCAGTGAGGGTCTATTGGCAGTAAGTTCTCTTAGTTTTTGTGAGCTTGAAAATGACTTTCTTTTACTCTTGGGGGCTTCCCTGGTGGCTCAGCTGGTAAAGAATCTGTCTGCAATGCAGGAGACCCCGGTTTGATTCCTGAGTTGGGAAGATCCCCTGGAGAAGGGAATGGCTACCCTCTGCAGTATTCTGGCCTGGAGAATTCCATGGACTGTATAGTCCATGGTGTTGCAAAGAGTTGAACATGATTGAGCAACTTTCACGTCTTTTACTCTCATATTAAAGTTACTGAATGAAATTCTCGACTGCCAATTATTTTATCTCAGTACCTTGAAGATACTGTTCTGGCTTCCACTGTGGCTGCTGGGAAGTCTGTGGTCAGTCTAACTGTAGTTTCTTTTTTATTGATCTGTACTTGACCCTGGCCCTCTGCAGTTTTCACTTTGCTGTTACTGCACTTGAGTATATTTTATTTATTCTTGGAATTTCTGGATCCAGTTTGGTGTCTTTCAACATGCTGGAAAAATTCTCAGCAGGACCAGCACTAGTTTATAGCCAGTGACATGCCTAGGGCCTCAGATTTAAGGAAGTGCTCATTTTTGAGTTTGTGCAAATGCAGGACTGGCTCTGAGAGTGATTGTCTAAACTAAAGTGCCCTAGGTCCCTCAGTCAACTCCTCTAGTTCTGGTGTTGAGTCTACAAATACCTCTTCTTCCTTATTCTTTACTTTCTTCTGTAAATATAATTAAATATATATTAGACCATCATATTCTACTCTCCAGTGTCACATATGTAGTTATTTTATTTTTTGTCTCTTTGTATCGCTGGTCACTTTCTAGATTTCTTTAGATCCATCTTCTAGTAAATGAATTCTGCCTTTTTTCTTCAGTTGCTCAGTCATGTCCAACTCTTTGCTTCCCCATGGACTGCAGCACAACAAGCTTTTCTGTCCACCACCAACTCCCAGTGTTTACTCAAACTTATGTCCATGGAGTTGATGATGCTGTCCAACCATCTCATCCTATGTCGTCCCCTTCTCCTCCTGCCCTCAATCTTTCCCAGCATCACGGTCTTTTCTAATGAGTCAGTTCTTTGCATCAGGTGGCCAAAGTATTGGAGTTTCAGCATCAGTCCTTCCAATGAATATTCAGGACTGATTTCCTTTAGGATGGACTGGTTTGATTTCCTTGCAGTCCAAGGGACTGTCAAGAGTCTTCTCCAACAGCACAGTTCAAAAGCCTCAGTTTTCTTTATTTCTTTTTTCGGCACTCAGCTTTCTTTATGGTCCAACTCTCACACTGATACATGACTATGGGAAACACCGTGACTTTGACTCAGTTCAGTTCAGTCGCTCAATCGTGTCCGACTCTTTGTGACCCCTTGAATCGCAGCACGCCAGGCCTCCCTGTCCATCACCAACTCCCGGAGTTCACTCAGACTCGCGTCCATCGAGTCAGTGATGCCATCCAGCCATCTCATCCTCTGTCGTCCCCTTCTTCTCTTGCCCCTACTAGACGGACCTTTGTTGGCAGGGTTATGTCTCTGCTTTTTAATATGCTGTCTAGGTGGTCATATCTCACACACTAGCAAAGTAATGCTCAAAATTCTCCAAGCCAGGCTTCAACAGTACATAAACCATGAACTTTCAGATGTTCAAGCTGGATTTAGAAAAGGCAGAGGAACCAGAGATCAAATTGCCAACATCCATTGGATCATCAAAAAAGCAAGAGAGTTCTTCTACTTCTGCTTTATTGACTATGCCAAAGCCTTTGACCATGTGGATCACAACAAACCCTGGAAAATTCTTAAAGAGATGGGACTACCAGACCACCTGCTTCATTTTGTATTCCAGAGCCAAACTTGCCTGTTGCTCCAAGTATCTCTTGACTTCCTACTTTTGCATTCCAGTTCCCTATAATGAAAAGGACATCTTTTTTGGGTGTGAGTTCTAAAAGGTCTTGTAGGTCTTCATAGAACCGTTCAACTTAGCTTCTTCAGCATTACTGGTTGGGGCATAGACTTGGAGTACCATGTTACTGAATGGTTTGCCTTGAAAATGAACAGAGATCATTCTGTCTTTTTTGAGATTACATCCAAGTACTGCATTTTGGACTTTGCTTCTGTCACCAGTCATATCCACAACTGGGTGGTGTTTTTCCTTTGGCTCCATGTCTCCATTCTTTGTGGCGTTATTTCTCCACTGTTCTCCAGGAGCATATTGGGCACCTACCAACCTGGTGATTTCATCTTTCAGTCCTATCTTTTTGCCTTTTCATAACTGCTCATGGGGTTTTCAAGGCAAGAATACTGAAGTGGTTTGCCATTCCCTTCTCCAGTGGACCGCATTTTGTCAGAACTCTCCACCATGACCTGTCCGTCTTGAGTGGCCTTACACAGACAGCATGGTTCACAGTTACATTGGGTTAGACAAGGCTGCGGTCTGTGTGATCAGTTTGATTAGTTTTCAGTGATCGTGGTTTTCATTCTGTCGGCCCTCTGGTGGATAAAGATAGGAGGCTTATGGAAGCTTCCTGATGGGAGAGACTGTTCAGTTCAGTTCACTTCAGTTGCTCAGTCGTGTCCGACTCTTTGTGACCCCATGAATTGTAGCACGCCAGGCCTCCCTGTCCATCACCATCTCCTGGAGTTCACTCAGACTCACGTCCATCATGTCTGTGATGCCATCCAGCCATCTGATCCTTGGTTGTCCCCTTCTTCTCCTGCCCCCAATCCCTCCCAGCATCAGAGTCTTTTCCAGTGAATCAACTCTTTGCATGAGGTGGCCAAAGTACTGGAGTTTCAGCTTCAGCATCATTCCTTCCAAAGAAATCCCAGGGTTGATCTCCTTCAGAATGGACTGGTTGGATCTCCTTGCAGTCCAAGGGACCCTCAAGAGTCTTCTCCAACACCACAGTTCAAACGCATCAATTCTTTGGCACTCAGCCTTCTTCATAGTCCAACTCTCACATCCATACATGACCACAGGAAGCACCATAGCCTTGACTAGACGGACCTTAGTCGGCAAGGTAATGTCTCTGCTTTTGAATATACTATCTAGGTTGGTCATAACTTTTCTTCCAAAGAGTAAGCGTCTTTTAATTTCATGGCTGCAGTCACCATCTGCAGTGATTTTGGAGCCCAAAAAATAAAGTCTGACACTGTTTCTACCGTTTCCCCATCTATTTCCCATGAAGTGATGGGACCGGATGCCATGATCTTAGTTTTCTGAATGTTGAGCTTTAAGCCAACTTTTTCACTCTCCTCTTCACCTTCATCAAGAGGCTTTTTAGTTTCTCTTCACCTTCTGCCATAAGGGTGGTGTCATCCGCATATCTGAGGTGATTGATATTTCTCCTGGCAATCTTGATTCCAGCTTGTGTTTCTTCCAGTCCAGCGTTTCTCATGATGTACTCTGCATAGAAGTTAAATAAGCAGGGTGACAATATACTGCCTTGATATACTCCTTTTCCTATTTGGAACCATCTGTTGTTCCATGTCCCATTCTAACTGTTGCTTCCTGACCTGCATACAGATTTCTCAAGAGGCAGGTCAGGTGGTCTGGTATTCCCATCTCTCTCAGAATTTTCCACAGTTTATTGTGATCCACACAAAGGCTTTGGCATAGT
>SJYQ01104639.1:0-13201 GCA_006410935.1 Redunca redunca
GCTTTCTTTCTTAGTTGGATGCCTTTTATTTCTTTTTGTTGCCTAAGTTTTCTGGCTAAGACTTCCAATATTATGTTAAATAAAAGTGTCTAGACTGGGCATCCTTTTATAGTTCCCGATCTTAAAGAAGACACTTTCAGCTTTTCACCATTGAGTATGATGCTGGTTCTGGTCTTTTCAGAAATGGCCTTTATTATGGTGATATATGTTCCTTCTATATCCACTTTGTTGAGAGTTTTTATCATTTATTCTTCATTTTGTTAATGTAGTATATCACACATATTTGTTCGCAGCTATGAACCATGTTTGCCTCCAAAGAATAAATCCCACTTGATCACAATGTGTGATCCTTTTAATATGTTGTTGAATATATTTGCTAATATTTTGTTGAGAAGTTTTACATTTATGTTCATCAGAGATATTTGTCTATGGTTTTCTTTTCTTGTAGTATCCTTGTCTGGTTTTGCTATTAGGGTAATGCTGGCCTTGTGAAATGAATTTGGAAGTCTTTCCACCTCTTCTGCTTTTTGGAAGAGTTTGAGAAGGATTGGTATTAATTCTTCCTTAAATGTGTGGTCGAATTCACCAAGGAAGCCATCTGGTCCTGGACTTTTGTTTTGGGGAAGTTTTTGATTGCTGATTCAATTTCATTACCAATAAACAGTCTGTTCAGATTTTCTGTTTCTTCATGATTAAGTCATGTTAGGATGTGTGTTTCTAGAAATTTATTCATTATTTTAGGTTGTTCAATTTGTTGGTATATAATAGTTCATAGTGGGCTCCCAGGTGGCTCAGTGGTAAAGAATCCATCTGCAATGCAGATGTGGGTTTGATCCCTGGGTCAGGAAGATTCCCCTGGAGAAGGAAATAACAACCCACTCCAGTATTCTTGCCTGAGAAATCCCATGGACAGAGGAGCCTGGGGAGCCCCAGGCTCCCAGTCCCTGGGGTTGCAAAAGAATCAGACATGACCTAGCAAGAACAAAAACAATTTTTAGTAGTAGTCTTATAATACTTTGTGTTTCGGTAGTATCACTTGTAACATCTCCTCTTTTCTTTCTGATTTTATTTATTTGGGTCTTCTCCTTTTCTTGGTGATTCTAGCTAAAGATTTATCTATTTTATTTATCTTTAAAGAAACCAAATCCTCTTACTTTCATTGGTAATTTCTGTTGTCTTTAGTCAATTTATTTCTGCTCTGATATTTGTTAGTTTCCTTATTCTACTACATATGGGTTTAGTTTGTCCTTAATTTTCTAGTTCCTTGAGGTGTAAAGTTCAGTTGTTTATTTTAGATATTCCTTGTTCTTGATGTAGGCATTTATCACTATAATCTTCCCTCTTAGAACTGCTTTTGCTGCATCCCATGTTTTGGTATGCTATATTTTGATTTTCATTTGTCTCAGGATATTGCTTTATTTCTCTTTTGGTTTCTTCTTTGACCCACTGTTTAGTTAGTAAGATATTGTTTAATTGCCACTATTTGTCAATTTTCCAGTTTTCTTCTTATAACTGATTTCCAGTTTAATATCATTGTGGTTGGAAAAGATGCTTGATTTGATTTCAGTGTTCTAAAATTTATAAAGACTTGTTTTGTGGCCTGATGTATGATCTGTCTTGGAGAATGTGTCATGTGTACCTAAGAAGAATGTGTATTCTGTTTCTTTTAGATGGAATGTTCTATATATGTATGTTGAGTCCATGTAATCCAATGTGTCATTTAAAACTAATGTTTCCTTACTGATTTTTCTGTCTGAATGCCCTATGCATTGATGGAAGTGGGGTATTAAATATCCACTGTTATTACATTACACTCTATTTCTCCCTTAAATTTGTTAATACTTGCTTCATATGTTTAGGTGCTCTTGCATTGAGTGCATAAACACTTATAAGTACTGTATCTTCTTATTGGACTGACCCCAGGACCTGCTTTTGAAAACTGAATTTGAGATTTTCAAATTATACAGATGGTATGAATTCAGGCTGAAAATCCATTTGAGAACTACTGTGTAGTTATGAATTTCAGGGTAGTTTCTTCCTCCACTCCATCCAGGGCTAATGTGAGTCAGCAATTTTTATCATAGTTTGCTGTGAGTGAGGACAAGTTTACTTCTGATTCACTCTTATACTGAGAATATAACCCCTTGGAATCTTAGCATAATGGAGGTGTCTTCTAAAAATTTCTCACCTTGGGCAGACCCTGATTTTTCACTCTTGTGTCATATGTTCCCTGAAGGTGTGAAATCTGAAAATAAAATTCACTGCTTTAGCTTTCAAGGTAGATGTTGGCTTCAATGCTTCACTTACCTCTTCAGTTCTCAATTCCTTGAGTTGTTGCCCTTTAGATATTCCTTAGCTTCTCCTCAGACTTACAGTGTTTAAAAGCTGTATCACATATTTTCAAGCACCAAAGCTATTTTACAATATAATATGAAAGTAATCTTGTAGGGTTGAAGTCAAAGTAGATAAACTGCCATAGTTTGGAAAACAAAATATTTTCCTATCTAGATATTTGTGGATTAAGATAGTGTTTTTCAAAATGTTCTAACAACATTTTGAAATATTCTCTGCCATCTACATAAGGACTGTTTAATTAAACTACAGGGTATTAGGTCTCAATGAAACCTATTGAATCAAAGTTTTCTATGGGATGGGGCCTAAGAATCTTCAGTTTTAACAAGTAACCTTGGTGCTTTTGGTGTGTACTCTTTTGTGAGAATCATTCCACTAAGTCTTTCATAAAACCTGAGTAATTATCATCTAACCTCTGTGGAGTAGTATGAAGATTAACTAATTAAAGACTATGAAGTTCTTAAAGATTAAAAAAAAAGTACTATTGTAGGAGGGCATTGACAAAAACTCATTAAACTAAACTAGAAATCTATTAAGGCCCTTAAATGGACTTGATTGAAGGATTAGTCAATAAATTATAAAGTAACAGAAAATCCACTTTAATGTATGCATTTTACAGTGGATTGTTGAACTTAAATCAGTTCATCATTGCTTGCTTGGTGACATTGCAAAATGTTTGAATCCTTGAGGGAAATGCTAAATTTTCCCCAGATATATATGAATGGGGAAAATATAGGCATCTTCAAATGAGACAGAAATTGTTTTCCTTTTATTAGCTAATAAAAATAAATTATTTATTATTCTTTAATAATACACATTCTGATTTTTAAGGGAAGATAAAGGAAAAGGAGTACTTAAACGCTGTTTATTGTCACCCTGCTTATTTAACTTTTATGCAGAGTACATCATGAGAAATGCTGGGCTGGAAGAAGCACAAGCTGGAATCAAGATTGCTGGGAGAAATATCAATAACCTCAGATATGCAGATGACACCACTGTTATGGCAGAAAGTGAAGAGGAACTGAAAAACCTCTTGATGAAAGTGAAAGAGGAGAGTGAAAAAGTTGGCTTAAAGCTCAACATTCAGAAAANTTAGCTTGGACAAGGCACAGAGATCTCCCTCAAGTCTGGCCCTCCAGCCCCTCCCCCTGCCACAGGGACCCCTTCACCAGCAGGCACAGGGTTTTTAAATTCCCCCAGACAGGTATCCCCAGCCCACCAGTCATGGGAAGCCAGCTCACTGCCCTGGCTATCCCACCAGGCCACGTCAGCTGACCTGTCCAGCAAACACACAGCTCCAAGGCCCCAGACAGGTCACACAACACCCCCTTTCCTTCTCCTCCCTCTCAGCCGGCCACTCAGTCTCCAGTACCTGGCCCAGCCAAGGCCACGGGCATGGGGCAGTGAGGCCCACTGGGCCTCCCCTTTATCTCCACCTAAGAGGACCCCCACCCCAGACCCCAGCAGCTTCTCCCTTTGAAGGGCCTGTCCTCACCTACCCCCCAACCCCACCTTCCACCCCACCCCTGCTTGACCTGTCACAGGACCCTGAGATTTCTCTGTGAAAGGAAGAGACTGGAAAACACTTCTTTAGCAAACAAAAAGCCAACTTTCAAGACACAGCCTCTCAAAGACTCGAGGGAGCCGGCCTGGAGCCTTGTGGCTGGGGGTTGCTTTGTTTTGTGTGACGCGTGCCCTTCCCCAGAAGCCACAGGCCCAGACTCAGGCCTCAGGGGCTCCAGACAATATTGTGTGCTGAAGCGTCAGCTTGGCGCTTTCTCAATGCCGTCTCCAGGGGGGTGCCTCAAGGAGGCTCTGGCCAGAGGGCTTCCCATGCAGCAGAAGCTGGCTTGTACAACTCACACATTGCTCTCTAAGAAGGACTTTAAGGTGCCGTGTGCCCTTGTGCTTCCTACACCTGCCACGGCCTGGACTTTGCTGCTTGTCAGCTGGAACTCCACACAGGAATCGATCTCCACACCAAAAGATTTTCAGACACGGTCATCAGAGCCTGCTGGTTACCCCTTAATACTTGTGCTCCTCCCCTCCTTCCTAAGCAATAGAGCCTCCATGGATCAGTGGGAGCACAACCAGCCAGGGTCAAGACTACACCTCCCAGCCCCTTACAGTGACACGTGGCTATACCACATCATGCTGACTGACAGTGTGCAAGAGGAGATGTGTGCAGTTTTAGGAAATAATACTGGAGGAAGCAGTGGACCCTGCTTCCTCCCTCCTACAGATTGGCTACGATGAAGATATGATGTCTGGAGGTCAAGCAGCCATCTTAGCCCATGAGGGAGAAGCTTGTGCTGAAGGTGACAGAGCAGCAAGGCTGGTCTCTGATGATTACAGAACTGCCCTGCAAGCTCTGAGCTGCCCACTCCATGTAAGAGAGAAATGGAACTTCCTCCACCCTCAGCTGAACCTGGTCCTATCTACAGCGGGCCACATGGCATGACCACTGAAGGTGGTATTCCTGCAGAGGGAGCCCAGCTGAAGGCACCAGCCAAGGGGCAACATAGCCACTTCACTGGCAGCTGAGGGTGTGCCACCCCAAGGCTGCCCTGGCTTCACCCACATGGATCTGTTCCACAGGTGGAGCAGGCCTTTTCCTGTGTATGCTTTGGTTCCTTCTGAATTTTGAAACATGTGAATGAATTACCTATTCAAAATATAGATGGCTGAAATAAAAACAAAAGTGAAATGAGAGGTAAACACAATTCAAAACTGTGATTTTCTCAGAGTTAACAGAGCAGGGAGCAGGTGGGACTCTGGCTGGAGGAATAAGGGAATTTCAAGTTTGTCTATAACATTTCATGTGTTACAGATAGAAACAAGGCGCATCAAAGAATACCAATTGTTCGTGCCCATCCAGGGACGCCAAAAAAGAAGAAAAAAAAAAAGAATACCAATTGTCACTTCTGGGTGGTGGGCACAGGGCAGGGAGGTTGATGTATGTCTCTCAAAATGAAATCATCGTGAAAAGCCTGCACTCAGGCAGGCACCAAGCTCAGGCAACTCAGGCTTCAGACTCCTGATGCAGGAAGGAGCCAGGGAGACAGGCAAGGCCAAGGACTCCCAGCTGAGATGTGGGGCTGAGGGATGTGGGGTTTGGAAACTTTGCTTCACATCATTTTGCTGGATGATTCACGGAGCAGTCGCGATGGTCCCTGGTGTGGGCCCAGCCTGCCCACACATCCATTTGTCTCTTTCACTGAAGCTCCAAGTGTTCCCCCCCAGCCTCTCTTGACACCTGGAGTCAGGGGGCTCCTCACTACTGACCCTTGTGAGGGGACTTATCACCAGCCTATGGGGATAAAAAAAGTCCTGGCTCCCTGCCTGGCCTTCCTTTTCTCCTGCCTCCTGGCAGGGGCCTTGAGTAAACCAAGATCCCCACTTGGCCTTGGCCAGTGGTGGCGGGGGCAGGGCCACAGGTTCTTCCGTGAGGACCGGCTGGAATGGGGTGGTTGTCGCCTGAGGGTTTTCCCTTCTGCTAGGCTGCCCCTTTCCTGGCCTTTTGACTATGACAGCAGGTTTCCTTAGGACTTCGCTGCCTATGCCCACTGGTATTTCTGGGTTCCTGGCGGTTTCTGCTCCAACTCTGGGATACGTGAGGCAAAAAGGAAATTCAGGAACTCACTACAATGTCACTCCTTGGGTTTCAAAGTCCTTAGCTGTGTGTCTTCTTTTCTTTGCCATTTAGAGCCTCGATAGATAGATACATAAGAGAGATAGATGGGTTTCCCCACTGGCTCAGTGATAAAGAATCTGCCTGCAAAGCAGGAGCCACAGGAGATGCAGGTTTAATCCCTGGGTTGAGAAGATCCCCTGGAGGAGGACAAGGCAACCAGCTCCAGTATTCTTGCCTGGAGAATTTCATGGACAGAGGAGCCTGGCAGGCTACAGTCCATGGGGTCACAAAAAGCAACTTAGCATGCATGCATGATAGCTAGATATAATAGAAGGATATATAGATGATATATCCATCAATATATATTGTATACAACATATATAATATATATATTGTACATAATATATATTATGTACAATATATATNGCTCGTAGGTAGGTAAGAAAGGGGCTCCCCTGAGTGTGCCCCCATCCTCCCACCCCCGGCCATTCCTCACACGCTCCCCTTCCACGCCTTGCCCATGACTCTGGTTCTGAACCACCAGCCTAGGAACCAGTGTGGACATTGGACTCCCAGACCCTCTGCCTGCCAGCTTTGGGGCAGAACGCTGCTCTCACTGGGCTTCCCAGGTAGCACTGGTGGCAAAGAACCTGCCCACCAAAGCGGGGGACATAAAGACCCAGGTTCAGTCCCTGGGTCAGGAAGGTCCCCTGGAGGAGGGCATGGCAACCCACTCCAGTATTCTTGCCTGGAGAACCCCACGGACTTCGGAGTCTACAGGGTCGCAGAGAAGCAGACACAACTGAAGCTCGCACTGTGGCTGTCCCTCTGCTCTAAAATGAGGGCTCAGACTGGCGCTGAGACGCAGGTAGGCAGTGGCTGCCCGGAGCTCCCTGTGAGATGCTGCTTACAGCTGGAGAACCCGTGGCTCTGGGACAGAGAAGGTCAGCCCGAGGTCCCAGCGGCCCAGGCCCCATTCTCTGTCCAGGCCGCGTCCTCCTCCACATCCTGGAGCTTCCTGGAAGCAGCTCCTGACCTTGCTGCTTGCACTGGAATCCTCGCTTCGGGCCTGCCCATTCATGCCCAGAGACCCTGCTTCCAGGGCCATCCGCCAAAGGCCTCTCTCCACGTTGCTTCTCCCTGGGTGGAACCACAAGGGGACTGGGGGCAGGAGGCCAGCCTGGAGGTGCGGTCTGCAAGGCAGCCAGAGGTCTGGCACTTCTGAGAGTGACCACCTCTCACGGCTTCAGGGACTAGGACAGATGTGCCTCCCTTGCTTGTAGCCACGTTACAGATGCCCCCTTCTTTATCCCAGCTTATTCGGGCCAGGGCAAAACAAAGGGTAGAGGGTGAGCGGTGGGGCAAAACAAGCCTAGTTACCCCCAACAGAAAAGTGACTCTGCCTTAGGCCAGACCCCCCGGGGAGGTACCTCGTGGGGGCAAGCCACATGGGGGGCTGTGCTAGGTGTCTTGCACGCCATGTGTGTGCACATGCAGTTTCTGCTATAGGCCGAGTGACTCATGCCACGTACGTTACATGCTGTACGTGCCATATGCTATGCATACAGGATGCCCTCTGTTACATGTTAAACATGAGCACGTGTGTTTGTTGCATGCTGTATGTGTTTGTTGCATGCTGTATGTGTTTGTTGCATGTCGTGTTACACACTAGGCGTGTTATATGCCATGTGTACTCTGCAGCATGTACTGTACTATGTGTCACACGCTGTATGTGCTATACACTACGCCATATGTGCGCTATATGTTGCTGCTGCTGCTGCTGCTAAGTCGCTTCAGTCGTGTCCGACTCTGTGTGACCCCGTAGACGGCAGCCCACCAGGGTCCACCGTCCCTGGGATTCTCCAGCAAGAACACTGGAGTGGGTTGCCATTTCCTTCTCCAGTGCAGGAAAGTGAAAAGTGAAAGAGAAGTCGCTCAGTCGTGTCCGACTCTTAGCGACCCCATGGACTGCAGCCCACCAGGCTCCTCCGTCCATGGGATTTTCCAGGCAAGCGTACTGGAGTGGGGTGCCACTGCCTTCTCCAGCTATATATGTTACATGTTATGAAAAGTAAAAGTGTTAGTCGGTCAGCCATGTCTGACTTTGTTTGACCGCATGGACTGTAGCCCCCAGGCTCCTCTGTCCATGGAGTTCCCCAGGCAGAACACCGGATTGGTCGCCGTTCCCTTCCCCAGAGACCCTTCCCACCCCAGGCACTGAGCCCAGGCCTCCTGCATGCAGGCAGGTTCTTCACCACCCGAGCCACAGGGGAGCCCAGCACAGGACCGCTGTGTGTGTTTCCTGCTGTATGTCGCTCACTGCATTACATCCCACATGTTACGTGTTATATACCATACTCTGCTACACGTTCTGTGTTGTGTGCTAACATATGCACACACTGGACTGCATATTGTGCATGATTACAGTATGTGTTGCATGTCATGTATTTTGTTGGTTTTTGTTGGACTATAGCTGGTTTATAATGTTCTGTTAGCTTCAGGTGTACAGCAAAGTGAATCAGTTATGCATATACAGATATCCGTTCTCTTTCAGGTTCTCTTCCCGTGCAGGTCATTACATAACATTAAGTAGAGTTCCTGTGCTCTACACTATGTCCTTATTAGTCACCTATTTTACATACAGTAGGGGCATGTTATGTCTTACACATGTGCATGTGCGGCTATGCATGTTTTCACTGTGTGTTATATGTGACATGTGCTGTGTGTTACACATTATACACCATGTGTGTTAATATGCAACTCCTCACAGACACTGGTAGTGTCCTCCAGTCTCCCCGGAGGAGGGGCCTCAGGCTGCTGCCTACTGTGCCCTCCCTGACGCTGAGATCCCTTTACTCCCAACTCTGCCGGCCAAGGTACTGTCACATGGCAGCCGATCAGGCCCACAGGGGCTGCCTGCTCCTAGCCGGGCCTGGGGAGAACCCGGCCCACAGCAAGTCCCCGCTGTGCTTTTGTAGATCAGTGACAAAGGAAAGTACATCATTTCTTTATCCGTTCTCCTGTTTTAGAACACAGAGTTGTTTCTAAGCTTTAATTATTTATAAATGCACTTGCTGTTAAACTACTTACGTGAAAAATGTTGCTGTTTCTCTTGGGTAAATACCAAAGAGTGGTATTCTGAGCCAAATAAAAGTGCATTTTAACTTTATAACAAACTTCTAGTTTGTTTTTTTTTAAAAAGCTTTCAGTTTTCAAAATGTTAGAACTAATTTCCCCACACATTCCACATCTTGCCAACCTTTGTTGATGTCAATCATTTCCATTTTCATCATTTTAGCAGTGGAATAGTGATATCTCATGTGGCTTTTAATTTTTATTACCCAGATAAGTAATGATGTGGGGTACATTTTCATAGGCTTGTGGATTGGGAATCTTCTTTTGCAAAATGTCTCTTTTGCTCACTTTTAAAATTTGTGTTGCCTTTTTCTTTTTTAATCTGTCAGAATTATTTATGTCTTCTTGATAGGAATCCTTTGTCAGATGTATGAATTCTGGATATCTTCCCTAAGCCTTTGGCTTGATTGTTTATTCTTTTGCTGACAACAACATCTCAATTTTAATGAAGTCTAAATCATTAAATTTTTGTTGGTTTTGTGGCTAGTGTTTTTTGGTCTTTTGGCCAAGTAAATGTAAGCATAAATGTTATATTTGACTTCCAGGAAACCTCCTTTAAAAGGACAGAGCCCTGCATCTTTCTTTCCTCTGGAAAGGTTGTATCTAGAACACAGATGTGATGGCTGGAGCCCCAGCCGCCATCTCAGACAATGAGTGATTTTGAGAATAGGAGCCACAGAGAGACAGAGCCTGAGACACCACGAAAGCACCATACTGGCCCTAAAACTGTCTACTTCCTGACTTCTTCTATATGAGACAGACTGAGTGTCCTGACTGTCTGCTATGAGTGCAAACCTTGCAGCACCATAGATATGATTTTGTTGTTCAGTTGCTCAGTTGTGTACAGCTCTTTGCAACCCCCATGTACTGCAACATGCCAGGCTTCCCTGTCTTTCACCATCTCCTGGAGTTTGCTCAAACTCATGTCCATTGAGTCAATGATATCATCCAACCATCTCATCCTCTCTCACTCACTTCTCTTCTTGCCCTCAATCTTTCCCAACATCAGAGTCTTTTCCAGCGAATTGGCTTTTCACATCAGGTGGCCAAGGTACTGGAGCTTCAGCTTCAGCATCAGTCCTTCCAGTGAATATTCAGGGCTTATTTCCTTTAGGATGGACTGGTTTGATCTCCTACCTGTCTGAGAAACTCTCAAGAATCTTCTCCAGCACCACAGTTCAAAAGCATTGATTGTTTGTCACTCAACCTTCTTTATGGCCCAACTCTTACAATACGTGACTACTGGAAAAGATAAGATAGGGGAAGATTCTTGAGATTGTTGAGCCCCTGGGGGAGGTCAGGCCAACCAAGCCCCAGGCTTAACAACAAGTTGTACATATACAAGTTGTACATGACAAAACAAGCAGCATTAACGTGAAACCAGAGCTGCAATTTGCTCACAGATTGATGATGGTATCAGTTTAAATCCTGGTCTTAGAATTCTAAGAGGAACCCTGAACCGTAATTTCTGAAGTGTCTTCAAAAGAGAAGTGCTGAGAGTGGATGTGCTGCCTAGAACGTTCCTCCAGTTGTACCAGGACACCAGACTTCCCAGAGCTATTGAAGTCTGGATGTTGGTCAAAAATTTGGTGATGTATCCTCTGCTGTTTCTTCTTATCTTTTCTTTTAATGTTAGTATATTGGAAGTAAGCTAAATAATTCTCTAGTAAATATTGGTATTATTTATTTGTACATAACAAGTGGCTTATTTTGTTAACAAATACTTTGAGCATGAGATGAAAGTGAAAACTTTCTGCAAAACGTTCCTGTCAAATAACACCTCCCTCGTGCCCAAATTGTTGTGAAAACCAAATAAGACCATGGACCTCAAAGGGCCTTGTCCATTGCATCCAGCCACATTTCGGGCATCATTGTGGCACAGCATGGGGGTTCTGTCCCACCTCAAGGCCACATGCACAGCCTTGGCCCTCGGAGCCTCGCAATGAGCCCAGATCAAGGCCGAGGCCCCCTCACCACCTGGAGCTTGTATGTTGAAACCGTAAGCGCCACACTGTATTTGGGAAAGGGTCTTTAAGGAGATAACTAAGGGGAAATGAGGTCACACGCGTGGGGCCCTAACCCCATAGAACTGGTGTCCTTGAAGAAGAGAAGACACACCAGGGATGTGCACCCGCAGAGCAAAGGCCCACACCGGAAACGGTGAGAAGACGGCTGTCTGCAAGTCACAGAGAGAGGCCTCAGGACAAACCAAACCTGCACACACCTTGATCTTGTACTTCTAACCTCTGGAACTGTGAGAAAGAAGATTCTACTGCTCAAGTCACAGTCTGTAGCATTTTGCTGCCAGCCCTCACAGACTGAGGCAGTGCCTGGGCAGCCTGAGCTCTGAACTGTTGGGGTGGCCGGCATGGCAGTGAGTGAGGTGTCTCCAGAGCATAGCCTCATTCATGCCCAACAATTTGGGCACAGGTCATCTGGGGTCACACTAAATGTTGTCATGAAGACACTCAATTAGCCCGATGGAGAAGCACACTCGGAAAGACCAAGACCCCCAGCCAGCAGCCAGCCCCACACTGCCAGCCATATGAGGTCACCATGTGCAATGGGGAACCTCCAGCCCAGGTAGCCTGCAGATGACTGTGGCCCCAGCTGTCCGCTGACATCAGGTGGAAACTACCCAGCTGAGCCTTCCCCAAATACCTGATGCGCAGAGTCTGTGAGCATGAGATACAGTTGTTTTACACCACTTACATCAGGCCTGTTGATAGTCCCATCTGCCATTCTGCCATGATCATATGGTAAGCATGCCCTGAATTACATAAAAAATCTATATGTATGTGTGTGTAAATAAATGTGTGTGTGTGTGTGTGTTTAAAACACTTTACAGAAATGTGTAAGACAGGGTTTCTTTTAATCATTTTTCTTCTTTGCTTGACTCCACATATGGCCCATCTTGTCCCATCTCATCTCCCACCTGTCCTATATTATAATTTTATTCCTTCTCCATATTCCCCCCTTATTTGTGTGTAATAATAATCGAGTACACTTACACATTTTCATACATATAGACATCTGTATATCTGTACAGTTCATGTCCTACTCTCTGGAACCCCATGGACGGCAACATACCAGGCCTCCCTTCTATCATCAACTCCCAGAGCTTACTCAGACTCATGTCCATCAAGTCGGTGATGCCATCCAACCATCTCACCCTCTGTCATCCCCTTCTTCTCCTGCCTTCAACCTTTCCCAGCATCAAGGTCTTTTCCAATGGTAGAGGATTTTGGCAAATTTCTTTTACAAAGAGGGATCCGGTTTCACTTTTCTGCATCTTGATTTTTCTCACTCAGTGATATCCTGTAGAGATCTCTGTGAAACCTTCTGTTAGAGCATCACTGGATCTTTTCCATGGCTGCTTCATGTTCCACATGAGGAAAGCACATCCTCTCTGTGTGCACAGCTTTCACCTGCTGCGCACCAACTATTATGATGGCCCAGAGTGGCTGCTGGGCTTGATGTATTTTAAATTTTAACAGATGCAGCCCAGCTGTTTTACAGGAGGCCTGATATCCAGTAAGACCTGTGCTTTTTCTTGCTGTGGACACTGGCACCCAGTGTGCAGGGCTGTTACAACTACACAGGACCAGCCTGCTCCAGCTCCCCACATGTTCCACAGGTATGCACAAAGCCTTCTGCGAAACCACATCCCATTGTTTCTTCAACTTTCCTCATGCATGCATGCATGCTCAATTGCTCATTCATGTTCGACTCTCTGTGACCCCATGGGCTGTAACCCACCAGGCTCTACTGTCCATGGAATTTTTCAGGCAAGAATACTAGAGTGGGTTGCCATTTCCTACTCCAGGGGATCTTCCCCACCCAGGGGTTCAATCCAAGTCTTTGGCATCACCTGCATTGGTGGGCAGATTCTTTACCACTACGCCACCTGGGAAGCCCCTCAACTGTCCTCAGGCCCAGCTAAACTTCATCAGAGGATCAACACCACTTCACTTCAGTTCAGTTCAGTCACCCAGTTGTGTCCAACTCTTTGCGACCCCATGAATCGCAGCACGCCAGGCCTCCCTGTCCATCACCAACTCCCGGAGCTCACTCAGACTC
>SJYQ01104640.1:0-41009 GCA_006410935.1 Redunca redunca
CGGTAACAGCACATCTCATTTGGAGCTAGTCACATTTCTAGTGCTCAAGAGTGACATGTGGCTACTGACTACCACACCAAATGGATAGTGGATTGCTTAGCTGCTTTTCAAAAATTGGCTTTCTCTGACTAAGTGTGTTTCAGATTATCAGCTGAAAATGTCCTGTCTGTCTGTGGCCTCATCTCAAACGTAAGGCAGTTTCATCAGTTGATTTCTTAGGCTCTTTCTGGGTATAAGATTTAAGGACTCTTGAGGCAGCTGACAACTATGCTTTCATTGAGTATCACTTTTGCTTCTCTAGGAATGTTTTAAGAGATTTTGGATGATTTGTTTTAAAATAACAGATATTAATGATGATGTTCTTTTAATCTGCTTTTTCTGCTTTGTGCCAGTATTTGTTATCATGAAGTTATATACTGCTTGTTCACTTGGTGGTTTCTTCCCTTCTCCCCAGTTTTATAGTCAGTTATAGAATATTTTTCTTGTACATTATAGACTAAGGATACAGTTTGTTATAGTAAACTGGGGAATCTGGATTTAATGACAAGAACCCACCTTTTCTTGACTTTGGGGATTGTGTGAATTACATGGTGACATTTCAGCCTGGGTACATATCAGTATAATAAAGGATAGGAAGGTCGAATATGATAGGATTGAGAAATAATGGTGTATATATAAGGACCACTAAGCAGAACAAGTCACCCAAGTGGAATACTCTGCTTTATCCTAAATATTTGTGTGCATTATAGGGTGTGTAACCGGAATATAGGGAGGTAGCTTAGAATGCACTTAACAGCAGGGATGTTGGCCCCAGATTAACAATTTGCATTGCAGAATCTTCAAAGGAATATTGGGAATTAAATTGACATTTTTTTTATATTTCAGAAGTTAGATAATTTCATCTAATCTAGAATGCCTTATGTTGTGTGTCTAAGTGAATGAAAGGAAATTGTCCTTTTGGAAAACATTACCTAGTACTTAGCTTTTAAAACTTAACATGAGTTTCAACATGGAGTCTCAGGCTTAGTGCAGTATTTGGTAGGATAACAAATTTAGTGGATGTAGCTAGATTACTGTGGTGATCATTTCACAGTTATACAATAACAAATTACCTAGTACACCTGGAACTAATACAGTGGTATATGTCAATTATACCTCCATTTAAAAAATTCAGCCCCTCTCAAAAAAGAAATTAAGATCTTAGATTAAAAGTAGGTTACTTTTGTTAGTAAAACTTAGTTATAGCCAAAAACTTAATTTTGTCAATTTCACATCAACTTAATCTTGATGGGGCAATCCATGGCTAAAAATAATGCCTATATTCTGTCAAAGGAATCAAAATACAATTGGAGAATTTGTATATGTATTTATGTTTAAATATTCAGCCATCATCATCAGATAATTTTATTAATATTCAACTGAGTGTGTGAAGGAAATTGTATTAAGTAGCCAGTGTTCTAATTTTGATTTGTTTATCAACAAGAGAAACCTGGTGATGAGACTAAAGGAAATACTTTGTTGTATTTGTATAAAAGTTTGACAAAAAACAATGAAGTTTAGTCACCTGTAAGATGGTATGGAGATGGAAATATGTAAAAAATAGAGCTTTATGAGCTACTTTGTTTATAGGAGTATGTAAATACAAAAGGTGGGATATTAGATTGCTGGAGAAAACAACATTTTAGCTCAGAATATCAAACTGTTAATAGATATTAAGCATGTAGAAAAGATAGGGTATGCCTGTGTTTGGACTAAGTAGGAAAATTGATAAATGCAAAGGTGGTATTGATATATTTTAATTAATATGTAGCCTTCAGAATGTATATTCAAATGTGTTTTTAATGCCATGGCAGTTAACATTCTTTTGGTTATAGACTTTTTTGAAGATGTGGCAAAAGCTGTGGAATTTTTTTTTTTAATATATATTTTTTAATGTTTTTTTTTATATGGAATCTTATATAGAGAAATTGTATATACAATTTCTGGTGGTTACTGAAGCTGGTTATGGATGCAGGTTAAGAACTCTGGCCAAAGTTGACTATACAAGTATATGAAACTATATGATGTCATACACTATCATTTACTAAGATATAAGTGGATATTAAAAGTGTTAGAAACTTTGATATAAATATAGACAAACATATAAATAAGTAGATTGCCTTTTCACTGCACATTTTAAATTGATGCAGCATGATTTAATTGAACATAAGTATTTTTGACTGTCACAAGTATACCCAGGAAAGTAAAATAACTGTCTCACTGTGCGCTGTGTTCAATTGTGTCCAATTCTTTGCGATCCTTTGGACTGTAGCCCACCAGGCTCCTCTGTCCATGGTACTTTTCAGGCAAGAATATTGGCATGGGTTGCCATTTTCTCCTCTAGGGGATCTTCCCAACCCAGGGGTTGAACTTGCACCTCCTGTGTTGCAGGTGGAGTCTTAGTTTTTTTAGTTTCTCAAATAGGTTTAATTTATTAAGAAAAATGGTTACCATTTGTTGAGTATGTCAGCTAAGATGTCATTAAGATAGATCACTAAGATGATCTGTGTATGTTCTAATCCTCAGAACAATCCTGTGAGGTGTGGATGTTAGGTTCCAACTGGAGATGAGAACTAAACCTCAAGGAGGTTATTTAACTTGAAAAAGAACACAGCAGTCAAGTAGTTGCTTGACCTGTAAACTCCTTTCCTGTACTGCCATGTTGCACAGAAACATTTTGTGCAAGTTGAGCTGAGACTTTTGGTCACTAGGGTATTTAATGGGGAGGGGAGAAGTTCAAGCTGCAGATTGAGGTAGTAAGTGAACAGGATAGAAAATGCATGTAAAGTTGTGTTACTGTTAGAAAAGGAAATACGTAAAAGGTCACATTCAGATAGTTTTAGCTGATAGTCTTCTCTAAGAATGTTTTAGAATTGTCTAATACTGATGGTTGTAGCTGAAAGTTATTGAGCATCCACTCTGCACTTGGTATACTTTGTGGTTTTTGTATTTTATTTCTAATCCCTCTTAACATCCCTGTAAGATTTGTCTGATTTTTATGAGTTGAAATAACAAAAGCCGAGAGATTATCACTTGATGTGTCTGAAGACAAGGTAAATGAGAAATCGGGATTCAAACTGGATCTCTTGATTCTGAAATATGCTTTAGAGGGAAAAGCTCAAGGAATGAAAACACACTAGTCAGTTACATAACTTCTTTTAGCCAAAGATTGTATAGTTGTGATCAGTGTGTATGTTAAGAGGTTTACTTAATCTTATTTCTTAGTGAACATTTCCATGGGTTCTTACAATCCGTAAATTCTAGTTTATGGATTGTAGTCTGAAAGCTTGCTTAACTAAACATTACCTCCTCTTTGCTATTAGATTTTAGTTTCCAAAATTTGCTGTAATCAGAGTTAATCTGAAAAACTGAAGATTGAAAACCATCAGTGGATCATAAAGTCAATATATGTGTATTATAATGTATAAAAGAGTAGGAGTTAGTGTTCATTTGTGAACAGTATTGATATTCGTATCTTACTGTATTAGTTTAGTATTTGGCTCCCCTGGTGGCTCAGTGGTAAAGAATCTGCCTGACAGTGCAACAGACCATGGGTTCAGTCCTTGGGTTGGGAAGGAGAAAATGGCAACCCATTCCAGTATTCTTGCCTGAAAAATCCCATGGACAGAGGAATCTGAAGTGTTGCAAAGAGTTGGACACAAATGAGCACAGCACAAAGAGTCAGACATGACTTGGTGACTAAAGCAACCGTAATACTAGTATTTAGTGTTACATATGTATAGACATGTATGTGTGAGTACTGTTTAAAAATACAAAATATTTTTCTTGTGAATTATGAATAGTGATGCTGCATAGTAGATACCTGTTCCCTGTGCTGCTCACCCATAAACTCCCAACTTATATAGTATGAAATTAGCAAGCCACACTTGCCAAGGTTGAAAATGAATACATTTTTAGATTCAGTGTTTATTTAATCTTAGATTCCTATGTTTGATGAAGATTCCGACAATTTAGATGAGAAAACTGGGCTGGGCTTGAGGGTTGTGGTAGAGGTATCAGCTGGTTTTACTGTTGGCTGTCATTTTAAAAGTAAGGACTATGCTGGTTCAGTATTCTCTCTTACTGATACTTGTATTTAAGATATGGCATTGTATATTGCATTATTACCCTTCATAGTAGACCTAAAATGAGAAGATAAATTTGTTCATTAATTTTCCAGATGGTAGATGTGAAACGGTGCTTCAGAAAGTTGTCTTTATGTAACTCCATGTGTGTGACTGTACGTGTACTTGGACATAGATTTTAAGGTATAAACTGGCTCTTTCAGAATAGACCTGCCATCTGAAAATGGGAAGTTGGCACCTGAGATCTGCTGAAGAGTAGAAGAACTTGATGCAGGGTTTTTTTTTAACCCCCACTGAAGTTAATAATGAATTTTTAATTTTAAAAATATATATTCAAAATTCATGTATTAGATTTTGAAAACTTTATTAAAAGTTAAGAAAACAGTGGATATGTATTCACATTTTCATGCCCATTACTTGTTATATTCTGCCAAAAATGGAATATTCTGCCAAAAATGGAATAGAGTGGGAGATGTAAACTGTTCTATTTCAGTTAACAAAGTTAACCCATGGACTGGTATTTGGGTTCATTCCTTGGGTTGGGAAGATCCTTTGGAAGAAAAAATGGCAACCCACTGCAGTATTCTTGCCTGGAGAATCCCATGGACACGGGAGCCTGGCGGGCTACAGTCCATGGGGTTGCAAAGAGTGAGACATGACTTAATACAACACATGCTGGTTCTGGAGAAAGATGAGTTCAGTTCAGTCACTCAGTCCTGTCTGACTCTGCGACCCCATGAATCGCAGCACACCAGGCCTCCCTGTCTATCACCGACTCCCGGAGTTCACCCAAACTCATGTGCATCGATTCGGTGATGCCATCCAGCCATCTCATCCTCTGTCATCCCCTTCTCCTCCTGACCCCAATCCTTCCCAGCATCAGGGTCTTATTCAGTGAGTCAGCTCTTCACATGAGGTGGCCAAAGTATTGGAGTTTCAGCTTCAGCGTCAGTCCTTCCAGTGAACACCCAGGACTGGTCTCCTTTAGGATGGACTGGTTGGATCTCCTTGCAGTCCAGGGGACTCTCAAGATCGCCAGCACCACAGTTCAAAAGCATCAGTTCTTCGGCGTTCAGCTTTCTTCACAGTACAACTCTCACATCCACACATGACCACTGGAAAAACCATAGCCTTGACTAGATGGACCTTTGTTGGCAAAGTAATATCTCTGCTTTTGAACATGCTATCTAGGTTGGTCATAACTTTCCTTCCAAGGAGTAAGCGTCTTTTAATCTTATGGCTGCAATCACCATCTAGTGGCTTGTAAAGCCTTGACTTTTTAGGGGCAGTTTTTTGCATGTTCATACCTGAAACATCATCTGGCCTTGTAGAATTGAAATAGGCTCAGATATGATAAGTTTGGAGATCTCAATAATTTGGAACAGGTTATTAACCTTATCGGCACCAGTTTCCACCTATGTGAAACAGCGATGATATGACTGTTAAATAAGATGGCAAACATGAAGGGGCTTAATGTTGGGCCATATGTATATCGAGGGTGTGGTAAATCTTTTCCCCTTACCATTACAGATGATTTAGTCCAATTAATTGATGTTACAGAAACCTTAGAAAAGCTTAAGTTACTTGCACGTGGCTTCAGTGGCAGTGAGTAGGCTGGGCCAGGGTTTGAACCTTGACTTGTTGACTCCAAATGCTGAGAACATTTCATATACAAGTTTTGTGTCTAATTTTCTAAGGACTATAACTATGAGTGGAATTAACTTTTTGATGAACTGCTAAACTTTCCAAAGGACCTGACCCATTTTACATTCCAACCGTAGTTGGGATCATAATTTCTCTATATTGTTAACAATGCTTCCTTTCTTTTCATTTTGTTTTGATTGTGGCCATCCTAGTGGATCTGAAAGTGCTGTCCCATTATGATTCAGGTTTCCATAATGAGTAATAAATGATGATGAGTGTGTCTCTGAACTTTTTGGCCATTTTTTGCTTACTGATCATATCTTTGGAGAAATGGCTATTCTTTATCCTTCTTTAAAATAAGTTATTCATTTTAAGTTACTTAAATATGGTGGGGGCCCAGATTTATTTTCTTGTGTGTGGGTATTCAGTTGTCCCAGCACTGTTTGCTGAAAATTACTCTTTCTCCATTGAATTGTTGTGGCACTCTTGTTGAAAATTGGTTGACCCAGTGTATAGGGGTTACTTTTGAACTTCAATTCTAATAACTTGGAGCTGTATGTCATAAAAATGGTTTTGATTATAGGTTTTGGTTGTTACTAAGTCACCACTTAGTTATTTTCCTTGACATTAAATTTGGTGCATTCCTTAACAAATCAAGAAATCTTGTGGTAGCTGTCTGTTAAGTATAAAGTCAGTAAATTGAGGACTGATGTTTAATATGATTTAGCTTTGTAAGATTTTTATTATCAAACTAAGCTGATCATATTGCTTAGTTCAGAGAGTATTGTACCAAAATGTTAAATAGCTTGATTCCTCACTTTGATCTTCATAGTGCCTTTCTTTGCCGGCATGGAATACATGAGTAGGTTAATTTAAAAATTAGAATCTCTGTATATTTTTTGCTGTTCCTTTAATCATGGGTTATGCATACTGTACAGAACTTTTGTGTTTTAGAGGATCTTCTGTTCCTCCTTTGTAATGGAGTTTTTGGGTTTCTCAAGGGAAGGATAAGAGTTCTGGTAACAAGAAAATTAAAGTTGATAAGTAAAGCAAGATGCAATAAAATCATGATTTCTGAATCTTATATGGATTCAGATAGCTAAGAATTTAGAATAATACTAACTAACTATAAGGAATAAAAGCACTGTTTAGATCATGAATATTGCTACAGTTTAAATTGCTGATTTTTGGAACGTTTGTTTCATTTCGACTTAGTTCACATTCAGTGAATGAAAGTAGTCTAATACTTTTTTTTTTTCTCCTTCAATCACACAGGAGAACCAGGATTACCTAGGAGAGAGCTTTCCTGTGGTGCCCAGCTCTGGTCCAGTTTCAGCTTTCTCCCTGGACATTCTCTTCACTGTGGGATGAGGTAGTAGGTTGTATAGTTTTAGGGTCACACCCACCACTGGGAGATAACTATACAATCTACTGTCTTTCCTAAGGTGATAGAAAAATCTGCATCCAAACAGCCTCACACAGTTGATAACTAATTGTACAGCATTTAAGATTGATTGTGTAAAACTGCTGTAGTGCAGCATTTCTTACTAGTGTTCAAGTTGCTGCTTATTTTAGAGACTAGACTGATTGGGGGTTGGGATGCTTTTCGATTCTCATTTCTGCATGTCGGAATAAGTGTATATTTTATTTTGATTGATGTTGATAATGCACCATAAAGAGATTGTAGTCTTCATTTCAGAAGAAAAGATTGCTCTATCAGAGTGAGGTAGTAGATTGTATAGTTGTGGGGTAGTGATTTTACCCTGTTCAGGAGATAACTATACAATCTATTGCCTTCCCTGAGGAGTAGACTTGCTGCATTTTGTTTTTGTCTAGATGATATTAAAACTCAGAAGAATTAATTTTGACATTGCTTTGTACTCAGCAGTTTACTTAAGTCCTTGTTAATAACATTCTCTGTTCAAGTATGGTGTACCTACAATAGACACAGTGATCTAGCATTTACATTTTTCACATGGTATATTTCAGAAATTTGAAATTGAGCAAAAATCTCAGAGTGGAGAAAGTATATGACTTTGAAGAAATCTTAATAGGATACCATGCATTTTTGTAATTGTGAATAAGTTAACTGTCCCTGGTACAGATGTCCAAGGTGAGATCCTAGGTGGGAAAGGTAAATACAAACTGGAAGAGTACTGTCTGAGCTAAATTGAAATCAGTTTGATTATGATTCAATCCCCAATTTGACCTTAGGCATTGTTGTAACTACTGTTGCAGTGATATGTTGATTTGGACATCTTCACTCTCTAGCCTAGAGAAGGAGAAATGGTTTCTTGGGTTCAGCTCTTGTTCCCTTTTTAAGTCCTTAAGATGTCAGCTTTGCCCTGGTCCCCCAAACCTGAAATGGGCCTTCATTCACAAAGGGAGGTCCTCTGAAGCTTGTCAGTTTAGAAAGTCTATAGTTGTTTTAAAGAAAATGTGAGGATAATGCTTGAAAGGGATGTTTGAATTTTAAACACCCTTGATTAGCTTTTTTTCTAATGACTATAGTGGAACTTTAGGACTTTTCTAAAAAAGTCCCTGTTTCAGCTTTTTTCCAATGGCCAAGTCATATGCTACCTTGAGAGTGAGTGAAGTTGAGTTGTTCAGTCGTCTCCGACTCTTTATGATCCCATGGAGCCTACGAGGCTCCTCTGTCCGTGGAATTTTCCAGGCAAGAGTACTGGAGTGGGTTGCCATTTCCTTCTCCAAGGAAATGCTACCTTGGGCCCTTATAATCAGCTAACGCTCCCTGTTTTAAGTGCTTACCATTTGTTTTATTTTGGGAGAAGAGAAAGAGGCAAAGTGTAGGTGAGAGAGAGATCACCTCTCCCCAAATATTTCCATCTATCATGAATCTTAGTATCTTAGGCAGTCACTGTACAGTGCTTGAGGCTGCAGGACCTTTGCATGAGAGAAAACATCAAATTCTCTCCTGGATGGGTCCAAACCAGGTGATTTACCCTGGGTCAGATTTATGTTTTTTTAGTTCATCCCTGGCATACATATAGATGGAAACCTGCATGGTTCCGGAATTGGTCTTCAAACTAGACATAGACATGTTGGGTAGAGGGCCTTTTATAGTCATTGCCTTTTGGTGTGCCAAAGAAAAGTGGGAATGTTCGAGAAATTTTTGGCAAGTTGTTTTTGTGGGTGACCAGTACATGTGCCTCCAGAATGGATATCATCACAAGTTTGCAATTGGAAATTTAAGTAATACCTAAGGTCTGGTGAAAAATGAATTTATATCTTTTGTTATTACTCAGGGACACATTTCATACCCTTTTTGGTCAAGGCTAGCAATTGAATCAAATGATTGAGTACTACGTTTTTTAAAACATTTAAAAGTACCTTATGGTACAGTGAGACAATCTCAGAAAGCTTGTTTTTGATGGTGACAAAAACCATGATCAGAATTTGCTTCTGGTTACTGTATGTCAAGGGTCAAAACCCCAAATAACTTGGGCCTAGAAGTGACTCGTTGTAACTAGGAGACAGCATCTAAAGGGGACACACTGTAAGTTAGTTTGCTTCCCTTGACAGTGGTGAGGAGGATTTATACATACTGTCATCTCATTTTCTAGTTTATCCAAAGAGGTGGAGAGTTTATGAAATTATGTTTAAATTTTAGTACTCTGTTAAATGTTTTGAAAAGTCTGTGGCACCAACTTTTTGGTTTTTGGCTGTATTGCCTGAGGGATTTTAGTTTCCCCACCAGTGATTGAACCTGGGCCCTCGACAGTGAAAGCATGGAGTCCTAACTAATGGACTGCCAGGGAATTCTGGCCAGTAACTTTGTAAAAGCTATCAGTGAGTGAATTCTAACTGGTTTTAATTTGAAATAAACCCCCCAAAATATGGCCTAATTTAACAGGTTAATTTGAAGTCCATCTACTAAGTAGAAGACCAGCAAGAAAAAAATGGGTTCCTAGGAAGAGGTAGTAGGTTGCATAGTTTTAGGGCAGGGATTTTGCCCACAAGGAGGTAACTATACGACCTGCTGCCTTTCTTAGGGCCTTATTATACCACGGTAACCGGTTTCCTTGGTACCTTGTTTTGGTGTAAACACTTCTTCCTGGAGAGTTTCTCACGAATGAAAACATTGCTGGCATACCAGAGAAGCAGTGCTTGCTTTAGTGATTTATAAACAGCAGCATCATATGAACATCAACTACTGAGAATTTAAGACTTGTGAAATACAGTTGCTCATGTAATCCCGTTTTGGGGTTGCTGAAAAGTTTGGGAAAGCATAGTTTTGTTTTTGGTCGTGTTCCCTTTTCTGCTCAAGACACTGTCAGCTGTGGCCCCCTCTATGACTCTTTATCCAGAAGGCATTTAATGAAACTTTTGAAATACTCTGCTTTTTCCTACACTGTATTTATGAATTGCTAGTTTTTTTTTTGTTGTTTTCTGGACTTCAGATTTGGAGCACTTAGGGGTGGTATTGCATGGTGTGGGGATCCATCATTGCATTGAGCACCCATTCTGGTATATAATTCTGTGATTGAATCAGTCTAATATGTGCAAGGACTGGAAGGTCAACAAAAATGAAAGGTTATATATACATATTTTATTAAATATCTAATAAAAATAATACTTCTAAAACTTGTGCTTTTAAATCATTCTTAACCATCCTTTCAAAATTAGATACAATTTTTTATTTGTATTTAGATTTAAGGTCTGTTAAAGTACTTAATTTTTTTCTTTGCAGTAATTTGCTGATTTTACTATTCACAGATGTGGATTTGTGAAGCTAACTCCAGCTGTACCCTACTCTGATTTTTGGAAATGCTTTTGTCTTTGTAGTAATTAAATCTGCTTAGGACATTCTACTTTCTTGAAATAATTCTCATTCTAGTGAGTCTTCTAAAGTAGACACACTACCTTGTTCATTATCCCTCCTCATTTCTCCAGCCTAGTTCAAATACTTAACCATACTGGGGAGCGGCTTAAAATTTTTTCAGGTAATCTGAACAGTAATATGTTTAAAAGACTATCGGGTCAGTGAAGTTTCCCATCCTGTTTCCAGTTCTTCAGAGAATGATACAGTGGAAGCAAGGTCAGGAGGTATAAGCATGTTCCACACCTCTGACCAATTGGGGCTTTAATTTCCTCTGTAAATTGATTTTAATATTTCACAATTTCCCTAATTTTGCTTATAAAGCTATTCTAAATGAACTTTAACCCTCTTATTAAAATGTTTGGGTCACACCAGCCAACCTTCATTTTTCCCCTATATCCCATTGAACTTGATTTTCCAGATTGTTTTTTCTTGTGCTTCCTATTTTGCCTCCTGTGGTTGGGATCTCGGTGGGAGGTGAGCTGGAAGGGGCCTCCTGGGGATTGGACGTAGTGCCTTCAGAAAAGTTTGATGGTTGAAAAGGCACATGGAAAGTGTTTAACATGGAGAAATTCAAAACCACAATTGGATATCCCCTGACGTAAGTCAAAACGGCTATAAGCAAAACTACAAATAATAGATGGTAGAGAAGTTATGGAGAAAAGGGAAACCTACATTGTTGGTGGTGGTGTTAATTGCTTCATCCTCTATGGAGAACAGTATGAATGTTCTTTAAAAATAGCTACCTTATGGATCCAGCAGTCCCACTCCTGGACATATATCTGGAGGAGGAAAAACTGAGAAAGGTACAAGCCCCCTAGTGTTGAAAGCAGCACTGTTTACAATAGCAAGGACATGGTAACAACCCATCAGTTGGTTTAAGGTGTGTGTGTATGCAAACACAATGGAATATTACTCATTAGAAAATGAGATTGTCATGTGCAGCAACATGAATAGACACACAGAACTAAGGTGAAGTCAGATAGGATACCACTGATATATGTGAAAACTAAAGATAATACAAATGAATCAACATATAGCACTCAGAATTTTTAATTACAGATTATTCCAGAGAGGAAGTTGGGGGATGATGGCAAAGAGATATGTATACAAACTATACATAAAATACATATACAATAAGGATTTACTGTATAATGCAGGGAACTATATTCACTATCTTAAACATATGAAAAACAAATCACTGGTGTATGCCTGAAGCTGACACAATATTGTAAATCTACTTAAAAAAAGTTTGGCTGTTGGCCCACCTGAGGGAAGCAGGTGTATTAACTTCCTGGGATTCATAACTTAAAATTTTGCTGTATTTTTTGGGATAAAATTTTGTTTTTGTGAAAGGATATTTTTTCTGCAAGAGAATCTATGGGTGGAGTAATTGAACTGCTGTTAACATCAGGAACTTAAGATAAATTTTCATTTCAAATATGGTTACCCAGTGCTAGTAAGGAAGCTTCATGGTTGCTGCCTAGGTTCTTTCTAGCTTTTCTAGAAAGATGTGTTTGAACTCTAGCACATGGTTTTCATTCTTAAGGTCTCTGTCACGATGACTGTTATTAATGCCATCACCCCTCTTTCAGGCAGGAAGACATAAGGGGAAGGGCAAGAACATTTCAACTGCCAAGCCAGTTTGAAGAGTGTTCCAGTGACACCAAGTAGTGACTCCTTTGTGAGTCATCAGTTGGTGCTGCAATACACTACTCTGGTTCCAAGTAAGGCAGGAAAGTGACTTAACAGACCAGTTTTCAGACTGAGCAGCTAACAGCAGAGGAAATTAGGAAAAACAGTTGACATAAAGACTAATGGGTTCTGTTCCACCACTGACTGACAGGCTTGAAGAGAAGTTTCAGTAGAAATGGAAAGATTCAGTCAGAAGGGACTTTTAAGGTGAAAGCTGGTTAGGAACCAGCAGGGACCTTATGATATATATATATACTCCTACCACTGGGCCTGGTGCAAAATTAGACCTAATAAAGTTTTTTTTTTTTCTTTAAACTTAAAGCTAAAGCAGCTTCACGTTCACAGCAAAATTGAGCAGGAAGTAGAGTTATAATGCACTATGTCTCCATCCTGACCACAGCAGTACATTTAATAATGCATGTTTTTGTGTTACCTTTGAAGTTCTTCCACCATTATAATTAGGTTAAAAGGCTTAGCTTAGTGCACCATGGTAAGTACATAACTCAGCAATGACCACAGGACAGATTATTGGCTTTGACTGCCAAAATGGCCTCTGGAAAATTTAATGCCAGAATTAAATGACTTTTGTAATTTTGCATAAACTTGTCTAAAGCTAAACCTGGATGACTGTTAATGAGTTGCATAATGGCAACAGAGCAGAAGAAAATGGGTAATAAACGTTCCACCCCAAGAGGTTTACCAGCAGGTAAGGAGGGAATGGTGATAGGATGAGATGGATGGATAGCATCACCGACTCAATGAATATGAGTTTGAGCAAACTCCAGGATATTGTGAACGACAGAAAAGCCTGGTGTGCTGCAGTCCACGGGTTCACAGAGTCAGACATGACTTAGCAAACTAAACAAAAAGGAGGGAATGGGACTGCAGTTAGACCTCGGTGAGTGCTGGAGAAATGGTCCCTGTGCTTAGTGCTCTGGGATGGGTATGGTGGGATTCCATAAATGGATTAGGGTGGGTATCCAGGATCAGGCAGTTGCAAATTTCCCGTTCCCTACAGGGTAGCTTGGAGACCTGTAGGGAAGACTACAGCCTGATAACCTCATCAGTAAGGGTTGCAGGGGTGCTGTGGCTATCAGTGGAGGTGCTGTGAAACACCCAAATGATTTCCAGGAGAACCTCAGAAGTTCCTGAACTATGGATTCTTAGGAAAAGTGCCTTACTTCTTGGTGTAGGGGTAGACCAAGAGCTGACCATTCAGATGAAAGGAGTGGAGAGGGAGGGTTTCAGAAGAGGAATTTTTCTGAAGGAGAAACTGCCTTGTATTGGACCCTGCTGCTTTGAATGTGATTGTGTGATGACCAGAGCTACTCTAGACAGCTTGAGACCACGGGGAAGGAGGGAGGTCATTGCCAACCCAGAATTCTGACATCCTTGAGCCTGTTGAGACTGTCCTCATTTGCCCACCTCCATACCTCTAGTTCTGTGAGAAGAAGAAACTATCCCACAGTGAGTGAGTGAATATGCTCTTAACAGAGAAGTCAAAGGAAAGCCCTTAAGTATGTGTCAGTCAGAAAGAAGTGAAGGTGTTCACTCCTCTTTCAAGCAGACCATCAACCGGGAAGGAGTTTTGTGGCTGGGTTAGGATGATAGACGCTGGATCTCTGGTATCTGGAGACCATGGTAGGACCCTGAACAGGAGCATGACATGCTATGGGGAAAAGTCTATAATGTCAAAGACCACGTTTCAGAAACCTAGATTTTAGAAGTGACAGTGTGCAAGGACCAAGTTAAGACAACGTGGACCAGAAACCACTTCCTGGTGCTGAGATGTCAGCACCTTGGAAACAGATCACCTTCAATGAAAGTGGGTCAGGGAACAATCCTGAGCTTGGTAGACTATTAAAACTGCTTTAAATAAAAATAATTAGAGCTTTCTGTTAGAAATGAGAGTGTTTTGACTCAGAAATTGAAAAATAAATTGTTACACTTTATGCTTTTGAATGGTAACAGCAGTTCTCTTCCAACATAGTATTGGAAGCCTTAGCCACAGCAATTAGACAAGAAGAAAATTTCTTATATATATATAATATCCAAAGCTATCCTGAATAATTCATCAGTAGTTAAAGTAGAAGCACACAAACTCACACCTAAATTAAATGCACATATACCTTTGGGGGGGCCTTCCCAGGTAGCTCAGTGGTAAAGAATCTGACTGTCAATGCTAGAGATGCAAGAGAAGGTGAGTTTGATCCCTGGGTTGAGAAGATCCCTGGGAGGAGGTCATAGCAACCCAGTCCTGTATTCTTGCCTGAAAAATCCCATGGACAGAGGAAACTGGTGGCCTGCAGTCCATGCAGTCACACAGCTAGAAGGGGCACACACACAGCTTTAGGGCACATCACGTACAGTCAACATGGTCTTCCAGAAGAGACTCTTGGTTCAGAAAAGTAGCCACTGAAGCTAAGTCTGAGCATGGCCTGTCATCTCTCTAACTTATTTGATAGGAATCATAATAATCTACCTCATAGAGATCATTTGATGAATGAAATAATTACGGAGCATATTTTCTAAGATATGGGAACAATAAGTTGTAGCTAAATTTTCAACCTAACACACATTAAAAGTTATAAAAACTGATCTCTAAGGAGAAATTTGAATCTGCTCTGAGAGATCACAAAGAATTAACAAAGTGCTTAATGCTGTTAAAAAAGTGAATATAAAATAAGATCAACAGAGGACAATGTATTACATAAGGCCTACTGCTTATTTACAGAAATAGGAGAGCATAGAGTAGCAATAGAACTTAGTTTTACCTTTACTTAGCATATTTTTAAGTTAATTCACTGTAACATACATGAACATTCCTTTTTACTGCTGCATATTATTCTATTGTATGGGTATATCACATTTAGATGATTGTTTAGTTGATTTTCGGATTTTTTTTTTAGATTTGGGTTTTTTTGACTGATGCTACTATAAACACTATGTACCAGTCTTTCTATGGACATCTGTTTTCATGACTCTAGGAGAAATATTAACACCAAGGAGTAGAATTGCAAGTCAGGAAACACCTGGAGTAACAGGCAAATTTGGCCTTAGAATACGGAATGAAGCAGGGCAAAGACTAATAGAGTTTTGCCAAGAAAATGCACTGGTCATAGCAAACACCCTCTTCCAACGACACAAGACAAGACTCTACACATGGACATCACCAGGTGGTCAACACCGAAATCTGATTGATTATGTTTTGCAGCCAAAGATGGAGAAGCTCTATACAGTTTAGCAGAAACAAGACCGGGAGCTGACTGTGGCTCAGATCATGAACTCCTTATCGCCAAATTCAGACTTAAATTGAAGAAAGTAGGGAAAACCACTAGACCATTCAGGTATGACCTAAATCAAATCCCTTATGATTATACAGTGGAAGCAATAGATTTAAGGGACTAGATCTGATAGACAAAGTACCTAATGAACTATGGACTGAGGTTGGTGACATTGTACAGGAGACAGGGATCAAGACCATCCCCATGGAAAAGAAATGCAAAAAACCAAAATGGCTGTCTGAGGAGGCCTTACAAATAGCTGTGAAAAAATTGAAAAGCAAAGGAGAAAAGGAAAGATATTCCCATTTGAATGCAGAGTTTCAAAGAATAGCAAGGAGAGATAAGAAAGCCTTCCTCAGTGATCAGTGCAAAGAAATAGAGTAAAACAACAGAATGGAAAAGACTAGAGATCTCTTCAAGAAAATTAGAGATACCAAGGGAACATTTCCTGCAAAGATGGGCTTGATAAAGGACAGAAATGGTATGGACCTAACAGAAGCAGAAGATATTAAGAGATGGCAAGAATACACAGAACTGTACAAAAAAGATCCACGACCCAGATAATCACGATGGCGTGATCACTCACCTAGAGCCACACATCCTGGAATGTGAAGTCAAGTGGGCCTTAGAAAACATCACTACGAACAAAGCTAGTGGAGGTGAAGGAATTCCAGTGGAGCTATTTCAAATCCTGAAAGATGATGCTGTGAAAGTGCTGCACTCAATATGCCAGCAAATTTAGAAAACAGCAGTGGCCACAGGACTGGAAAAGGTCAGTTTTCATTCCAATCCCAAAGAAAGGCAATGCCAAAGAATGCTCAAACTATCACACAATTGCCCTCATCTCACTCGTGAGTAAAGTAACGCTCGAAATTCTCCAAGCCAGGCTTCAGCAATACATGAACCATGAACTTCCAGATGTTCAAGCTGGTTTTAGAAAAGGCAGAGGAACCAGAGATCAAATTGCCAACATTCACTGGATCATGGAAAAAGCAAGAGAGTTCCAGAAAAACATCTATTTCTGCTTTATTGACTGTGCCAAAGCCTTTGACTGTGTGGATCACAACAAACTGTGGAAAATTCTTCAAGAGATGGGAATACCAGACCACCTGACCTGCCTCTTGAGAAACCTATATGCAGGTCAGGAAACAACAGTTAGAACTGGACATGGAACAACAGACTGGTTCCAAATAGGAAAAAGAATATGTCAAGGCTGTATATTGTCACCCTGCTTGTTTAACTTATATGCAGAGTACATCATGAGAAATGCTGTGCTGGAAGAAGCACAAGCTGGAATCAATACTGCTGGGAGAAATATCAATAACCTCAGATATGCAGATGACACCACCCTTATGGCAGAAAGTGAAGAGGAACTAAAACGCCTCTTGATGAAATTGAAAGAGGAGAGTGGAAAAGTTGGTTTAAAGCTCAACATTCAGAAAACGAAGATCATGACATCTGGTCCCATCACTTCATGGGAAATAGATGGGGAAACAGTGGAAACAGTGTCAGACTTTATTTTGGGGGTCTCCAAAATCACTGCAGATGATGATTGCAGCCATGAGATTAAAAGACGCTTACTCCTTGGAAGGAAAGTTATGACCAACCTAGGTAGCATATTAAAAAGCAGAGATATTACTTTGCCAACAAAGGTCCATCTAGTCAAGGCTATGGTTTTTCCAGTGGTCACGTATGGGTGTGAGAGTTGGACTGTGAAGAAGGCTGAGCACCGAAGAATTGGCTTTTGAACTGTGGTGCTGGAGAAGACTCTGAGAGTCCCTTGGACTGCAAGGAGATCTAACCAGTCCATCCTAAAGGAGACCAGTCCTGGGTGTTCATTGGAAGGACTGATGCTGAGGCTGAAACTCCAGTACTTTGCCACCTCATGTGGAGAGTTGACTCACTAGAAAACACCCTGATGCTGGGAGGGATTAGGGGCAGGAGGAGAAGGGGACAGCAGAGGATGAGATGGCTGGATGGCATCACTGATGATGCACGTGAGTCTGGGTGAACTCCAGGAGTTGGTGATGGACAGGGAGGCCTGGTGTGCTGCGATTCATGGGGTCACAAAGAGTCAGACACGACTGAGAAGGTGACTGAACTAACTGATGATAAGGTTATGTTTAAGCTTCTAAGAAACTGCCAGTTTTCTAAAATGTTTGTACCATTTTACATTCTCAGCATCAGTATATGAAGGTTCTAGTTTCTTTTCATCCTCAAGTCAGACATTTCAGTTGCTCAGTTGTGTCTGACTCTGTAACCCCATGTACTGCAGCACGTCAGGCTTCCTTGTCTATCACCAACTCCTGGAGCTTGGTCAGACTCATGCCTATTGAGTTTATGATGCCATCCAACCATCTCATCCTGTGTCTTCCTGTTCTCCTGTCTTCAATCTTTGCTAGCATCAGGAAATGAGTCAGTTTCCAATGGGTCAGTTCTTTGCATCAGGTGGCCAAAGTATTGGAGTTTCAGCCTCAGCATCAGTCTTCAGTGAACACCCCGGACTGATCTCCTTTAGGATGGACTGGTTGGATCTCTTTGCAGTCCAAGGGACTCAAGAGTCTTCTCCAACACCACCGTTCAAAAGCATCAGTTCTTTGGCACTTAGCTTTCTTTATGGTCCAGCTCTCACATTCATACTTAACTACTGGAAAAACCATAGCTTTGACTGTATAAATCTTTGTCAGCAAAGTGATGTCGGCTTTTTTACATCCTCATCAACACAATAATTTCTTTCTTATGGTAAAGGATCTGCCTGCTAATGCAGGAGACATAGGAGGCACAGGTTCAATCCCTGTGTTGGGAAGATCCTCCGGAAAAAGAAATGGCAAAACACTCCAGTATTCTTGTCCTGGGAAATACCATGAACAGAAGAGCCTCTTTGGCTACAGTCCATGGGGTCTCAAAAGAGTTGGACACAACAGCTAAACAATAACAAAAATATCGTCTCTAATAGGTATTTAGTGGTATCTCATTGTACTTTTAATCTTCATTTCCATAATAATTTAATAATGTTAAGCATCTTTTCATGGGCTTACTAGCTATTCTTGTATCTTCTTTGGTAAAATATATATTCACATTTTCTTACTAATTTTTTGCTGACTTGTTTATCTTCATATAATTGAGTTGTAAGGATTCTTTTTATATTCAGAGTACAAGTTCTTTATCAGATATACTTTCAAATATCTTTTCTCAGTCTGGGGCTCTTCGTTTTCCTAATCGTATTTTTTTGAAGTACATGTTTTAAATTTTGATCAAGTCCAGTTAATTTTTTTTTTTCAATAGATCATGTCTTTGCCAACCAAGCTCATAAAGATTTCTTCCTATACTTTCTTCTAGAAGTTTTATTATAGCTCTTACATTCATGTTTATGATCCATTTTGAGTTAAATTATGTGAATCCTATGAGGTAAAATTGTAAATTTTTCTTTTTGGTTACCTAATTGTTTTAGCACCATTTGTTGAAAAGACTATCCTCTTCCAGTTCTGTTGGCCTGGCACATTAATTGAAAACCAGTTCACCATACATATACTTTTTTTTTCTCCTTTATTTTTCCATCTTTATTAAGATATGATTGGCAAATAATAATTATATGCATTTAAAGCTTACAATGTGATATTTTGTTATAAGTATACTTTATAAAATGATCACCACAATAAAGATAATTAACTTATCCATCACTTCATAACCATTTGTGTGTTGAAAACAAGATCTCTCATAGCAAATTTTAAGTATACATTATTATTTATAGTTACCATGTTGTGCATTAGATTTCTAGAATTTATGCATCTTAAAACTGAAAGTTAATCAAAGTTTTAAAAAGTCAGCCCTGTTACCAATATCTCCCTGTTCCTCCATCTCCCAGCCCCTTTCAACCACCATAGTATATTCTATTTCTCCATGTTGGACTTTTAAAAATTCCACACATAAGTGATATCATGCAATGTTTGTCTTTTTGTATTAATTTATTTCACTTAACATGATGTCCTCCAAGTTCATGCACATTTTTGCCAATGGCAGTGTTTTCTTCACTCTCATAATGAAAATAATAGTCTTATCACATGTGTATATCACATTTTTTATCCATCCTTCTGCCAATGGATATAGATTGTTTATGTATCTTGGATACAGAAATGAATAGTGCTATAATGAAAATGGGAGTGCAGGTATTTCTTTAAGATCCTAATTTCATTTCCTGTATACTCAGAAGTGGGGTTACTGTATCACATGTTAATTTTATTTTTAATTTTTTGAGGAATGTTTATGGTGTTTTCCATAATGACTTTACCTGTTTACATTCCCTCCAACAGTGTACAAGGGTTTCCTTTTCTTCACATCCTTTCAAACACTTGTTTCTTGACTATTTGATAATCACCATCCTAATAGGAGTGAGGTAAAATCTCATTGTAGTTCCCCCACCTTCATTATTGAGATACAATTGACAAGTGACATTGTATACATTTAAGGTGTACAGCATAATAATTTGATACATGTATATATTGCAAAATGTTTACTGCAATAGTTAACACATCCTGCACCACACATACTTACCATTTTGTTTTTGTGGTTATTGTAGGAATATTTAAATTCTACTGTGTAACTTTGAAGTAGACACAGTATGAAGTATTACTAACTATAGTCACCATTCTGTACATTGGATCCCAAAACTTACACTTATCACAGGAAGTTTATACTTCTGACTGACACATTCTCATTTTGCTTACCCCCACAATCTCTGGTAACTATCATTTTGCTTCTTTTAGAGTTTGGCTTTTTTTAGAGTCTACATATAAGTGAGATCATAATACAGTATGTGTCTTTGACTTACCTCAATTAGCGTAATTCCTTTAAGGCCCATTCATGTTGTGGCAAATGTCAGGATTTCCTTCTTCTTACTGACCGAAAAATATTCCTCTATGTATGTGTGTTTCTTTATTTTTCTTTCTTCATTTGTTTTCCAGTAGAAACTTAGGTTGTTTCCATGTCTTGGCTATTGTGAAAAATGCTGCAATGAACATGAGTGTACATATCTCTTCGAGATACTAATTTTATCTGTTGGGTATATACACAGAAAAAATGAGAATGTTGAATCATATGGTAGTTTTTTTGTTTTTTAATCGAGGAACATACTGTTTTCATAGTGGCTGCACCAATTTATGTTTTCACCAGCAGTGTACAAGGGATTCACTTTTCTCCTCATTCTCATCAGCATTTTGTTATCTCTTGATATTTTAATTTTTAATTTTGATAGTAACCATCCTAACAAGTGTGAGGTGATATCTTATTGTGGTTTTAATCTAAATTTTCCTGATGATTAAGGATGTTGAGCATCTTTTTGTGTGCTTGTTGGCTATTTGTATGTCTTCTTTGGAAGAATGTCTATTGGAGTCCTCTGTCCATTTTCAAGTAGAGTTATTTGTTTTTTGTTATTGAGTTGAAGGAGTTCTGTATATATTTTGAATGTTAACCCCTTAATGGATTATAACAAACTGTGGAAAATTCTTAGATGAGAATACCAGAATACCAGGTTTTTCTGTCTCCTGAGAAACCTGTATGCAGAACAAGAAGTAACAGAGCCAGACATGGAATGACAAACTGGTTCAAAATTGGGAAGGGAGTATGTCAAGGGCTCTATATTGTCACACTTCTTTAACTTATATGCAAAGTAAATCATGGTAAATGCCAGGCTGGATGAACCATAAGCTGGAATCAAGAGTGCTGGCAGAAATAACAACAATCTCACATATGCAGATGATACCACTCTAATGACAGAAACTGAAGAACTAAAGAGCCTCTTGAAGAACGTGAAAGAGGAGGGTGAAAAAGCTGGCTTAAAACTGAACATGGTAAAACAAAGAACATGGTATCTACTCCCATCACTTCATGGCAAATAGATGGGGAAACAATGGAAAGAGTGACAGATTTTATTCTCTTGGGCTCCAAAATCACTGTGGATGGTGACTGCAGCCACAAAATTAAAACACACTTGCTCCTTGGTAGGAAAGCTATGACAAACCTAGACAACATATTAAAAAGCAGAGACGTTACTTTGCCAACAAAGATGTTTATAGTCAAAGCCATGATTTTTCCAGGAGTCATGTATGGATGTGAGAGTTGGACCATAAAAAAGGCTGAATGTCAAAGAATTGATGCTTTTGAACTGTGATGCTGGGGACAACTCTTGAGAGTCCCTTTGACTGCAAGGAGATCAAACCAGTGGAAATCAGTCCTGAATATTCATTGGAAAGACTGAAGCTGAAGCGTCAGTACTTTGACCAGCTGGTGTGAAGAGACAACTCATTGGAAAAGACCCTGATGCTGGGAAAATTTGAGGGCAGGAGGAGAAGGGGGTGACAGAGGATGAGATGGTTGGATGGCATCATTGGCACAATGGACATGGGTTTGAGCAAACTCAGGGAGATAGTGAAGGACAGGGAAGCCTGACATGCTGTAATTCATGGGTTCAAAAAGTGTCAGACATGACTTAGCAACTGAACAGTAACCTGCTATGAGATAGGTGGTTTGCAGATTTTTTTCCCCATCCTGAAAGCTACCTTTTCATTTTGTTATTGTCTCTTTTACACAAGCTTTCTAGTTTGATGTATATAGTCCCACTTGTTGATTTTTGCTTTCGTTACTTGTGCTTTTGGTGTCATATCTAAAAGAAAATCATTGCAAAGACTGATGTCAGAGATATTTTCCCCTGTGTTTAATTCTAGGAATTTGACAATTTCAGGTCTCCATTTCAACTTGAAGGACCTCTTTGAACATTTCCTACAGGGCAGATCTAGTTGTAATGAACTCCTTCAGCTTTTTATCTGGGAATTTCTTAATTTCTCCTTTATTCTTGAAGAATAATTTTGCCAGACATTAAATTCTCAGTTGACAGGTTTTTTTTCCAGCTCTTTAAATGTATCATCTCATTGATTTCTGGGATCTCTTACATATGATGAGTAGCATATCTTTTGCTGCCTTCAAGATTCTTTTTTGTGTGTTTTGTTTTTTCATTATACATCTTGATTTGGGTTTCTTTAGATTTATCCTGCTTGGAATTGGCTGAACTTGAATTCAAAGATCTTTGTCTTTACTCAAATTTGAGAAGTATTCAGGCAATATTTCTTCAAATAATCTTCCTTCCCTTTTTTCTCTCTCATTTTCTGGGACTCTTATACATATTTTTCCTTTTGATGGCATTTCTAGATGGTATATTCATATATTTATAGATGGTATAATTATAAATCCCTTTGATTCTATTCACTTTCCTCATTTTTTTCTTCTTGATCCTCAGACTCAGTAATTTCAAATGACCTGTCTTCATGTTTACTGATGCTGCTGCTTTGGTTGCTATTGAATCCCTTCAGTGAATTTTTCAATTCAGGTATTTTATTGTCACCTCCAGAATTTTTTTTTTTTGGCTCCTTTCTACACTGTCTCTCTTTGTTGATATTCTTGCTTTGCTCATAGGTTATTTTCCTGATTTCCTTTAGTTCATTGTCCAAATTTCCTTTAGCTTTTTTGCATATTTAAATTGTTTTAAAGATGTGTAGCCAAAGTCAAAGCTTTAGCATAGTCAATAAAGCAGAAGTACATGTTTAAAAAAAAAAAAAGATGTTGTATAGCAAGTCTGTTGCCTGTGTTTACTCAAGGATGGTTTCTGGAAATTTATTTTTTTCCTTCAAATAGGCCCTTTTTCTTGTTCCTGCGTCTGTTTTATGCTCTTTTGTTGAAAACTGGGAACATGAGAAAACAGCCACCTCCCCCATCTTTGCAAACAAGCGTGTAATACCTTTAGTAATTGGCCAGGTATGTCCTCAGCCCTGGGATCTGTTTGGGATGAAGCTAACATCTTAGGTTTTTCCTGGCTGTCGTCTTGCTTGGGCCATATGTGTGCATTTCCCCTGGCCCAGTTTCCCCAGAGTATGTGGCTGCTGTTAAATGTGTTAACTTCTCCAAGAACCTGCTTCTCAGGGCCCTCCATGTTCTGTTATATTCCTTTGCCTGAATTCTTGCCTCAGGCCTCCAGGGTCAGTGATTTCCCCTGCAGGTTTCACGTACTATTGTGCCTTCCACTTCTTTCAGTGATTTCTGCCAGCCTGAGATCTGAGCTGTGCTGTTGCTCTCCAGTGGAGCTCTCAGTCAGCTGAGACAGAAATTAGTTCCTTGGGTATCCCACAGACTAGTCCTTCTAGCCCGAGGGAGAGACTGGGAATTGGGTTACTTCCTTTCAACCATGCCACACCTGGGAGAAAGTGGGGTGAGTGTGAGTAAAAAGGCTACAACTTCTACTATTTGAATGTTGCCTTTTCTTGATTGGGCATTTGTTGGTTGCTTTCACTGTCTGAAGGCAGTGTACCTTGTGTGAGCCGGCTCTCTGCAGCTGAGGCAGTCACCAAACAGGGCTGACAGCTGAGTGTTCCCTGCCAGCAACACCCAGCAGCTGGGACAACAATTCTTCCTTCCTAACGAGGGATCCCAGTGATGTGCTACAGCATCCACCTCAGACCTGAAGTCATAAAAAGCAGAGGAAGGTTATGTGTGAGTACAGGCCATATGCACATAGTGGCCATCCAGTGGCTCTTAAGCTGGCCAACAGGTTGTCAGATATGGAGTATCAGTTCTGACCTTGACCCCAGAAAATTCATGTGTACCCTGACCTTTCATTACATGAGTTGGCTAGAAAAGTAGATGAATTGGAAATACCAGCACCATGAAATATGAGGGTGAAACGAGGACAGATTTTAAAAGTACGAACACAGCATGGCCCAAACTAGAGTTCCTTTATTCCACCCATGCAGACAAGTAAAACTTTCTGGAATGTGTCTTCTACAGAGAAATTGAAGCAGAGGGGATAGGACTTACAGGTGCCAGGTGGGAATGGTATGCTGTAATAAAAATAGTCAACTTAGGTGAAAGTCTGAATATTGAACAGGAGACCATTAGCCTTTTGGTGCAAAAGCAACAAGTAAAACTATTTGTCCATTTAGCATGAATTAAGGCAGTGGCACCAATGTCCTGGTAGTGTTTCTTTACTGCCACACACTCAAAGGTTTTTTAAAAAGTCAATTTCACTTAGGATTCTCATTGATGAAGTAAAATTTATTAATTTTATGTAAATCTAAGACTCTTTAGTAATGACTTTAATATTCTGTGTGATGAAATAGGAAGTATACAAATGCATTTGAATTGTGATTAAATTCAAATGCATTGAATTTAATTGTTTGAATTTGTGACCTGAAGTACCAGATTTTTTTCATGGAAAACTACTTTTCCTTGAAAGCACTACTGACAGATAAACTATAACTATTCAAACCTGGGTATTGGTCTCATTTCCTCAAAAACAAAATGAGCCAGCTACTTATGACAGTGTTTGTGGCCAATGATAAAATTTAAAATTCGAAGTGAATTTATAATTGTAAGTTCTAATGAGAGTTTCCCAATATTTAAAATTTTTCTTATGGGATCAGTGGTGATATTAATGATATGTTTGATATTATGTAGTAGAAAGTGTTACCATTTGCAAGACCTGCATATCTCAGTGAACCAGTATTTTCCTGGTGACAAAAAGCATGATATAACATGCATAATCTATGGGTAAAATATTTATTCAGTATGTAAAAAATAGAATAAGGGATTTTAATGTAATGGTATGAGAAATTGATAGGTATTTAGATTCCACATTGCAAATAACCTTTAGGAAGCGACCAGTTGTTGAATTTTGGTGTGGTGTCAAAGCTGATCCTGTGTATTGATACAAGGCTGGATTTTCTTCATACACCTCGACTAGAAAAGTGTATCACCATAAACTGAATGAGTACACAGATAGGAGAATCTATTTGTCTTCTAATAAGTCAGACATTAAGGAGATTTGCAAAAAGCATAAAAACAGTACCACTCTTTCCCCATTTCTCTTGTTTTGAAAAATAGTTATGTTTTTATAACATGCTATTTATCTTAACATAAGTTATTATTATTTTAAAATCTTTTTTTCTGTTTTAATTTCTAATATGATGAAGTTTCATACATTAAACCGACTAAATAGAAATTTGTTGGTGTCTTCAATATTTTTTAAGTGTTTAAAGAAGTCCTGAAATCTAAACATTTAGAAATCACTGCTCAGGAGATAGGGGTTTCCCTGGTGCTCAGCGGTAAAGAATCTGCCTGTGATGGGTTCGATCCCTGTGTTGGGAAGATCCCCTGGAGGAGGGTATGGCAACACACTCTAGTACTCTTGCCTAGAGAATCCCATGGACAGAGGAGCCTGGCAGGCTGCATGCATTTCATAGGGTCGCCTAGAGTCAGACGGGACTGAAGCAACTCAGCAGCAGCAGCAGCAGCACCTCTGGAGATAGACATCTGTTAACCGATCATTATCTACCTTTAAGATAGTTCACGAGCAACGTAAGAACTTTACAACACTGTACTTCCAATTGCTATCCGTACTCTGTGCTCTGTTGAAGTATATCTTACTTTTCTATATGCTAAATCCCCCACATTGTATTTTAATTTTTACTTTAAACATTTGAGGTATCCATGGAAGTGTACTGCTCAGAGGTCCCTTTAAGGAAAAAACTCACTAGTTGTGCAGCTCACAGTTTCCTCCAGCTATAGTACCTTCAAAATCTCTCTCAGTTTTAGAACTGAGGATATGAGTTCTCAGGCAGTGCCCAGCAAATGATAAGAATGGCAGGTTTGCCGGAGTGTGACCATTTCACCAAGAACAGTGTCCTTCTAATAGGCTTTTTTTTTTGCTATGGAGCTCCCTGTTGGATTTTCTGAAGTTTTAGTATATCTCCCTGCCAAATGCTGCTTCCTTCCGCATTCCTTTTTCAGATGTTCAGTTTACACTGTACTCTGAAGGGTTCCCCTGCAATGTTCGGACCCCTTGTCTTATCTTTGATAGACAACACTCTCAATAAACCTCTCACATTCCTAACTCTATCTTGTTGTTTGCTTCCTTGAAAGAGCCAACTGACATAGCACTCTTTCAAAAAGATTTTACTCTACTGCTTTTAGATTTTCTTTTTGCAGAATTGAATTTCTTCCTGTTATCATTTCTCTTCTTTATTTTTCCTTCATTTTTGAAGACTATTTTCACTGGATACAGAATTTAACTTGGCAATTTTTGTCTTTCATCACTTTAATGATGTAGTTCTATTATCTTCTGATTACATCAGTCATTTTTCTTTTCACTATTTCCAACATACATTGTCTTTTATTCGGACTGCTTTCAGGATTTTTTTAGTTGTTGTTGCTGCTGTTTTTCTCATTCTTCTTTATGTTTTAAATTAAGAAAGATCAATAACACATTTTTAGGAGACTTGGAAAATACAGAACAAAGTTACATATAGTTCCAGTATATATTACAATTATTTTTTAGGTAGCTAAGTTAAGATTTTTAATTATGGTTTTAATATCAAACTCTCAAAAATTAATAGAATGAATAGACAGAAAAGTAGAATATAACTAAAAAGCACCATGAACAAATTCAACATAATTAAGATTTATACAACTTTCACATGACAGTAAGATACAGATTCTATTCAAGTTCCTATAGACTATAAACTTGGAGACACTGGAATATATCCAGGGATGTAAAACAAGGTGCAAAATTTTCATGGTGTAAAGGTATTGAAATTATACAAAATCTGTTCTCTTATCATACAAATCCCTTATGATTACACAGTGGAAGTGAGAAATAGATTTAAGGGCCTAGATCTGATAGAGTGCCTGATGAACTATGGACTGAGGTTCGTGACATTGTACAGGAGACAGGGATCAAGACCATCTCCATGGAAAAGAAATGCAAAAAAGCAAAATGGCTGTCTGGGGAGGCCTTACAAATAGCTGTGAAAAGGAGAGAGGCGAAAAGCAAAGGAGAAAAGGAAAGATATAAGCATCTGAATGCAGAGTTCCAAAGAAAAGCAGGGAGAGATAAGAAAGCCTTCTTCAGTGATCAATGCAAAGAAATAGAGGAAAACAACAGAATGGGAAAGACTAGAGATCACTTCAAGAAAACTAGAGATACCAAGCAAATGTTTCATGCAAAGATGGGCTCGATAAAGGACAGAAATGGTATGGACCTAACAGAAGCAGAAGATATTAAGAAGAGGTGGAAAGAAGACAAGGAAGAACTGTACAAAAAAGATCTTCATGACCTAGATAATCATGATGATGTGATCACTAATCTACCTCCAGACATCTTGGAATGGGAAGTCAAGTGGGCCTTAGAAAGTATCACTATGAACAAAGCTAGTGGAGGTGATGGAATTCCAGTTGAGCTGTTTCAAATCCTGAAAGATGATGCTGTGAAAGTGCTGCACTCAATATGCCAGCAAATTTGGAAAACTCAGNGGATTTCTTTGGGGGGAATGATGCTGAAGCTGAAGCTCCAGTACTTTGGCCACCTCACGCGAAGAGTTGACTCATTGGAAAAGACTCTGATGCTGGGAGGGATTAGGGGTAGGAGGAGAAGGGGACAACCGAGGATGAGATGGCTGGATGGCATCACGGACTTGATGGACATGAGTCTGATCTGAGTGAACTCCGGGAGATGGTGATGGACAGGGAGGCCTGGCGTGCTGCTATTCATGGGGTTGCAAAGAGTCGGACACGACTGAGTGACTGAACTGAACTGAACTGAACTATCATACAAAGTCTGTTTTCTTATCACTGTGGAATTATGTTGGAAATCAATATCAAAAGATGCTTGAAAACAATCCATATATTTTCAAGTGCAATGTGACATTTACCAAGAGAGATCTTTGTCTTAGTCACTGAAAACCTCGGTAAGGTTAGAAGACTGAAAAAATGCAGAGGTTGCTTGTAGAGAAGAAAGCATTTAAATAAGAAATTAATATCAAAATGAGAAATTAATATCAAATATATTAAAAAACATGTATTTTTAAATTAAATGTCCACTTTTAAATGATGGGTCTAAGAAGCCATACCTTGGAAAATTAGAAAATATTTGGAACAGAATTAAAATGAAAAAAGAATTTACCAGAATTTGTCGCATGCAGCTGAAGCTTCTCAATGCAACTAAATACAATGTGGAACCTAAGGTATAAGAACAAATAATGGACACTAGCACAAAGTTTTATGAAATTTGAACAGAATCTGTACTTTAGTTAATAATACTTATCACATGTTACTTTCCTGTTTTTTTTTTTTTTTTTTTTACAACATAGTATTTCTTTATATTCTCAGAATTGGGATTAGAAGTTTCGAACCTCCTTCAGTGTTTTAAAAATCACTATAAATTTTCTAGACTTTTAGCAGTAGTACTAGATGCTGAAATACATGGAACTCTATCAAAGATTTTTTTTTTGTTATCAATTTTATTTTTTATTTTTTTTTTAAATTTTTATTTTAACTTTAGTTTACTTTACAATACTGTATTGGTTTTGCCAAACACTGACATGAATTCACCACGAGTGTACATGCGTTCCCAAACATGAATCTCTATCAAAGTTTTGAGTGAATATGAACTAGAAATCTAGTGCTCTATTCATGCCAAGTCAAACAAGTGGAATCAAAATGTTGTAATTTTTTTTTAGCTGGGCAAAATTTCATGGAAAAAAGGTGGAAAAGTGAAAGTGTTAGTCGCTCAGTCATATCTAACTCTCTTTGATCCCATGGTCTGTAGCCTGCCAGGCTCCTCTGTCCATGGAATTCTCCAGGCAAGAATACTGCAGTGGGTTGCCATTTCCTTCTCCAGGGGATCTTCCTGACCCAGGGATTGAACCCAGTTCCCCTGCATTGCAGGCAGATTCTTCATCATCTGAGCCACCAGGCAAAAATTCATAAGTTTTCTGAAATACATGTGTTATACATACTATTTACATATATATATATATATATATATACACACACACAAAAGACTTTCTACTCTGCTTGATAAAGGCTTGAGAACAACAAAAAGGAGAAATTAGAAAACATAAGTAAATGAAATGGGAGGACTGAATATGAAATAGAAAAAGTGCAAAAAACTAGATAAAAGTAAAAGATCATCATATAGTCCAGTCGTTTCTAAACATGGCTGCTCATTAGAAACACATCTGGAGCTTTGGAGAAAAAAAGCAATACCCGGGCATTTGTATTCTTCAAAAAATTCCAAGATAATTCTGATATACATCTTGATTTTAAAGAATGATTACATGTTTTTCTATTAAATGGTAGCATTAGTGAAATAGAATTGTGTTATTTTCTGTTGACCAATCATGATACAGTAGTATTAAGTGAATAATAGTTACATAATCACAATAGTAAAAGATGTTTATCAGTTTTCACAGTCAATAGCCAGACAAAAAAATAAAAGATAATTACAATTGCAAGCCACTATGGAAACAATCCAACCTAACAATGTAAATTAATTACATACAGTTTGGGGGTTAAGTAGAGTGACATGGTAAGTGGGAGTGCATACATGCACATATTTTCATTCACCCAGCCAGTCTATGTCTTTTGGTACATTTAATCCATTTACATTTGAAGTAATTATCAGTATGTATGATCTTCTTACCATTTTCTTAATTGTTTTGGGTATTTTGTGTAGGTCTTTTCCTTCTATTGTGTTTCCTTTGTAGAGAAGTTCCTTTAGTAGTTCTTGTAAAGCTGGTTTGGTGGTGCTGAATTCTCTTAACTTTTGTTCGTCTGGAAAGCTTTTGGTTTCTCTGTCAAATCTGAACGAGAGTCTTGCTGCATGTAATATTCTTGCTTGTAGGCGCTTCCCTTTCATCACTTTAAATATATCATGCCACATTCCCTTTTGGTTTTTAGAGTTTCTGTTGAGAAATCAGCTGATAACCTTATGGGGGTTCCCTTTTATGTTGTCGTTTTTCCCTTGTTGCTTTTAATATTTTATATTTGTCTTTAATTGTCAGTTTGATTACTGTGTCTTGGTGTGTTTCTCCTTGGGTTTATTCTGCCTGGGACACTCTGCTTCTTGGAGTTGGTTGACTATTTCTTTTCCCATGTTAGGAAAGTTTTCAGCTATTATGTCTTCAAATATCTTTTTCTCTGGTCGTTTCTCTCTTCTCATTCTGGGACCCCTATAATGCAAGTGATAGTGCATTTAATGTTGTCCCAGAGCTCTCTTGGGCTTCCCAGGTGGTGCTACTGGTAAAAAATCTGCCTGCCAATGCAGGAGACATAAGACACTTGAGTTCGATCCCTGGATCAGGAAAATCCCCTGGAGGAGGGCGTGACAACCCACTCCAGTATTCTTAACTGGAGAAGCCCAAGGACAGAGGAGACTGATGGGCTGCAGTTGATGGAGTCACAAAGAGTTGGGCATGACTGAAGCAACTTAGCAGGAGGTGGATTATGTGGAATAAATGAGATAATCATAGCACAAGGTCTGGCATGAAGCCAGCCCCCAACAAAGTTTTATTTCCTGGTCTTCCCTCGGGACAGTCTTCCCTCTAGCACTAACCATTCACAGATAGTATGTCTGAGGACGACAAGCCAGCTGTCTTCCATTTGTCCAGTGTGCAGGCATCACCTGAGGGGTAGGGCACTCAGTGTTTGCCTTCAAGAACACACGGGCAATTTGTGAACAGAACAGAGATGACCGGCAGTTCAGATTTCCGGTACAGTAGTGAGCATGTAGTTCCTTTTTCTTTGAGGCCTCAGTGTGCCATGAGGATAGCAGTGTGACGCAGAGGAAGACACAGTCTGCATCTAATAGTAGGGGTGTAGTGTTAGTTGCTCAGTCATTTCCAACTCTCTGTGACACCATGAACTGTAGCAGGCCAGGCTCCTCTGTCTATGAGATTTCCAAGGCAAGAATACTGGAGTGGGTTGCCATTTCCTTCTTCAGAGGAGTCTGCATCTTGTTACGTCTGATTACAACTCTTAAGAGTCACCAGCTGGAGGATTCAAGCAGTTCCCTCCACTTCTCTGATCCTGTTTCTTCACTGAAATTGGTTTAACATGAGGGGTCAGTGAGAGGATACAGGGGAAGGGCTGCGTATTGTCTACTACTGCTAGTGCTGGATCGGAGAAGACAACGGCACCCCACTCCAGCACTCTTGCCTGGAGAATCCCATGGATGGAGGAGCCTGGTGGCCTGCAGTCCATGGGGTCTCGAAGAGTTGGACACGACTGAGCGACTTCCCTTTCACTTTTCACTTTCATGCAATGGAGAAGGAAATGGCAACCCACTCCAGTGTTCTTGCCTGGGGACGGGGGAGCCTGATAGGCTGCTGTCTATGGGGTCGCACAGAGATGGGGTGCTGGATGAGGGTTTCCTTCTCCCACATGGATTCCTTATAAGATCCAGTGGAGGGGAGAGCAGTCAGGATGGTCATAAAAGCTCCTTGTTGCTCTCAAGGCCTTACTGTGGCCTGGACCTTTGGGACCAAGTCTTCTGTGATGGTGAAGCAGTTCTGTGATATCCATGTGCCATGTGTCTCTCCGTCTTAGGGCATAGGCAGAGGCACCAGGATCTTGATTTGGTGCCAATTTTGTTGGGAGGTTTAACAGAGGGTCTAGCACAGCACTGTCCAGTAGAAATATAAATCACGTGTAAGTTTAAGTTTTCTAGTAATCACATTAAAAAGAATTAAAATAGGAAAATTTTAATGTATTTATTTAAATTAGTATACAGGAGACTAAGAGACACAGATTCGATCCTTGGGTCGGGAAGACACCCTGGAGCAGGAAATGGCAACCCACTCTAGTATTCTTGCTTAAAGAATCCCATGGACAGAGGAGCTTGGTGGGCTATGGTCCATGGCGTCGCAGTCAGTTGGACATGACTGAAGCAACTTAGCATGCACCTAAAATATTGTTTCAACATGTAACCAATATAAAAACATTTATTAATGAGATAAATTGTTCTTTTTTCATACTATTCAAACTGCCATGTATATTTTATATGTACAATAATGTTAATTAGGACTAACCACAGTTCAAGGACCCTAATATTAGATAGGACAGATCTAGTGGGATGTGACCTCCAGGAAATGGAGCCATGCTGCCATCTCGTGGTTGTACTATCAAATAGCATCCTGAGCACCCACAGGCCAGGCCTTGTGCTGGCACCAAAGGCACAGAAGTTAAATGCTTCTGGTCCTGGAGTACCTTTATCATCCTAGTGAGAGTAAAGGCACCAACCTTCCGAGAGTCCAAAGTTCCAGAAGAGAAGGCTCTTACAGTGCTCCGGGATTTGGAAACACCAGGGATGATCAGTTCAGTCGCTCAGTCCTGTCCGACTCTTTGCGACTCCATGGACTGCAGCACTCCAGGCCTCCCTGTCCATCACCAACTCCCAGAGCTTGCTCAAACTGATGTCCATTGAGTTGGTGATGCCATCCAACCATCTCATCCTCTGTCATCTCCTTCTCCTCCAGCCTTCAGTCCCAGCATCAGGATATTTTCCAGTGAGTCAGTTCTTCATGTCAGGTGGCCAAAGTATTGGAACTTCAGCTTCAACATCAGCCCTTCCAATAAATATTCAGGACTGATTTCCTTTAGGATTGACTGGTTTGATCTCCTTGCTGACCAGGGGACTCTCAAGAGTTTTCTCCAACACCACAGTTCAAGAGCATCAATTCTTCGGTGCTCAGCTTTCTTTATAGTCCAACTCTCACATCCATACATGACTACTGGAAAAACCATAGCTTTGACTAGATGGATATTTGTCAACAAAGTAATGTCTCTGCTTTTTAATATGCTGTCTAGGTTGGTAGATCCGTGGTAGCCCACAGCACCAGGGATGATAGTCAGCCAGAGATGTGAGAAGCCTTTAGAGACAAGGAGGTACTTCATTTGCTTTTTAAAAACAACTTATCTCATTGCTCAGATTTTCTATTTTTTCATTTGTTTCAAAGATTTTGTACTTGCTTCTTAAAGTGTTTTTATAATGCCTGCTTTAAAATTCTTGTCATAAATTCCATTATTTGATTCACTCTAGGGTATGATTGTCTTGGCATTTGTGGATAATTGATACTAGATAGGAGCCTCTGGATTCTATCTTCTTTTTTTAGGAGTTGGGGTTTAAAATAAGGACCAGCTGAATGCAGCTGTTCAGCTTCCCACTGGGCCCCAGAAACACTTCCTTGGCAAAATGGAGCACTTACACTGTGCCACTGCAGTGGATAGGTACCTTTCAAGCCTATGTGGGTCACCAGTTCACATCTGCTTACTGCCTCTGAGTGAAGGTTTTGGTTGGCACCACTGACACTTGGAGAAAGAGGGGCAAGCAAAGTGCTAGTTAGACCTGTCATCTTACTTTACCTCATTAATCCCAGGGGAATGGAAACTCACTTTTCCAATTGACCCCCTGGTACCAGGAGAGGACTGAAGCAGAGTGACGACTACCCTCCCTAGCACCATCTTTTTCTGCCTTACTAATGCCCCCTGCGGTTTCTAGGGGTCCTCTTGATGAGGTTTCAGGGTGAGTGAACTGCTTACTAACTGTGCTTCAGTCTCTGCCTGTTTAATCTCATTGCCGGCAGGTGGGGGTGGAGATTTAGCTCCGTCTTGGACTCTGCTGATACACTGGGTGGAGTGGGGGAGATTGGATTACTCACTGGACCAGAACTGCATTGTTCAGTGTGGATGCTGGATATGCGTGCAGACACTAGGCCTTGCTGATCGGAGGTGGGATGGGTTAGGGAGGGAGCAGGTATTAGTATAGTGTGACTAGCCTCATTATTGTATCTTGTCATTAAGTTTTGTTACTGTCAGGTGAGGAGGAGGTTCAGATTGCTGTAGGACTCCACTTAACACTGCTCTAGGGGTGAAAGTAGGAAACTGGGGGAACTGGAGCACTGCCTGTTTACCCTAGTGAAGGATGGAAGATCAACTCTCCACCCAGCCTACTGACACCATTTGAAGCTGGAGAGCAGCTTGCAAGGTGGAGGATGATAAGTGGAAGATCATCCTCTGCTTGGCTTTATGAAACTATGAAGCAGAATGAAGTTTTTTCATCTGTTCTTGGTTAGAGGAGGGTGAGTATTGCCAAAAAGTTTTTCTGATGTTAAACAAATGTTTTCCTAGTCTTTGGCTAGGGGGAACAAAGTTTTCTTTTTCTTGGAGGTGTTTTGGTCCATGCTTTGTTGGGCTGTTCCTGCTTGGAGGCTTCTTCAGCACTCTGTCCCAGTATATATAAGGGGCAATAGAAACAGAGAATCCACTACTGTGTGGAGTCTCACATCCCATGGCCCAGTGACAGTCTTCCTTCTTCCTGTTACATTCAGATTCTGCCTATACTTGTGTTATGTCCAGTATTTCTTAGTGGTAGGAAGAAGAATCTGGGAGGAAGGTTTTGCTGAAATTCAAAATGCATTTTTCCTTTATTTTACTAAATCATAAATGTACAATAGCATTCTAACTCTGTGGTGGTGGTAGTTGTTTAGTCGCTAAGTCGTGTCTGACTCTTTTGTGACCCCATGGGCTGTGGACTGCCAGGCTCCTCTGTCCATGGATTTTTCAGGCAAGAATATTGGATTGGGTTGCCATTTCCTTCCCAACCCAGAGGATTGAACCTGCGTCTGCTGCATTGACAGGTGGATTGTTGTTTGTTTTTTCATGTAAATTTATTTGTTTTTAACTGGAGGATAATTGCCTTATAATATTGTATTGGTTTCAGCTATATACAACATGAACCAGTCAAAGGTATGTGCTATGCTGTGCTTAGTTGCTCCGTCATGTCTGACTCTTTCTGACCCGGTAGACTGCAGCCCGCTAGGCTCCTCTGTCCATGGGGATTCTTGAGGCAAGAATATTGAAGTGGGTTGCCATGCCCTCCTCCAGGGGATCTTCCCAACCCAGGGATCAAACCCAGGTCTCCCGAATTGTAGGTGGATTCTTTACTGTCTTAGCCACCAGGGAAGCCAATCATAGTGCTCTGTGGCAGCCTAGAGGGATGGGATGGAATGGGAGGTAGGAGGGAGGTTTAAAAGGGAGGGGGACATACATATGTATACCTATGACTACATATGACTTCCCTGCTGGCTCAGATGGTAAAGAATCTGCCTGCAATACAGGAGACCTGGGTTCGATCCCTGGATTGGGAGTATCCCCTGGAGGAGGACATGGAAACCCACTCCAGTATTCTTGCCTGGAGAATCCCATGGACAGAGGAGCCTGGCGAGCTACAACCCATGGGGTCACAAAGAGTCAGACACGACTGAGTGACTAAGCACAGTACATCTATGACTACATATGTATGTCCCCCTCCCTCTTAAACCTCTCTCCTACCTCCCACTCCATCCCACCACTCTAGGTTGTCACAGAGCACTGGATTTGAGCTCCCTGAATCATACAGCAAATTCCCACTGCCTATCTGTTTTACATATGGTAATATATATGTTTTAATGCTACTCTCTCAATTTATCCCACCCTCTCGTTCCACCCCCCACTATGTCTACCTGTCTGTTCTCTATGTCTGTGTCTCCATTGCTGCCCTGCAGATGGGTTCATCAGTACCATCTTTCTAGATTCCATATATATGTGTTAATATATGATATTGGCTTTTTTTCTTTCTGACTTACTTCACTCTATATAATAGACTCCAGGTTCATCCACTTTATTAGAACTGAGTCAAATGCATTCCTTTTAAGGCTGAGTAATATTCCATTGTATGTATGTGTGTATATATATATATATATACACCACATCTTCATTATCTATATATCTGTCAATGGATATCATGTTACTTCCATGTCCTAGCTATCGTAAATATGCTGCAGTAAACTTTGGGGTACATGTGTCTTTTTCAACTTTTTGGTTTCCTCAGAGTATATGGTTAGTAGTAGGATTACTGAGTAATATGGTGGTTTTATTCCTAGTTTTCTTAGGAACCTCTCTATACTGTTCTCCATAGTGGCTGCATCGTCTTAAATTCCCACCAACAGTGCAAGAGAGTTGCCTTTTCTCTACACCCTCTCCAGCATTTATTGTTTGTAGATTTTGATGATGTCAATTTTCACTCCAATCCCAAAGAAAGGCAATGCCAAAGAATGCTCAAACTACCGCACAATCGCACTCATCTCACATGCTAGTAAAGTAATGCTTAAAATTCTCCAAGCCAGGCTTCAGCAATATGTGAACCGTGAACTTCCAGATGTTCAAGCTGGTTTTAGAAAAGGCAGAGGAACCAGAGATCAAATGGCCAACATCCGCTGGATCATGGAAAAAGTAAGAGAGTTCCAGAAAAACATCTATTTCTGCTTTATTGACTATGCCAAAGCCTTTGACTGTGTGGATCACAATAAACTGTGGAAAACTATTAATATGCCATGAAGATGGGCATACCAGACCACGTGATCTGCCTCTTGAGAAACCTGTATGCAGTCAGGAAGCAACAGTTAGAAATGGACATGGAACAACAGACTGGTTCCAAATAGGAAAAGGAGTATGTCAAGGCTGTATATTGTCACCCTGCTTATTTGACTTAAATGCAGAGTACATCATGAGAAATGCTGGGCTGGAGGAAGCACAAGCTGGAATCAAGATTGCCGGGAGAAATATCAATAACCTCATATATGCAGATGACACCACCCTTATGGCAGAAAGTGAAGAAGAACTAAAGACCCTCTTGATGAAAGTGAAAGAGGAGAGTGAAAAAGTTGGCNCAGAAAGTGAAGAAGAACTAAAGACCCTCTTGATGAAAGTGAAAGAGGAGAGTGAAAAAGTTGGCGTAAAGCTCAACATTCAGAAAACTAAGATCATGGCATCTGGTCCCATCACTTCATGGCAGATAGATGGGCAAACAGTGGAAACAGTGTTAGACTTTATTTTTTTGGACTCCAAAATCACTGCAGATGGTGATTGCCTCCATGAAATTAAAAGGCACTTAACTCCTTGGAAGGAAAGTTATGACCAACATAGACAGCATATTAAAAAGCAGAGATATTACTTTGCTAACAAAGGTCCGTCTAATCAAGGCTATGGTTTTTCCAGTGGTCATGTATGGATGTGAGAGTTGGACTATAGAGAAAGCTAAGTGCCGAAGAATTGATGCTTTTGAACTGTGGTGTTGAAGAAGACTCTTGAGAGTCCCTTGGACTGCAAGGAGATCCAACCAGTCCTTCCTAAAGGAGATTAGTCCTGGGTGTTCATTGGAAGGACTGATGTTGAAGCTGAAACTCCAGTACCTTGGCCACCTGATGTGAAGAACTGACTCATTGGAAAATACCCTGATGCTGGGAAAGATTGAGGGCAGGAGGAGAAAGGGACAACAGAGGATGAGATGGTTGGATGGCATCATCGACTTGATAGACATGGGTTTGGGTGGACTCTGGGAGTTGGTGATGGACAGGGAGGCCTGGTGTGCTGCAGTTCACGGGGTCACAAAGAGTCGGACACTACTGAACGACTGAACTGAACTGATTCTGACCAGTGTGAGGTGATATCTCATTGTAGTTTCGATTTGCATTTCTCTAATAAAAAAGGATGCTGAGCATCTTTTCATGTGTTTGTTATCCATCTGTATGTCTTCTTTGGAGAAATGTCTGTTTAGGTCTTTTCCCCACTTTTTGATTGGGTTGTTTGTTTTTCTTGTATTGAGTTGTATGGTGGTTTAGTCGCTAAGTAGTGTCTGACTGTTGTGACCCCATGGACTGTAGCCCTCCAGGCTTCTCTGTCCATAGGATTTTCCCAGGCAAGAATATCGGAGTGGGCCATTTCCTTCTCCAGTTGAGTTGTATGAGCTGCCTGTATATTTTTGAAATTAATCCTTTGTCAGTCTCATTTGCTATTATTTTTTCCAATTCTGAGTCTTGTGTTTTTACTTTGTTTACAGTTTCCTTTCCTGTGCAAAACCTTTTAAGTTTAATTAGGTACCGGTTGTTTATTTTTGTTTCTGTTTCCTTTACCTTAGGAGGTGGGTCATAGAGTATCTTGCTGTGATTTATGTCAGAGTGTTTTGCCCGTTTTCCTCTAAGAGTTTTATAGTTTCTGGTCTTACCTTTGGGTCTTTAATCCATTTTGAGTTTATCTTTTTGTATGGTGTTAGGAAGTATTCTAATTTCATCCTTTAACACATAGCTGTTCAGTTTTCCCAGCAGCACTTATTGAAGAGACTGTCTTTGCCCCATCGTATATTCTTGCCTTCTTTGTCAAAAATAAGGTATCCATAGGTACATGGGTTTATCTCTGGACTTTCTATCTTGTTCCATTAGTCTATATTTCTGTTTTTGTGCCAGTACCACATTGTCTTGATGACTATAGCTTTGTAGTATAGTCTGAAGTCAGGAAGGTTGATTTCTCTAGCTTGATTCTTCTTTCTCAGGATTGCTTTGTTCTGCCCACTTTTTGATTGGGTTATTTATTTTTCTGGTATTGAGCTGAATGATATGTTGTGCAGTCAAAAAATAAAAAAGAAAATAATAAACACAATGCCTCTTTTCCTTCCAAACTGCCTAACAGTAATTATCTCAAATGACATCAAGTTTTCCATACTCTTTGCCATAATCTCTAAGCTGATGTTCCTTAGTATCTTCTTTAATTCCACCAACAAACAGTCTCTTCATAGTGCCAGATTTTCCAGATTTCTCTTTGGCTATGCAACCCTGGGATTTCTTTGGAAGGAATGATGCTAAAGATGAAGCTCCAGTACTTTGGCCACCTCATGCGAAGAGTTGACTCATTGGAAAAGACTCTGATGCTGGGAGGGATTGGGGGCAGGAGAAGGGGATGACCGAGGTTGAGATGGCTGGATGGCATCACCGTCTCGATGGACGTGAGTCTGAGTGAACTCCGGGAGATGGCGATGGACAGGGCGGCCTGGCGTGCTGCGATTCATGGGGTTGCAAAGAGTCGGACATGACTGAGCGACTGAACTGAACTGAACTGATGGCCCATTATGGCTAACTCACTTGTTCATCAGTTGAATGAGATTTTGAAGCCACAGCAGGATCAACCTCAGTTATGGATGAAAAAGTTACAAAACCAGATACTCTTGATCCTTTGGTGACAGGATCCCTCATATCACACAGTCTGTAAGTTTTCCCTGTGGCTTATAGTAGCTCCTTAAATTTTCTTCTGGGGTTTCAAAGCTTGGTGGTGGTTTAGTCACTAAGTTGTGTCCGACTCTTGCGATCCCATGGACTGTAGCCTGCCAGCCTCTGTCCATGGGATTCTTCAGGTGAGGATACTGGAGTGGGTTGCCATTTCCTTCTCTAGAGGATCTTCCCGACCCAGGAATCAAACCCTGGCCTCCTTCATTGCAGGCAGATTCTTTACCAACTGATCTATGAGGGAAGCCCCTTCAAAGCTTAAGCCACCAATAATGTTTACAGAAATGTCCTTTTCTCTCTAAACAGGAGACTCAGTCACTTCAGCTGATTTCAATCCAGACAGATGCGAGCTATCCACCAAGGAGTATGAACATACTTGTCCTGGCACTGTTCCCTTGAGGCATTCATTTTTTGATGGTCGCTGCTTTAGTGTAATGCATGTAAAGACCTTCCATACCACAAAATGGTTTTCAAAATAATTTACATTTCACATTAGATCTCTGATATCTCTTTTATTTTTTTCAATTTACAAAGATTGTTTATTTTCCAGTGTGCTGGTACATGGCAGTGTGTTCTCAGTGGATTTATTAATCAAGGTACTATCCAATTAAAAACTTTCTCCAAGAAGTCATCTTGGCAAAGGTAATTTAACTTCTACATTTATACTTAACCTAACCTTGCATTGTGAGAAGACCCTGCTAGTGAGAAAAAAAAGATCATTAGTTGCTATTATTAATCACAGGAAAATAATTCAAATATGCCTTACTTTATCAATCAGCGGGTCAAAAACACATTACTGTGGGTAGATACTAAAGTTCTATTTAACAAATTTGTAACATTAATTCCCAGGTGTTAAAGCTTTATATTTGTTTTGTGAGCTAGCTTAATTTCCCCCAAATAACTATTTTTCTCAAGCATACCAAACTGATTTGAAATCACCTTTTTCAATTTTCCTCCCTCTCTCCCTTCCTGGTTACCTTATTAACTTTCGCTTTAGTACCATTTAGCTGACTTGTATTACTGTCACATTACAGTTTTATATTAAAATGCTAATGATAGAGGAAATTGGGTTTTATTATTTACCACCAGTTTTGTTCTTTTTAAAAAATTTATTTTGTTATTAAAGGATAATTGCTTTACAGAATTTTGTTGTTTTCTGTCAAACCTCAACATGAATCAGCAGTAAGTATACATATATCCTCTTGCTTTTGAACCTCCCTCCCATCTCCCTGCCCATCCCACCCCTTTAGATCAATATAGAGCCCCTGTTTGAGTTTCCTGACATACAGTAAATTCCCATTGGCCTTCTATTTTACATATGGTAATGTAAGTTTCCATGTTACTCTTTACATACATCTCACCATCTCCTCCCCTCTCCCCATGTCCATAAGTCTATTTTCTATGTCTGTTTCTCCATTGCTGCCCTGTAAATAAATTCTTCAGTATCATTTTT